>MNCI01029903.1:1562251-1586065 GCA_015680685.1 Gnetum montanum | reverse complement strand
CAGAGTTGTGCTCAAATATTTTTGCAAAATTTTATTTATTACAAGTAGGTATTATAAGTACTGCATAGACTAGGGAATTGAACAAAATAGAAACTCTCAACAACTCATAGTACTTGGCAAAGTTGGCTGAATCTCTTTAAGATAAGTCATTTGTAGTTTACACAAAACGCAATCATTTCATTTTTCACAACTGCACACTGCAACGACATACACACATACTCACATTAACTACTGAGTCTATTTGGAGGTATCTGGGCCTTGATGTTTCTAGAGAACAGCAAGCACCTAAATCCTGTTCAAGGACACTCACTGGCGATCGTGTCCCAAACGGTCGCCAACAGGGGGTAGACGCAGAAGGTAGTTAATGAAGTGCATGAGGGGCTTTGTGGTGGACACATAGCACCTAGGGCTATGGCTACAAAAATTAGATGCCTAGGGTACTACTAGTTCCACATGGAGCATGACTACCAGTCAAAACTCAAGACTTGCGACACGTGCCAAAGATATGCGAATCTTAAACATGTAGCAGCTGCAGACCTCCATCCAACGCAAATCACGTGGCCCTTCCGACGATGGGGACTAGACCTCATAGGGCCTATTACACCTAAGTCCTCTGCAGGTCATAGTTTCATTATCACCACCATTGAGTACTTTACCAAGTGGGTGGAAGCTATCTCCCTGAGGAAGATGACATCTCAGCAAATCTACCATTTCATGCTAGACAACATCGTAACCAGATTCGGGCTTCTAATGACTATTGTGATCGACAATGGGCCATAGTTTAGCAATACGGAAACCCAAACCTTCTGCAATAATCTAGGCATTAAACAATCATGCTCCTTCCCCTATTATCCATAGGCAAATGGATAGGCGGAGGCTACAAATAAGTCCATCATCAACTTGCTGAAGCAGATGCTCAACAATAGCATGAGACGGTGGCATGAGCAAAACCTCTACGTCCTGTGGGCCTACCAAACAATGTGTTAAACCACAACAAGTAAGACTCCTTACAGCCCTGTTTACGACTATGAAGCTATGTTACCTCTTGAGTTGTAGGTACCTTCACTTTGGATGATCCTATCTAACATTGTGAGTGAAGCCCAGAACAACAAGTTGTGGATCATCGTCCTTGAATCAATAGAGGAGGAACGCGTGTAGATGTTGAGACACATTGAGCATTACCAGAGCAAGTATTAGCAAAAGCATTGTGCAGACTTGCATCGATGGCCAGTGCAGAAGGGAGACCTCATCCTCAACGCCATCCGAGAGCACATGAGCAAATTCTCAGCCAACTGGAAAGGTCCTTACGTGGTCACTAAAGCCTTCGGGAACGGAGCCTTTAAGCTGGTGGACATGCATGTCAACAAGTTTTCCAACCTGGTGAATCACTCGTACCTCAAGCCGTACTATGTCTAAAGTACAACGGTAGCCACCAGCATCCACTACAATGATAAACTGGCAACAGCACCGAGCAGCGTCCGTAATGACATTAAACTAGTAGCACCGAGCAGTGTCCATAATGGCGTTAAACTAGTATCATTGAGCACCATCCGCTATGATGATAAACTGGCAACAACAACAAGCAGCATCCGCTACGACGTTAAACTAGCATGTATGGTCTACTGGGACCTAAAACTAGCATAGCGGTCTACTAGGGCCTTAAACTAGCACACGGTCTACCAAGACCTTGAAATGGGTTCGCGTCGCATCCCCAGCATGCACCAACACCAAATACACATCAAACGAGCGAGCATGATACTGACACGTGAATGGGTCATCGTAGCTCCAGAACGTAGTTCACGACACAATGGGAATGCAGTCTGGGACATATGCAATGCCGCCACCATTGGCATCATGCTGATCCTTCAGAGATATTGTATGACATCAGATTGGCCCTCTGGACCTACCATCACCATGGTCCTTTGCCCTGACGATAGCCCCTTGGCAAGTGCCTGCAGCTGGAGTTCCAGAAATACCGTGGGCCAACCACAATATTGTTATCCTTCGACCCCCTGCCAACAATGTTCTACTATGTGCTAGCTGACCCCATAGTTCAACTGGGAATGCATGCCCCTGGCAAGGATTCCAATGCATCCGCACTCATAGCAGCACCTTTAAGGCCAGTTCCTCCATGCCAACGCTACCAAGGCCACTACTGGCCTTCCTACTTTGGACATCATACGCCAAAATTGATGTATAACTACTTCAATAATTCCAGCAACAAGCAAGACCTTTGCCCCAAAGGGCACAGCTTGCGATAGCAACAAATGCTACAGTGCCTCGACTAGCTACAGAGTGCAAACTCCCATGGTGCACGTAACGCAACTTGTTGCTTGGGAAACACCAGTGTAAGTTCCATGATGCACGTAACACAACTCACCGCATGGAACACATTTCTAGGTAGGTTGAAGCCCTACATAGATGTAATGCAACTCATCCTAGGAAAGACACCTATCCTATGGGAGGTCGAAGGATAGTTGAAGCAAAGGTGAAAATGCACACGAATCCCTAAGAGCACTCCTACGAGGGATTTAGCTAAACCTCATCCTTTCCCTTCTCTTGTGCCTCCTTCCTCCCTTCTTTGCCTCTTCACTCCAATGCAACACTCTCAAGTGCAGTCAAGTGACTTCTCGACACTCACCAAGCGAAAACCTTTGCATCTTGCCTGCTGCGGTGTTTCATATTCTTTGTCGACGTCTATTGAGCCTGTTCTCCAGACATCAACAAATAAGGGCCAATGAAATACCCCAAAAAATGTGAGGTCATTCTCGCTTCACCAGGCATTGCAATTTGCATAGCATTACCACAGTTCTTTGGGAGGAGAACGCTTTAAGTTTAGGCTGGCCAGTTTGGCAAATTTTCTACTTTGGGCATGAACAAGCTCTACGGATCATTCTTCCTATCGACCCAAGTAGCTTGCCTAGCTGACAGCCTCCTCAGAAATGATGCATAGAGTTGGCAACAGCATTCTAGATGCGCAAAATAGTTCAGCAAGTTTTCTAAGGCACGAAGTTTGCTACGCTATGCTACACCCCGCTATGTAGTATAGCAAGCTTTAGAAAACATTTGCAGAGCAAAGTTCCATGCTACGCTATGCTACGTAGTGTAGCATATTGTAGCAACAACTATATAGCCAATTTCATTGCCCAACTTCAAGTCCCTCAACAATGTCCCTTTCTGTTGAGAAGTGGCAGACCATGTCTGCTGCTACACTATGCTGAGCTACATGGCGCAACAAGGTGTAGTAATCCTACGGAAGAGACAGAAGGCAGCTCAAAAACTTGCAAGTTTCGTAGTGTAGGAAGCAAGTTTTGCAAATTGGCCAAGTTTTCGCGACTAAGGCCAGAAGCTACACTATGCTATGCTACATAGCATAGCAAGTATGTAGCATATGTGTAGCAAAACGCGGGACAACATGCTACACTACGTCGAGCATGCTATGCTACGACATAGAGCAAAGCATGCAGGTGGTTGTGTGACATCAATGCACTTCACCTAATTGGACCATTGGCACATGTCTCCAGACGCTGACGACGCAATTATGGTGTTGTAGGCTCACAGTTGCGGCATTGTAGACTCACAGTCACAATGGTCATGCACATCCAATGGTCATACTAGCACATGCGGCACAAGCAAGTCAATGAAGGCATAGGGCATGTGGCATCCAAACCATCCCTTTCATGTGCCCTTGGTCCTATAAATACCCCGACGAGCAGAATTCAAAGGGTTCGAATGTTTTTCGAGTTTTTGACTTTTCCCTTCTCTCGCAACTTGAGTTCTCTTCCGAACACATTGTAACATCAAGCATTGTAAGCTTTTTGTTTGACACTGCAAACAGTTATAGTTCCCAGCTAACATTTTGTTCTATCCCTCTTCTACCACCTTGGTAGAATCCCCACATTATCAACATCTAGGTCCGCACCCAAGCACACAACCTGCTTTACTCTACACATCCTGGTTACTCTCGGGATCTCTACACTCCGTAATGCTGTGCAACCGACTGTATCCACCTTGACAGAGAAAACCTATAGCTTTAGAGAAGTGCATTTATCTAACTACATTTGCTTTGCTTATTGTCGTGTGTTGCATTGTTTTCTGCTTTACTTACTTGCAAGCATTACTTTCCATTTTTATCCTCGTTTTCAAATTATATGTTGCAAAAGGCTATATAGAGGCCGATTAAGTCCCTCTCTGATCGACCAGACTATTCAGGGTGCCTCGTATCCATACACACACCTAGCATGGCCCTCTTGTAGGTACAAGATCAAAACTATCGCACCTACCGACCCCTCGGTGTTTCCTAGCCATCGATATTTTTGATCGCCATAATAGACATGGAACAAGGCTCAGAGGTCATAACCTCTAAGAACGAAGCACTTGTCTTTACACACACAAACCACTTAGCAGAAGAATCAGCTCAACAAGCCAGTTCCCAAAATGAAAGCATGTGGGCTGAGTTACCCTTCCAAGCAGGGACAATGATGTGGATGAAGGCCCTGGCAAAGTGCCTCGGCCTTATGTTTTGCTTAACCCATGATGGATCAAGAAGTAGCTACGCATAGCGTAGCAACCCCACTACTTCTTTCCTAGTTTCCATCCTTTGTACATTCACCACCTTTCTATTTTGCATCCACACTAGTTACTAGTTAGCCATTCTTCAAATCATTAGCATATCATCCCTTTAACACGCTATGGCTCGAAATGACCTAAAACTATGCTACGCTATGGCCTGAAATGGCCTAAAACTATGCTACGATATGGCCCAAAATGGCCTAAAACTATACTAACCCATGGCCCGAAATGGCCTAAAACTAGCAATGGCTCAAAATGGCCTAAAACTATGCAGGGGCCCAAAATGGCCTACAAATAAAATAGAAGAATGAAAGTTTAATATGAAATTTAGCACGTATGTAATGCATAAGTTAGCGTAGTACCAATTCCTTTTCCAAAATTATCCCTTTTCATTCAAAGTTTTTTTCTTTGAAATAATGTTTGCAAAAATTCTACAAAGATCCAAAATTTCAAAATTTCAGAAAACAAATCCCATGCTGTCATGGGTTCTCTTCACCTGCATCATCTTCTTCACCATTATTTGCTTTCACATCATCTTCCACTGCATCGTCCCCTACTGCCTCTTCATCCCTACCCTCTGCAGGACTTGCGCCACCATCTGGAACCTGCATTGTGAAAAATGAAGTAGTTAGCTAGGGAAACACACACAAGCTACAATAGAACACAAGCATTAACACAACAGAAAGTGACTAACCTAAGATGGCCTTGCGTCCATCTCAAAGGGTATCTGATCTAAATCGAGCCGAAGGTAGCATCAAACCTCCTCTTCCATGATATCCTAATAATGCCTAATGCTGGGTTCAACATCTGTAGCAACCTTCTCCTTTTCGACGGTTGTCCATCACAGTAGTCCAGGGGAAAAGGAGGTGGCTATGGTCTTGCCTGTGGGAAGGTCCACTTCCTATTCAAGAGATTCTGTAACCTTTACCTACTCTTTGAACTTATCATAGACATCAAAAATGCCAATGGCATCTACAAATGCTTTATAGATGAATGACTCCATAGAAGTGTCCCTATATAGTTTACGATATGTGGCATGTTCCAGTTTATACATGTGTTTATGGTTTTTCTGGGACTGCCCCCATTTGTAAACCCTAGCACTGAAATCTTTCCAATCTTAACTTTTCTAGGCCAACAAGTCCATTTGCATTCACTACTTTATTATTTCTTGGGTAGCTTCATTGTTCTGATGCATGATTGTCCAAAATCTGGCATAATCTATCATAGCCATGCCCCAGTTCTCATCATTAGTATCATGGGCTATGAAGAATTTGTTCCCCGATTTGAGGTCTCCCACCTCGGCGCTCAGGTCAGCCCTCTCTTTCTTAGCTTTTTGGACCCATTTCCACAGGTCTTCGTTGACATGCCTACACTCCCACAAGGAGCGGGCTGAATGCAAAGCACATTTGCTGGCCTCGTCGTATGTGCGACAAGGTACCTCTGTCACTTTGGGTGAGAATATAGGCACGACATCGACTTTCAAAGCTCGTGATGGGTCCCATTTGAGTCGAGAAGCTGTCACAACATAAAGAGCATATCAGTCACCTTAGCGTAGCAAGGTTAATGAATTTGGGAACTCTAGCATAGCAACATAAGTGCGCCTAGCACTACTACTTACCCACTTCAAGGTCAATTTTTCTAAGGTGGTCAATCATGTCATACAACATGAATTAAAGGGGGTCCTGCAACATTAACAATGGTGTCTATCATATAACTAAATGTGTCAGTAATGACCGAAATGGGTTATGACAAGGCAGACATATTGCCAAACTCACCAGCATCTAGTTGTGGTTCCCCTTCTTACTGATGCAAAACGATGGCGGCATCCTTTGCAGAAGTCCCTCCTAGGTCTATGCAAGCCTCTTCTTTATTCACTGGTGCCTTTCCTTTTAAGGAACCGACATCCTTTTTATTCAAGGGAGACTCCTCTTCATCTCCAAAAATGTCCTCCTTGTCAGAAGGAGGATTTTCCCTAACAAAAAGAGCCCCTTCTTTACTGATAGGAGTGCTTTCTTTCTTGATTGGGGCCCTTTCCTCTAAGACTAGGGCCTCCATGTCTTTATTTGTTGCCCCTGTCTTAGGGGTCAACACCCCTCCGTCGCCTTCTTCCTCTTCCTCTTCTTCCTCTGGCAGCTAAAAACATGTTTGCATTAGCTCAAAATAAGTAGCTTAAAGTAGGTGCTACGCTACGTTATGCCATCTAACGTAGCATAGCGTAGCAGGGATTATCAAAATAGGCTAAAGAATAAGCATAAGCAAACATGTTTACCAATGAGGGATTGCATCCTGCATAACTTGAACCGTAGTGTTCACCCCTCCTCTTCCTCCATGTGGAGGGTTTCCTCAACTGAAGGAGGCCTCTTTCGCTACAAATTACTGGTCATAGTTTTAGTGATGAGACGTTTTCCCTATGACGCGCTACTGGCTGTAGTAAGGGATGCCTATCCTATGTTGTCTTGGCCACAAAAGTTGTAGGCCACCCAGTCCTTAGTCGTCATGGAGAACGAATCCTCAACTACTTCTAGGGGATCTTGGGCCTAGGTGGTCTAGAGGATTTGGTAGATCCATGGTCTAGAGATCTAGTTGCGATTTCACATTACCTAAGTTCCATTCTCACAGACCATCAAAAACTCCACAAAACGCCATAGACAGGTTATGTAAAAGGCATAATGCACATTGGAATGAGACTCCTACTTCCTATGGAGTCCCACGACTTTAGTTTGCAAGCCTTTACATAGAAACCTGGCCCAATTGTAGTGAGCCCCCTCCTCCATGACCTCACGCATTACCCAGGCTTTCTCAATCCCAAGGATCTTCCCCTAAGAAAGTAGCTGGGGGAATGCGCGAGCACGGAAGATAGGATAAACCTCCCTAGAAGGCCCTACCGTAACCTTCTCCATAGGAATCCCCTTCTGCTCTTTAGGAATCCCTATCCACTCCTTGATGTCCTCCTTCTAAAGGTTTAGCTTCTTCTTGGTCTTTGACCCTATGAGGATGTTATCAGCAGCGACACTGAAAAGGTCCATGAACAGCTGGTCATTGATTTAGCTTCTTGATGTCCTCCTTCTAAAGGTTTAGCTTCTTCTTGGTCTTTGACCCTATGAGGATGTTATCAGCAGCGACACTGAAAAGGTCCATGAACAGCTGGTCATTGATTTCAATGACCACCCACACACCATGTATGCATGTGCAGAAGCAGTCTACCCTGTCAGAGAAGGAGTCGACCAGGGAGACCATCTTGGTGGTGGGAACACTTGCATTTGGGGCCAGGAAAAAATCCAAAAGCCCAGCATTTTGGATATGCTTGAGTAAGTATTTTGAAGCCACACTACATATCCAACATTGGCTATCATCTACTTCCCTGTACTTGAAGTAGATGTTTGCCTCCTAGTTCCCGGTGGTTATCACCATTACCTCCTAGGAATTTTTTGCCCCTATAGCAGTTTGCATAGAAGCAGTTAGCATAAAAACATGAAAAACACAAAAAAATATAACGAAGACACTCGAGCATGCTATACCTACTACTTAGCTTACCAGGTTTATATAGTAACGGGAATGGCAGAAGACTAACCAAGACGTCTTCCATGGCGATCAATTTGAAGGGTTTCCATTCCTCATCCAGCTGACCAAGCTCCTTGCATTGGCCATAGAGATTGGGATATAGGTCTGGATAGGTGTGGTACTCACCCCCCACATTAACCTATTACACCTGCATGCATGTTCTCAGTAGAAGAAAACTCCTGCAGGGCCATTTGTACAATGGTCAATACATCTGTATCGCCGTGAAACCCTTCCTTGTTGATGTAAAACCCGGTAACAAAAGCGTAACGTTAACATTTGGCTAGTGTAGCAAACGTCACATAATGCAGCTGAACATGGTTACAAAACTTACTTGCTAGCACTGTAGATGGTTCTTGGTGGGTTTTCGAAGCACATTTTCATATGATGTGCAACAAAAAATGTGTTGTAGAGATGGTAGTAGTTGTACTTAGGCATGTCCTAGATCCAAGCCAAATGCCTCAAATATTGGGTTCACTAATTGGATCCTTCTCCCTACCCACTACTGATTTCCCCATCCCTCAAATACCTCAGGATACCCTAGTTTGCCCCAGGCAATAGGGTTTCTATTATGATGGTCACTACTTCCTCCTCTAGGTGTGACCAAACGATCACATAGAAGCATTGGAGGAGGAATTGTAGGAACTTTTGTGCTTCTGTGCTGAACTAGACCACCCGATCTCCCACACGTGCATGAGGAGGAGGAACATGGGCCACTGGTTTATTCACACAGCACAAGACCCCTACAATTTCTAGGATAATTAGAATTGGCCTTAGCGTTATCCTAGACAACACAACAACAAATTTTAACATCATGTCTGAGTGCAATACACACATAGCGTAGCAAGACCTAGCATTTTAGCAAATAGCATAGCATAATCCTCTTCCTATACATAGCATAGCAAAAACATGAAAGCAATAATGTAGCGAAAACAACCTAGCGTAGCAACAGAGCAATTAGCCCTAATGAAAGCAATTAACATTATGCCTTGACAGAACACGTGTCTCACTACCACATCACGAATGGCGTCCTGAGGGTCCTATGCTATGCCATTTGAAAGTTAAGTAGCCTAAATCATCCAAGTCTCTATGAAAATAATATCCATAGTGATGGTGGTCTAGGAAACCTTGCATGTGACTTTGGCATAGCATTTTTACATCCGCCACAGCCAAAATGCCAACAGCAACCATGTAAAGGCCAAAACAATGACAACACAATGACAGAAAACATGGATAACTGAAACTGAATCGCAAAAATGAAAGCAAAAAAAATGATGACAAAAGCACAAGGAAATAGAAGAAGTGTAGTAACCTACCAGGTTAATGGTGTCTCCTCCCGCACCATGACGCATGCTTGTGTCGCTCTCCCTAGTGTTTCCTTCATCTCATCAACCTTAGAAAGTGCCTAGTGTGTGTGTTCTTTCTTTGGATCCATCGTCCTACTTACTGACTCCTCTTTGTTGCTATGTCAAAACCACCTTGCACTCTACTGGCACAATCGCTCTATGCTCCGAAATTGTTCTATGCTCCAAATGTGGGCTCTGCATTGTTATGGTGAAGATAACAAGCTTACTGGAGGTTAATCCCTCTTTATAGTCGTAATGGTAAAAAGGGAAAACCTACCATTCTCTCTTTCTGTTTAATGTAGGGTATGTCGTGCAGCATAGCATGCTCACCACAACATTGTAGCATTGTTGGCATTAAAATAAGCGGATTTAGGTGAAAGATCTCAGAACGCCTCAAGCTAACCATTTGCTTTCCCAAAAATAAAAAATATGCATATATTCACTTTAGCGGTCTGGAAAGATCTTAAACTAGCAATATTAGCATAGTTGCAACTTTAGCAGTCCAAAAAAGCCTTAAACTAGCACCCCTAATGTATAGTTCACTCTAGTTAGCAGTCCGAAAAGACCTTAAACTAGCAGTCTCAATCTTCTACGTATTCGCAATCTGCAATGACACTAAACTAGCAGTTTCACATTTTTTCCTTAACAAGTTTATGCTTTTATACCAACAACTTTCCATTTTTTATACTAGTAGTTTTGCATTTTATGTCTAGGCAATCTGCAATGACACTAAACTAGCATCTTCACATTTGTACATTGGCAGTTTTGCATTCTTAGCAGTTTTGCATCATTGCGTCTTAGCGGTCCTCCATAATCTCGAACTGGTGAATCTTAATCTTTGTATCATACTTTATTAATTACACATTATTACTGCTTTGCAAATTTCCTCTACACATGATTACTACGAACAGGTACCTCTTAACCAAACTTTCATTTCATTTTGGCAAGTTGAGCAAAAAATGAAAATCCATCACGACCTCTCTTTGCCTTTAGCTTTAGCAGGTCCACATGGAAATCTCACAAGACAGTTGAACCTAGACCTAATTGACTGGGGATCAACAATAGCTAGCATCATACCATCCTTAGAAACATCCCCAGACTGGCCTGAGCATCTAGTCCGAACCCTAGATTTAGAGGCCAAGGATGTAATTGAGGACCCTCTCATTGAGACGCCTATGACCACATCCAGGGGGGAAGTAAAAACATTAAAACTTAGTTTCCTCCTAGATGCACAGACACACAAAGATGTAGCCAAGATTCTGCAAGAAAACATTAAAGTTTTCGCATGGTCATACAATGACATGCCAGGTTTAGATCCAAGGCTGATACAGCACAACATTGTCTTAGACCTGCGCATGAAAAAAGTCAAGCAGAAGGCTCATAAGGTTAAACTAGAAATTTCACTAGCTGTAAGGGATGAAATCATCAAGCTCTACTAAGCTAGTTTCATTTGTGCAATTGATTACTCAGAATGGGTGTCCAACATCGTTGTGGTTTCTAAGAAAATGGGAGGAATATGAATTTGTATAAACTTTAGGGATCTAAACAAGGCAACGATCAAAGACGATTTCCCACTTCCAAGCATCGATCAACTCATTGACACTACGGATGGTCATGCTTTGTTATTGTTCATGGATGGTTTCTCTGGCTACAACCAAATTCGCACTAACCCAGAGCATCAGTTCACAACTACCTTCATGATCCCATGGGGTACTTTTTGTTACACTATGATGCCTTTTGGGCTCAAAAATGCCAGAGCAACCTATGAGCTAGCCATGACTTACATCTTGAGCAACTACATTTTAGAAACACTAAAAGACTACGTGGATGATATAGCGGTCAAGTTTAAAGAAGCTGTTGATCAACCATGTGATCTAGGGGGAGTCCTCAAGTGTTTTCAAATGCATGATCTAGGGGTAGTCTTTGGGGTGAAAACCGAACGCATGTTAGGGTTTGCAGTATTGGAGGTCGAGATACGTGTGGACCTTGACAAAGTTAAGGTCATCATCAACCTAGCACCTCTCACAAACCTTAAGGAATTATGTGGTTTACAAGGTAGGGTACAATTCATCCAAAGGTTTATAGCAAAGTTAATTGACAAGTTACACCCCATGCAACATCGTTTAAAGAAAGGGGTCAACTTCAAATGGATAACTCAATGTCAACAAGCCTTCGATGGCTTGAAGAAAGAGCTTCTGCACCTCCCAACTATTCACCCACCACAGAGGGATAAGTCTTTCTTTATCTACCTTGCCACCTCTGACACATATATCATAGCATTGTTATGTCAGAAACGAGACGATTNGGAAAACTTGCAAACAAGTGTGGTGGAATATTTAGTGCTAGGGTAGCTAAGGTGTATGCTATGGTGTTTTCGTTGCATGGCACATGTTGCACATCCATAGTTTCAAACTATTTTAGTAGGCTTTTTGCTAGGTCGCAATAGGCTTGCAGGTGTGTAGCTTTGCAAGCATAGACCTCGGTGATTTGATTCACAACTAGTTGTGAATGTCTGCGAATCGCTAGGTGTTGTATGCATAGTGTTTGGGTAGCTGAGAGGCCTCTGAGTAGCTCCTCATACTCTGCCACATTGTTTGTATAGAGGAACACAAAACAGTAAGCAAAAGGATGCATTTTCCCAGAGGGGAACGTAATCACGGCAGCTACACTACCTCCCTGCATGGTTGAGGCANAGGGAGGTAGTGTAGCTGCCGTGATTACGTTCCCCTCTGGGAAAATGCATCCTTTTGCTTACTGTTTTGTGTTCCTCTATACAAACAATGTGGCAGAGTATGAGGAGCTACTCAGAGGCCTCTCAGCTACCCAAACACTATGCATACAACACCTAGCGATTCGCAGACATTCACAACTAGTTGTGAATCAAATCACCGAGGTCTATGCTTGCAAAGCTACACACCTGCAAGCCTATTGCGACCTAGCAAAAAGCCTACTAAAATAGTTTGAAACTATGGATGTGCAACATGTGCCATGCAACGAAAACACCATAGCATACACCTTAGCTACCCTAGCACTAAATATTCCACCACACTTGTTTGCAAGTTTTCCAACCTCGATTATCAAATGTACTAAGCCTATCACTCAGGCAGGACACGTGGCCTCTATTAGTGCTGTGGATACCTAGGAGTGGTATGCCAACATTAAAGCCTACCTACAACACGGTCAACCCTCAAGCGGATTGACATCTTCCCAGAGAGATGCAATCTGTAAGTATTCCTAGCAATATACACTCATAGGAAATGATGCCCTATGCAAATGCTCCTATGATGGGATATTGCTGGCGTGTGTGGGTGAGGAGCAGGTGTAGAAGGTGGTTAATGAAGTACATGAGGGATTGTGTGGTGGAAACATAGAACCTAGGGCTATGGCTATGAAAATCATATGCCTAGGGTACTATTGGCCACATATGGAGCATCATTGCCTGTTAAAAGTCAAGATGTGTGACACGTGCCAGAGGTACAAAAATCTCATACACATTTCACCTATGGAGTTGCACCCAACATAGATTAAGTGGCCTTTCTAGTGATGGGGAATAGACCTCATAGGACCTATCACACCTAAGTCCTCCATAGGTCATAGCTTCATCATTACTGCCATTGAGTATTTTACTAAGTGGGTGGAAGCTATACCCCTGAGGAAGACAACATCTCAGCAAGCTTTCCACTTCATCTTGGATAACATCGTGATAAGGTTTGGGCTTCCGATGACTATTTTCACCAACAATGGACCATAATTCAGTAGTACTAAAACCCGAACCTTCTACAGCAATCTTGGCATCAGGTAATCATTCTCCTCCCCATATTACCCACAGGCGAATGGTCAGGTGAAGGCTACAAATAAGTCCATCATCAACTTGCTGAAAAGGATGTTTAACAATAGCAAGAGGCGGTGGCATGAGAAAATCCTCTATGTGCTATGGGATTACAGGACGACATGCAAGACTACGATAAGTAATACTCCTTACAGTCTTGTTTATGGATCCATAGTTGTGTTACCTCTTGAGTTGCAAGTACCATCACTCCAGATGATCCTATCTGATGTCATGAGCGAAGCCCAAAACAACAAATCAAGAATTATTGACCTCAACTCAATAGATGAGGAGTGTGTGCAAATGCTAAGTTGCATAGAGCATTACTAGAGAAAGCAATGAAAAAAAACATCATGCAAACCGATACATCAATGGCCAGTATAGAAGGGAGACCTCGTCCTCAAGGCTATTTGTGAGCATGTGAGCAAATTCTCAGTAAACTGGAAAGGCCCATACATGGTCACTAAAGCCTTTGGAAATGGCTCCTTCAAGCTGGTAGACATAGACAGCAACAAGTTCACAAATTTGGTGAATCACTCATATCTCAAGTCATACTACATTTGAAGCATGAACACGGTAAGCATCGTCCGCTACAACATAAAACTAGCAAAGGTGGAAAACATCCACTATGATGTTAAACTGGCACATATGGTCTGCTGGGACCTTAAACCAGCACAATAGTCTACTGGGACCTTAAACTAGCACATGGTCTACCAGGACCTTAAACTAGGTTCGCGGCATAACCCCAGCATGCATCTACACCAAGTACACATCAAGCGAACGTGCATAGTGCCAATGTGAGGTGGGATGTTACAGTTCCAGAATGCGGTTCATGATGTGATAAGAACACGATTTGGAACATATGCCATGTCGTTTCTCTTCACATCTTACTGATCCTCCAAAGATGTCGTATGACATCTGACTGACCCTCTGGACCTACTATTGACATGGCCTTTCACCCTAATGGTAGTTCCTTGGTCAGTACCTGCTACTGGAGTTCTAGTAGTATTATGGCCCAGCCAAAATATTGTTACCCTCCAGCTCCCTACCAGTTTCTAAGCTCAAACGACCTTTAGCTATGTGGTAGCTGATCCCATAGCTGAACTAAGAATGCATGCCTTTGGTAGGGATTCTAGGGCATTCGCACTCATGGTAACTCCCTGCTCCTTCGATGCCAGCTCCTCCACACCGATGTTGCCAAAGTTGCTGTTGGCCTTCCTACTCTAGACATCGCATGCCAGCAAAGAGGTCCACAGCTTCAACAATGTCCACAACAAGCAAGACCTTTGCCTTCATTTTGTATCATGGTTGTTTATTCTAGTTTTCTCTCTGTTGTATTTGCAGGGTGTGTTTCGGAGAGGCGTTGGTCAAGGATGCATCTTGCCATAGCAACAAATGATATATCATTGGAAAGTTATTTTCTTGATCATCTTGGCTACTTTATAGTGCATATCCTACCCTTCCCCTTATAAGCTCCCTTTACCTTAATTCTAGCACCCACAATTTCCACTTGCTCCTCTTTTTTACAAGCTTTTCCTAAAGCCTATTGGTGAGTGGCGAGGTACCCCTACACTCAACCATACAAAACGATCGTAGCATGCGTGATCCAGTTGAACTTCATAGACTAAATGCCTAAATGCCCCATGGAACACTTGGGGTTAATCATTCATTGTCTTCCTAGACTTACTTGTTTTTGTCACGGTGTATGGTTAAGTAAGTCTGAGGTATATGATTTTTTTGGTCTTTTCTAGTTTTATCTCCTATGCTATGAGGTGAAGGGTTGAGAAACTAACTAACTCTAACTAAGGACTAATTCTAAATTAACTAGTGTCAGCATCCGTTCCCACTTACCGTACATACCCTCAACTATGCAACTATGGCTACCAAACGCTAATCATTACTGGGATCACCACACGTAATGCACGTGCTCGAAGTGGTCATACTGAGGCACCTAACTAGCCTAAGCATGATGAGCAGCTGATTCCTTGACTAGCTGTACACATCCATAGATGCTCATAATCAAGTCATACTCATCTCGCATACTAGGAGATAAGGGGAAGAGAACCTAATCGCAATGAGTAGCCAATTCCTTGATTAGCCGTACACATTCATCAATGCTTGTAATCAAGTTGTACTCATGCCATGCTAAGGCAGGTGATAAACAACATGTAGGAAATAATAGATAATAAACCTATTTAATACAATGCAAGGTTTATCCACAAAGCTCTTCTTTATTTTCATACACAACTTGCGTTCAGGTACAAAGCTACTCGAATAAAGATCTGTTCACTTGGGGACTCCTACTGCGGGCACATGGAAAATATTCTATCTATGGAGTGATCAAAATACCATAGTTTCACTACTTCTATCCTAGGATGAGAAATGAAGGGAGTGCTGCCTCTTATTTATAGATTTGGTCGCAGACCGCGATATTGCGTACATGATATTGCAGGGGATGACACGATATCGCGACAGCTACGATATTGCATACGTGATATCGTGGTGCATGCGATATCATGTCTCATCATACCCCCATGACTGAATGAAAACTCCTCGTCGAGTTCCTTACAATAATATCAGGTAGGTATGAAATTATTAAGGGGAATGGAACTAATGGGATGACATGTGAATGGATCATTATTACAAGACTTGACAAAACTGGTATTCAAGACAACAAGGGTGAACACCTTATTACAATGACATCAAGCCTTAGTTGGCAACTGAGAACGAGAGAGAAAGAAGTGTTGTTGCTGCCAATGCCAAGATTGCACCTCTGTTGTCCATCCATAACTGTGTCATCGATATTTCTCCTTACATAGCTACTTCAACGCTGCTCCATTCCAAGTGTTTACTCCAAATCTGCTCTGTTGTTTGCATGGTCACCATCTACACACACAACAAAATCTTATATTAGCAAGGGAAATTAAATCATCATGTAATTGATACCTTGCTTTGGTGTAAGTCCATTGGCTAGGTTGTGGTATGGCTGATATGGATCTGGGAATATATTAATGATGACTACCGAAGGTGTAGGGGTTAGGAAGAAAATCAAAAATTTTGGGGCCAGGAGAAAATCGAAAAAATCAGGCCCCATACCCCCATGACTAATCGCGAACCTTCGGTAGCGTTAGAATGGAAAAAGAAAAGGAGTAAGAAAGAAAGAGAGATAAAAAGGAACAACTACGACATCAATGAAGTGGATGTCAAGATGGAAATGAACAAAAAAAATTAATTACAAAACGTTAAGGGAAGGAATTTAACTAATGCTCCAAATAGGAATGTCAGTGGGTCCTCCCCAAAGTAGGCTCGTGCCCTTAATGCCCTAACAAACCCACATTCAAAGAGTCCGTAGGCTCCGGAAATGTCATTTGGAACAAGAGTTAAAGTCTTAACCACAAGAATTTACCAAAAAGAAAACAATGTATCAACCAAAATATATACACTAATGATACAACTGGAAATGAGGTGAACAATGGAGAGAAGGATGGAGAGAAGAGAAATGGAATGGAATCCCAAGAACAAGGTGGTGTACAGCCCCTTGTGTGTTTGATGATTAATGTGACTTGGGAAATCTCATTCCAACTCTGGCCTCAAACCAACCACATCCAATAACTTCCCATCAACAATTCAGTTAAACCAGCCACTTGAGCATCAAGAATGCACTCTCCAAGAGCCACCACCATTCTGACAAAAAAAAGGAGAATGGGAAGCGAGAAGGGCCTTAGTTAGAGAAAACACTTTTGGTTCCATAACCAGTGCTTGTAGCCCAAGTTTATTCGTCTAACGGGTGTGCTTTAAATTCTCACTTGGTTTTTTTTTGTGTTTTTATGCATGAGAACCACACCATGCAAAGACTTCTTATTTTTATTGTCTCAGCTTCTGATAATTGGGTAACATCGGAATGGCAAAAAACTTAAGAAGAAACATTCAACCACCCAAGAGAATGACCAACACAAAAGCATCAAGTTTCTTTGAAGTCACACCCTTTTCAATCCGTGAGTCATTCCTTAGTTCGAGAAATACCCAATCATTGATTCATTAAAGTTCTTATTAGAAGGGGACTGTACATTTCCAAGTTGAGAGAGACCATAGAAACCAGTGGATGGACGAATGAAGTGGTCTCATTGCCTACCATATCGAAAGAAACATACCTTAGTATCAACATTGTGACTTAATGGTAAAAACCAAACATTAGAAATCAATATGAAAATAGTTCATACCATCATGAAGAACTCTTATTATGGGACAAACTTACAGGGTGGATCACACACACACACACACACAAAAATTGGAAAAGTATAACGATGATGTAAAACAGAAACTAAAAAAGTTAAAGAAATTTGTAAAACAAAAATGTGTAAAACAAGAACGTTGTAAAATAAAAATGTGTAAAAAAAATTGAAAAAGAACTGAGGGCCCCAGATAATTAGCATAGGTGGCCATCTCTCCCATGACTGAGTTGTAAGGGAGAGATCCGAAATAATGAGCAAGGTTGCCCGCTGGTGGAGGTGGAACTTGTACTGGCTATTGCAGGTACTTGGAAAGGTTTTGTTTGTTGTACATTAACCAATAACCTTTTATCCGGGTTGTCAGGCTTATATATCATCATGGCTCTAGAGGGGAAGGTAGTATGAATAATATAAGGTCCTTCCCACAAGGTTTGAAACTTTGTACGTTGGGTTACATGCATGGGGTTCTAGTAAAGGACCTTATCTCTGGATTGGTACCTAAACCTTCAGATCCTTAAGTCATGACATTGTTTACTGTGTGCCTTGTGCAACTCATTTAACGATAGTGCAACCAATCTATTCTCATCTAACACATTCAAAGTTGCTAACCATTGTTTTTGTACTAGGTTGAGATCCAGGTGCAGTTCACAAGCTGTGGATAGTGTACGGAGCTCATTCTGTATGGGGAGTTTTGGAAGTTTCCTGTACACTAGCTCATAGGAAGAATATCTAGTAGGGAGTTTCCAAGTGGAAGGATACGCCCAAAGAGAGTCGTTCAGTTTTGTGCTCCAATCTTGCCTAAATTTGCTAATTGTTCATGTTAATATTCTTGTAATCTCCCTATTAGTAACATCGTCTTGACCATTTGCTTGGGGGTGGTAAGGTGTGGTCAGTTTATGCTCAACCCCTAAGCGTTGCATCAGTTTTCGAAATGTTGCACCCATAAAATGTGTTTCATTATCAGAAATGAGCGCATGTGGCACACCAAACCTATTAACAATTTGTTGTTGTACAAATCGTGTAGCTGTAGATGATGTGCAATTTGTTACAGCGGCTACTTAAGCCCATATGGTTAAGTAATCAACAGCAATCATTATATACTCTTTTCTGTTGGACATTGGTGTAATCAATCCTATAAAATCTATTCCCTAGATATCGAAGGGTTCTAAAGGCTGAATCCATTGTTGCGGATCCTCCATTCTAGTATTCATTCCCCCATCACGTTGGCAGCACTCATAGGATTGGGCAAAATGATGGGCATCCCGAAATAATGTTGGCCAATAATATCCTGCAAGCAGAACCTTAGTAGCCATTCATCTCCCAACATAATGATCCCCACAGGGGCCCTCATGAGCATCCTGGAGAACTTTTAATTGATCTTGATTGGGCACACACCATCAAACCAAGCCATCAGGATAGACTTTATAAAGTTGTCCCTTGATTTCCATGAAGTACTTGGTTTTGTGAAGAAACTATTGTTTCTTCCTAGAGTCCAAATCTTATGGTATTTTTTGGGAAGTGAGATAGGTAAGAATGCTACTATACCAATTTATTTCTGTGGGATGATTATTTACTACACCAGCAAAGAGGGTTTCATTAGGAAAATGGTCAGATACAGCTTATTCATCCTCTTTGTTGTCCCACCACAACTGAGATAAGTGATCGGAAACTACATTCTCGGTGCCTTTGCGGTCTACTATGGTTAAGTCGAACTCCTGAAGAATCACCATCCAATGTATAATACATGGGCTAACTATTGGCTTGTTCATAAGGAACCGAATTGCACTATGATCTGTATGGATGTATACTTTGTAATCCAATACATAGTGCCTAAATTTATCCAGTGCAAACACTACAGCCGTTAATTCCTTTTCTGTAGTCGTGTAGTTAAGTTGTGCACCAGTGATACTCTTACTGGCACAGTGGATGTAATAAGGTTGTTTTTGTTCATCTAATTGTATCAGTATAGCTCCTAAGGTGTAGTTAGATGCATCGGTCATGATATGGAATGGTATGGACCAGTCAGGGGCTTGTAGAATGGGAGTTTCCACAAGCCTCTATTTGAGGGTTTGGAATGCTCGTTCACATTCCCTGGTCCATTCAAATGGTGCATCTTTTTTTGTTAATTCTACCAATGGTTTGGCAACTTTGGAGAAGTTCGTAATAAACCTCCTATAGTAGCCAATGTGTCCAAGGAACAACCTAATGTCTTTAATGGTCTTTGGTTGTCGAGTAATTCCTTGGATGACTTTAATTTTTTCTGGATCCACCTCAATTCCTGATTGTGAAAGTACGATGCCCTCTTGAACCATTAAATGAATCTTTTGCCAATTGATCTTAAGGTTGGTTTCAACACATCATTTCAATACTTGTTCTAACCAGTTGAGGGCTTGATCAAAACTCATCCCATAAGTGGAGAAGTCATCCATGAAGACTTCTACTCTATTACCTATTTGTTGTTGAAATATGATTAGAACTAATCGTTGGAACGTGGTAGGTGTATTGCACAAGATAAAAGGCATTTGTTTGTATGCAAACATTCCCCAAGGGCTAGTGAACATTGTCTTGGCTTGGTCTTCTGGCACAATTCGTATTTGGTTGTACCCACTATATCCATCCAGAAAACTATAATAGCGATGCCCTGCTATAGTGTCTAAGACTTGGTCAACAAATGACAATGGAAAGTGGTCTTTGAATGTTGCCATATTTAATAGCCTAAAATCTATACATACCCTTCATTTACCTTCTTTTTTTGGTACGATGACAAGAGGACTAACCCATTCGCTATCAACGATAAGGTAAATGAACTCAGCCTTGAGAAGCTGCTCTAGCTCCTCTTTCACTATTTGTTTTATCTTTGGGTTCAATCACCTCTGTGGTTATTTGCGAGGCTTCATATAGGGGTCTGTGTAAATCCTATACTGGCATATCCTAGGATCTATTCTGGTTAATTCGGGGTATGACCATGCAAAGGCTATTGACCACTTGTTTATTATCTTTAGCAAACTTTCTTTTTGCTTGGGTGCAAGCTTTGCGTTGATGATCATCAATTTTCCATTTTTAAGGGTCACGTATTCCAAACTGGTGGATAATGGTTTTAAATCAAGGAGCTCTTGTTTAAACTCCTCAGGAATCTCCAACTGTACCCAATTGATGTTTTCGGAGTTAAGGGCTGGAAGTTGGCCATGGACTTACTCTAGTACATCTGTGCTTTCAATGTAAGCACTAGTTATTCCCTCATCTAGTTCCATGCAGGTTGTCGAGTTGCTCCCTTTATCAGCCATCAGCCACTGGGAGTTTTCTTGTTGTGTGGCTGTCGCGTATAGGCACTTTTGGATGTCAACATCCTGTGCATACCGATTGCATGTAGGCAATGTTAAACTTTGCATTATCCATGACTTTTGCACGCAATGACACCCTATGTCACTATATGAGATGAATGGAACTCTTTTCCTATCAATTTTCCCAAAATTATTTGTCTTGGATATTTCTAGGGAAATGTTGTGAATTCCTAAGCGTGCGTCGATTGTATTCAGCCATGCCCTTCCCATTATAATTGGAAAATCCCCTTTTTCATTGTTTATTTGGATTACTAGAAAATCAGCTGGATATGACCATCCACCAATAGTGGTAACAATGTCCTCGACCTGTCCCAAAGGAACAATGATGGATTGGTCAGCTAGCTCTCAACGAACATTGCTCTTCTTGAGTGGAGGCAGGTTCCAGGTTTTATACAGTTCTTATGAGATTAAGTTGACCCTGGAACCTAAGTCGAGGAGAGCCTTATGGGGTTCATTCCCAACGACTTGGAGGTAAAATAGGGGGACTTACAAATCTGATAATTTCTTTGGAAGGTGACCTCTCTTGATCCAGTTGGTTACGGTATGTGTTAAAATAACTGTATGCATTGGACGTGATTTCTCTATCGAAGGGTTTTCCGAAACCTTATTTGGTATGGGGGTGTTAGGATGCTCAACCGCTTGTGAAGGCGAAGGCTTAGTTGGATTGTTGATCCTAAGGAAAGGTCTTTTGGTGTATGATTGTTAGAACCAACTGATATTGGAGGTTTGGGAGCCTTTGCAGTGTTGGGTTGTCACGGTTGAGTGGGGTTTACTTTAGGCTTTGTTGGAGTGGTTGGCAATGGGGCTACTCGCGCAAGAGATGCGGATGGAGTTGGAGGATAGTATTGGTATGGAGCATTTCCCGAAGGAGGAGTCCTAAAGTACTCCTAAACTTGGTAGTAACGTGGATGGTTTATGTGACCTATAGTGTCACCTGGGGAAATTGGCTGCTGCCCATAATAACCATAAGGATTAGGCTGCCGATAAGGATACTGTTGTTTCGGTGATGGCATCCCCCATGACTGTGGGTATTGCCACTGCTGATGCTATCCGATGGGCTGTGGTGGAGTCCCACTTGGATAATANCCCATCATCTCACATCTATAGGAGTCTGGGGTGTATGCGCTTAATCAAAGACTCAACCAATGGCAAACACCTCGCAGGTTACCTTATCTACAAGATAACCCAAGGAAGTTCCACCAACCCGTAATGTATTATNACTCCTATAGATGTGAGATGATGGGACAACATCCCTTAGGATGGTCATAATGGTAGATCTCACATCCACCGTCATCATCTGAATCTGAATCCACATTCACCTCAGAGTTAGTGATTTTTCCCTTACCCTTGTTATGTGTACGACTTAAATCTNGTACTTTCCCTTTTGCGTAGCTCACCCTCTTCTTTTGCTACTTGCTCTAACAAGCTACGTACTTCATGGGCTCTAAGTTGTGAGAGTCTCCCTTGGGCATAAGTTCACAGGGTTCTTCTAGTTTCATTCCTTAGCCCATCCATGATGTGGTGAAGTTGATCCCGCTGAGCATACCCATGGCCTAGGCAATGATGTAACAATGTGTAGTAGTGAGCCATGGTAGCATCCAAGGGTTCATGTGTACCTTGCTTCCAGCCTTGGATCTGCTTACACAAATTGGACACTCTAGAGTATGTTTGATACTTTTCATTGAATAGTTCTAACATTGTACTCCACCTCCCGATGGTTTTCGGTTATAAGGACTGGTACCAGCTCTCTGCTTCTTTGGTGAGTGCCCTTGGGAATAACTTAAGTTTTTGCCATTCATTTTCTATATTCTGCAAGGCATAGACATCATGGAATGCCTGTAAATAATTTTGTAGATCATCATTATATCCCCCCTCAAACCGTGGAACATTGTTCATGTCTAATCGTTTGATCCGACTATCCTTCAAATGCCTTGTGGGAATCCTAACTACCTCCATAATGTCAAGCATACTTTGGGTTGCGAGTAGGGGCTCTTCATGATCATCTCTTTCATGATGCCTATGATGTCTGCATTGTTCCCTACTCTCCCTACGTCCTTGCCCTTGTCCTCTCTCTTGACTTTCCTGTCGAGGTCTCCCATCTTTCTTACTTTTATCCTCACCTTTATGTTCATGGTGGTTGTGCCCAGATGTGGAAGGAGAGGATGAGTGATGGGATGAAGGAGAAGAAGAAGGGGAACCATTGCCATGATGATGTTTCTTGCCTTCTCTTCGGCTACTACGACCCTGATCATGGTGACGATCAAAGTGCCCGTCCTTAGCATGAGTGATTGTTCCCTCTGTGAACAGCTAGCATTCACGGGCATCAGAACCAGGGATATGTATCATTGATCGTAGGTTTTGATACTTATCCTCCTTACCATTGTTAGGAGGGGGAACATCCTTTGCTAAAGAACCTGTGATAAAGGGTTCCTCATCTCCTATTTCGCTAAGGATGTGTGGGACCGCCCTTCAACAGTGCATGTTGGCTCTCCTACCTTAAGTCTCTCATACGTTGGGCATCTGTGGGATAATAATCCCTCATGTCAAAATCCTCCACAACATATTCAGCATATATCTTGATCATGCCTATTTGTGCCAAGGCACGGAAAAGAATGTGAGAGATTGATCAATCTAGGGGTAACACAATGTTACCTTGCAAGTCTCTCCATCGCAGCTATTCATCTTGATGGAGGATAAAAGTGAAGTTTGGAATATACTCATCAGGATGATTATAAACTATCTTGTATTGTTTAGGATTTGGCTATTTTTGGTTATGTTTTTTATCTTGCCGACTGTCTCGTGTGTGGTCCTTAGGTGGTGAGTTGTTCTTATGAGAAGAATGCATTTTTATCAGTCTGCTAATTTCACCGTTATATAATTTGTTTTTCTTTTGATTAACCCAAAGGTTCATTAAGGCTCACAACGATGTGAGTGATATCCCT
>MNCI01029903.1:1533617-1562189 GCA_015680685.1 Gnetum montanum | reverse complement strand
TGAGGTATATGATTTTTTTGGTCTTTTCTGGTTTTATCTCCTATGCTATGAGGTGAAGGGTTGAGAAACTAACTAAATCTAACTAAGGACTAAGTCTAAATTAACTAGCATCAGCATCCATTCCCACTTACCGTACACACCCTCAACTATGCAACTGTGGCTACCAAATGCTAATCATTACTGGGATAACCACACGTAACACACATGCTCGAAGTGGTCATACTGAGGCACCTAACTAGCCTAAGCATGATGAGCAGCTGATTCCTTGACTAGCCATACACATCCATAGATGCTCATAATCAAGTTGTACTCATACCGCATACTAGGAGACAAGGGGGAGAGAACCTAATTGTGATGAGTAGCTGATTCCTTGATTAGCCATACACATTTGTCAATGCTCGTAATCAAGTTGTACTCATGCCGCACTAATGTAGGTAATAAATAACATGTAGGAAATAATAGATAATAAACCTATTCCATGCACTGCAAGGTTTATCCACAAAGCTCGTCTTTATTGCCATACACAACTTGCTTTCAGGTACAAAGCTACTCGAATAAAGATCCATTCACTTGGGGACTCCTACTGCCGGCACATGGAAAATATTCTATCTCTGGAGTGATCAAACTACTAGAGTTTCACTACTTCTAACCTAGGATAAGAAATGAGGGGAATGTTGCCTCTTATTTATAGATTTGGTGGCAAACCGCGATATTGCGTACGTGATATCACAGGGGATGACATGATATCGCGATGGCCACAATATCGTAGTGCATGCAATATTGCATCTCATCACCTATTAAGCTCTCCCATATGCTCAACCACAAAGTCCATGACATGTGTAATACATCTTACCACATGGGAAGCATCTGTAGGAAGGTTATAGCCCCCATGTGGATGTAATACAACTCATCCTGGGAAAGAAACACCTATCCTGCAACAAGGTTGTTCGCAAATGTAAACGGAAAAATAGTAAAAGTCAAAGTGTAAGAGAGAAAAAGCTCACATGCACAAAAATGAAAATAAAATTAAAAATAAAAAAATGGCCACATGAACAACTCCCTCATAAGCACTTTCTCTCCAAGCATTTCAATGAGAGGTTGAAGGTTAGTGAAAGCAAAGCTGACCATGGAAACAACTCCCTCACAAGCACTCTGACGAGGGATTCTGCTAAGTTTCATCTTTATCCTTTTCCTTAACCTCCTTCCTCCCTGCTTAGCCCTTCCCTCTCCCCTAAAAAAATAATGCAACACTCTCAAGCATAGCTAAGCGACATCTTGACGATCACCGAACAATATTGTTGGCATTTTATCTTCCGTGGTGTTTCGTATTCTTTGTCGACATCTCTCGAGTCCATCCTACAGACGTAGACAAAGAGGGGCCAATGAAACATCCTAAATTTTCAGGGCATTCTTGCTTCACTAGGTCTCCACAATTTTGGCAGCATCATGTCACTTCGGCAAGAAATGAATGCTCTAAGTTTAGGTTGTCCAGTTTGGCAAGTTTTCTAATTGGGAAATTCATCCAGTTGATAGCCTACACAGAAATGACATGGAGAGTTGTCAACAGTGCTCAAAAGACATAAAATAGTTTGGCAAGTTTTCTAGTTGAGGATTTTGCTACACTATGCTACACTATGTAGCGTAGCAGGCTTCGGGAGATGCTTGTTGAAGTGATCAACTGTAAATTGTTGCAACACAAGATGCTATGCTACACAGCGTAGCATAGCATAGCAAGAGCAAGACAAGAAGGCTTGGCTTACTTAGTGATTTTAATTGCACTCAATTAGCACCTCTCACCTCCAAAAATAGTTGCTTCACTCAACTCCAAGTTCTTCAGCAACAGCTCCTTCCATTAGAAAGTAGCAAACTCAACTAAAAGTAGGCCATGTTGGTTGCTACGCTATGCTACGCTGTAGCGTAGCATAGCATAGCAACTCTATGAGAGCAACAAAAGGCATCCCAAAGTGCAAGATTAGCAAG
Organism: Gnetum montanum; assembly: GCA_015680685.1. Lineage (NCBI taxonomy): Eukaryota > Viridiplantae > Streptophyta > Gnetopsida > Gnetales > Gnetaceae > Gnetum > Gnetum montanum. The sequence continues at coordinate 1,560,209 of MNCI01029903.1, read as the reverse complement.
TTCATGAGTTTTGCATTGCAAAAAGCAAAGGTTGCAGATTGTCGACATTTCCACAATTAAGTCTAGCTGCGATGCTATGCTACGCTACGTAGTGTAGCATAGCATAGAAAATATGAAAAAAATAGTCAAAGCACTTCAAAGGTTTCCAGCACATGTAGCAGGACACAATGCAAGTTTTTACTTCAAACTAGTGGCTACGCTATGCCAACATGCGACACTACAAAGCATAGCACAGCGTAGCAAGCAGTTATGCTACATCAATGCACTTCATTTGTTTGCATCATTAGCACACATCTCCAAGTTCTGATAGTGTAATTACAGCATGGAAGGCTCATAATTACAGCATGGTAGGCTCATCTAACGGTCCTGCATGTCCATGCAACATAGACATGTCAATGCGGGCCCAGGACACGTGGCATCCAAACTGCATCTTTTGCATGCTCTTGGTCCTATAAATACCCTGATGAGCAACACTCAAAGGGTTGGTTGGTGAATTTTTTGGCTAGCAAGAAAAAGAGTTAGCATTGTAATCTTGAGCACTATAAACATCTTGTTTGGCATTGTGAATAGTTAGGACTCTCGTTTGACATTCTGTTTCGCTCTTCCCTCCTATCTTCCTGGCATTTTGCATTATTGACCCCCGAGTCTACGTTCAAGTGTACAGCTATCTTGCTCTAAACATCTTGGTTGCTCTTGGGATCTCTGCGTCTCCCAGCACTATGCAACTGATTGTATCCACCTTGATATAGTAAAGTCATAATATTGAAGCGGTGCATTTTCCTAACTGCATTTTACTTTGCTTTCCTTCTTTTCATCGCATTTTACATCGTTTTTAGCCCCTTTTTCATTTAAAAATTATTATTTTATGCTATAAGTCTCATTTTCAAATTATCCGTTTACAAAAGGTTATAGTAACACCGACTAAGTTCTTGTCTGATCGACCAGATCATTCAGGGCACCCCGTTTCCATTTTATCCAGCATGGCACTCGCGCGGATCCAGGGTTAAGACTGTCTCGATCGACAACCTCTAGGTGTTTTCCAGCCGCTAACGTTTTCAGTCGCTACACTTTGTAAAGATCATTTCATGGAGGCATGCCATGAAATAACTAAGGGTAAAGGAAGTACCATTTCATTAATCTCATAGTCTAAGAAGGAGAATACTAATTATTATTTAGGAAGATTAGAATGCTAGAATCTTCCCTTCTTTAATGTATATGATGTAGATAACTTATGGCTACACTCAACCTTGGTAAGAAATCAATCAAAGGGAAGATTAGGATTCAATATAAGAAAGACCTCTATATTTTTGTCTTCTATTAAGCCACAAAAAGATAATCAAATGAGTCATGCTAGAAGAGTAGGCTAGCATGACTTTCCAGGTTCTTCATTCTCTTCATCATCCTCATCATCAAGATCTAACAAGGATGATCATGAATAAGAGGAGGTCATGAGAAATGATCTAGTGGAGACAAGAAAAGAGATTAGAACAAAATAAAAAAGAAAAGAAAAAGGTAGCAATCATGATTGAGATAGTGACAAAGATAATCATTTGTGTTATCAACATAGTAGACAACATAGAAGGATTCATGTTTATGATAGAGGCCATGATGAATGTGATGATTATGATGAATCTTATTTAATAACAAGGAGTTTGAGTAACATTAGAAATGCTATTTAAATTTTCAATAGGCATCATACAAATAGTCACATCAAGTAGCTTGACATGAATAACATCACTAAGTTTGAAGAAGACTACAATGTAAATTCACAACATCATTTGCAAATCTTCCATAATGTCTTCACCTTACAAAACTTAGAAAATGATTAGAAAAAGATCAAATTATTTTGAGAATAATGATACAAAAAGTATAGAGCTAGTACCAATTGTGGAACTAGAAACCATCAAAAGGTGAAGTAACATGCTAGAGTTGTTTAGTGACAAATATGATATGTAATCTTGAGGGTTTAATTTAAGAAAGTAAATTCAAGGATGAAAACATGGCAACCATGAGTTTCTTGATGCAACCTTGGATAGATATTATTCATTTTTACATAGGTGCCTACATCATTGCTTTTCTTAAAGGAAGTAGTTAAGGCACATCATAGATGAGCTAAGTAACAAAATAAGAGAACCTCTTGGGGTTTATGCCTAAGGAAGACTATAGAAAATGAAGGCTCATCAAATTCAAAGGCTAATAGATCAAGTGAACAATGAAGAGGGTGAAGTTAAAAAGAAAAAGAGTATTGAGAAGTATAAAAGAAATCCATTCCTTCATAAGAAGGATGTTCATGCTTGTGAGATAAGGGAATATGAAGATTTAATGGAGAAAGTAATTTGCCAAAATACTTTGCTAATATAAACATCTATTTTAGACATTATGGCAAAGTTAGAGAAAATATTGAATTCTATCAATGAAAAATTTATAAATGTACTAAAGACATTGGAGGAGAAAATAGATATGCACTAGTAAAGAAAAGAAAAATGAATAAGAATAATGAAACATAAATGGACATATACAAGTATAAAGGTCAAGCTATTACTATGGAAAAGGTTGTTAACTCAAATTCAACAAATGATGATGGATGTAACTTGTACCAATATGAACATTCTAAGAAATGTTTACATATCATGTAACATTTATAAGAGTTTGGTGCATATATTTTGAACCCTAATTGTATCAAAAAGTAGCTACTCTAGAGATTGCCTTATCTACAAGATAATTACATGTAGTCCTATAATCAATAATACTATCTAGGTGAGGCTCCACCTCAACCTCAAGAGAATTTTCATCAATAATGGTAAAACCTACAATTATCGAGAATGTCACCACTAAGGTAGAAACATTCTTATAGGTAGGTAGATCCATATAGAAATTATTTCAAACCACTTATTTAGCCTAGTGATACAGTTTCTCTAGTCCATTTCCACAACTATTACTATCCACTAGAGTACCACAAACTTCTCATTGCCAAAGTTAAATCACACTCATATCCTTCTCTTACCTCTCAAGCATCCTTATCCATCACATACTCCTCTTTCTCTAGTGTCATCTCCAAAAATGCAAGATGAGAGACCTTCATAGCCAGATCAAAAGAATGTATAAAGAGTAGTAAACATACGGGATGATAGCTTCAGTTTTTCCAAGATCAAGCCTTAGAAACATTCCTTATTTAGACCTATCATTCCATTCGAACTCATACAAGCATTCATAGCTATGGATCACATACCAAATTCAACATTATTTAATCTCTCAAATGAGCTACCTTGAGATCAAAATATGAATATAAAAATTATCATGTTAATCCATGTTATCATAGATTGGATAAAAGTAGGTGCCTTCATAGGAAAATAATAAATCTTGAAAGTCTCTTAATTTACTTACAAGTTGTAAGAAATGCACCATGTAAAGCTTTACTATACTTGGATATCAGAGTCAACTTAATCTTTCAAAAAATGTAATAGATCTAGAACTAGTCACCACTCAAAAAGTACAACATCTAATTAGAGCTTGCAGATCTATTTATAACTATCTTATCTGGATAGGTGGACGACATTGTAACCACCAGTAGTGATTGGTTCTATCTAGTTAATTTCATAGTAATCCATATGAATAATTACAGAAGGGAATTTCCCATGATCATGGGAAGGGCTTAACTAAGTACAATTGATATTAAGCTTGGAATTAAATATGTTTTCTAGGAAATTTCTAAGGAAAATGAACATAGATTGGTTGAGAAAATTTTATGTAGATAACCTAAATAGTTAAATGGAGAAACATTACAAAATTCAATTCATGTGAAGAAAATATATTTAGAAATGTATATATGCATGAGCCACAAAATAAGAAGGCACCTAGTGTCCAATAGCATATGAAAGTTGCAAGTCTATAATATGCATGGAATTGCATGAAGCCCTTAAAACAATATTTTAAGTAGAAAAAAGTTAAGAAGAAGAGATGGATTGGGGAAATTTTGAAGAACCATAGTACTTTATCTAGTCACTAGAATTAATTTGATTTATGAGGAATTGATTTTATAGATCCCATCATGTTTTTCAAATGAAAAATCCTACATTATTGTTTCAGTGGCTTATTGCACAAAATAAATATAGGATACTGTAGTAACTAACTACACAATGACAACAGATGTAAAGTTTTTTTAATATTAATGGTTAAGAGTCATGATTTGCTAAAGATACATATTTTAGATAATAGTACCCCTTTCATGGGTGCTACCTTCAAGAAACTAATGTAATGGGTGTTAAATATAATTAATAACATCTTATCACCTCTAAGAAAAAAATCAAGAAGTAACTAAAAGAGAAATAACATGTATGCCTACATAAACCATTAACAACTATATAAGGGTTTGGATCATAAAGCTACATGATCTTTATGGGCTTATTGCTTCATGTAGAAACTTCCTATATGTCACATTTTTATTCCCAAATGGATCCATTTTGTAACAAATATGATGTCACTTTGTAACAAATTTTATAATTATTGTAATAAGGCTTGAAAGAGAACATTATATAATTGGTATGCCTCTTGAGATAATATTTTAGGATTTAACCTAAGGTATTTATACTAGGGAATTAGAGGTCATGCTATCATGAAGTTGTGGAGTTAGTAAAGATGAGTAATGATTGACAAGTGAAGTAAAAAAGGAAAGTGATTGATCATCCCTTCTAGTTGAGCATAGGCCTAACCATGATGGTAGTGTTGGATTACCTCTAAAGGATAAATGTCAAAGGAGGATCATTGTAAGAAACCCTTAGATCATAACCTAGATAAACGTTTTCCATATTAATAAAGCATTTTTTAAGTTTCTGCTACAATTTTCCTTTCATTTTCTTTATACATAATATTAAATGTTACATATATTTAACACTTACCATGAAATCCAAGAATGAGATGTCATTCTATACGATATTCTCCATAGAATTAGTGTGTGAATAATTACCCAATTACACATTCAAGCATAACTTCATACATTAAATACAAATTATGAACTTGACCTTGACCTTAGTCTATCATAGAAAGAACACTTGATAAATCTTAACATATTAGACTAAAATCAAAGGATAATACTAATATTAACTAAGTTCTACAAAGGTTACATCAAATAATTTCATGACATCAAGATTAGAGAAGTAAAATTTAAACTAGGAGATAATGTCCTATACTAGAATCCAACTCAGGTGTCATAATGCACTAAATTTAAAATGTTATGAGATGGGTCTTATATTATTCCTTCCATGTTCAATTATAATGTCATGAAAATATACCATCCTAACTATCCATAAAAATTTATTCTAATCAACATGCAACAAGTCAAATCATTCAAGGGCTCCCAAGTATCCATAGATGCATCCTTAACCTTTGCCATTACTAAACTCATTCTCTTTTCCATATCTCTACTATAAACTTTAATTGTGGGGGAGATATTTATTCTAATTAAGAACCTTCTAAGAACAATTTAAATTTTTTTATTTACACTCATTTTTATATTTTTCTATTCCTTTGTAAATTTGTCATTTCTTAATATATTTTCCATTTCTTAATATTTTCTATTTTTTCATCTATTTACTATTTTCTTTAATTCAATTCCTTTATATTCTGGTTAATTTTGATATTTTTGTTAAAAAATTACATACATGTAGGAATCAATTTCATTGTTGGAATTGTATTCTACATTATCAAATTATTAAGGGAATAATTGGGCAAAGTAGTAAGATCACATCATCTACCTCTTCATTTCCATTAATGAGGAATCTATTTTGTTGATTTTGTTGTAATTTCATAAATTTTTTCTTAATCTCCCAATTTTTAGTTGATTTTGAATCTTAAAACCACTAGCTTAATTATTTCTATTTATTTTCCATAGATAAGACCATTCCTCTATTTTGATTTTCCTTAAGAAGCTAGAAACACATAAAATGCAAGAAAACAATGAATTTTAGGATCTAAAACATATAAAAATGCAACTTTTACAACTGGTGGTATCATGGCTATGATATTACAAGCATCTATGACATCATAGCTACAATGTTGGAACTACAATATGAATCTTCAAAACTAGCATATATATGTGACACCCCTTGGCTAATTTTCTACATTTCAATTTAAATGCACAAGGAGTTTTTGTTGTTTATAGAGCTTAGAGACTTTCAAGAATCATAACTTACAATCTGAGAGTATAATTTAAGTAATTCAAATACCTTTGAACTCTATTTTATGGGAAAACACATAAGTGTAATTTTTGAAAACGTTTCTAACACTAAATTTTAAACTCACTAAGATAACTGATGATAAAAATAATGAAACTTTATAAAATTTTACTAATAACTTGATGGTAAAAATAACAAAAATTAATTAGAATGTGTATGTTGAAGGTTAATCTATTCATTGGAAAGATTCTAATCAATATAAGTTGAATGACACTTATACAAAGTTTCTCCAAGTATTAAGGATCCTCTTAAGGACTCATGATGGAAAAATATTATCATTCCAAAATGAAAATTTTTTATTTACAAATATCTATCTATAAAATTACCTATCTATAAATATTTGATTAGAATTTTTCTTTGTATGAGGTGTAAAGAAGAACATGAGATCATTAATCATTATTTATTTCAATGTCCTACTCTCTAGTCATTTTGAAAGACGGTTATACACATGATTAACACACATTAGAATTGCATGTCCTTTCATGATGTTATTTCTTGAACTTCTCAAACTTGAAAAAAATGGAATCAACACAAACATAAAACTCTTATTGACTCTGCTTTTCATGTCTTATGGTAATGAAAAAGTCAATGGATCTTCAAACAAAAATACTTTGATTCTAGGATCAAGGTTCTAAGATTTATTATTGATTATTTTTCCTTATTTTTCTATCATGGTAGTGGTGATTTTTTATGTAAATTACCATGAATCATTCAACTTTATTTATTTAATTCTTAAAATTCGTTTGACGTTTTGTATTATTCTAATGTTTTAATTGTATTTCCTTAATTGGTTAGTATGGAAAGCCTTATTTTGTTTTGTATTTGAAGCTTTGGAAACTCCAATTTTGTAAGACCTCTTTTCCTTATCTTTTAGGTTTTCTACAATTTCTAGTTTTATCTTTGATATGGTTGACAATATAAGAAACTTTCATTCTTACAAATTTGTTGTGATTACAATAGAATTTGGTTTACCTTTCTTTAAAAAAAATTGTTATCTTAGAGCCTAGGGAATGATATTTTGTAATCACATTATACCATTAATGTCATATATGTCAACTTCACTATGACAAATATGTGAAAGACTAATAATTAATCCTTGGTGATTACAAAAGGTACCCAAGTAAGTTCCAAAAGCTAGAAAACCATTACAATCAAAAGTGAAAAGACCATAAGAAAAATGTTGCAAAGGAATAGGAGGAGGGTATGATAGGAATAAAACACAACAATCCTTTGTAGAAGGGAAAGGTTGAGAAGAATAAGAAGTTAAATCGCCATCTATATAGTAGCCTAAATCTCAAAATTTAGCAATTTTCATATGTAGAAGTATTAATGCCATCTACTCCAGATGTAGGAAGAAAGCTCACACTCACTAATGAATGTTTTTTAATAATCAAGAATAAAATAGCCATAGAGAGTGTGATCATTGTACTTAATTTTGGGCCATTTCTAGAATTTGCACAGAAAAAGTTACAAGAATATTTTCAAACTTATTAGCTATTTCCAAAAATTTTAAATAATGGATAATGATTTCTTAGGAAAACACACTAGTTCTAACATAACATAAAAGAATACTCTATAATTACAATTAAAGAGGCCTTAGTATCCTATTCTGAAGTAGTTACTACAACATTACTATTGCCCAATACAGATATAAAAATATTTATAATGTCTACTAGGTATAATAAAGAGATGAAAAATTTATAATTAGAAAGATTCTATAGAGATAAGAGAAATATATTTGGAATCATATCTTTGACTAATAAGATATTCTTAAAATAGAAATGTATCACATTTACTCCACAAAGCACTTGAACAAAATATTAACATATGTAGCAAGAGGAAGTGTCATTCTAAGTGGGATGTTTCTAACAAACATGACTTATCTACTTTTCTTGGAGATTGAAAGATGATTTGAGGATAAGCAATAAAGCACATTGACACTACCATTCCCTTGCCTAATTCAATAGCTTTGCAAGTAAGCTAGAATACTTGGTTACATGAATGATGTAGTTAGAAGAGATCCAAATGCATCATATGTTGAGATGATTAAACAAGTGCAAGCCAAGAAGGATCAATGAAAATCACCTCCCAACATATAAGCTCCACGAAGCATCCTAGAAACAAAAAATAGCAGTGCAAGACCTAGTACTCACATCCTTGTAGTAGATCCTAGGACCTATCAGCCAACCATGAGTCACTTGAAGGAAATATCATAGGCTATGAGCTAGAGGCAAAAAGACTTACAATAGCTCTTAATTTTATCCATGGATAAACCAAAACTTCTTATAAATCCTATCATTGGCTAAATTTTAGTAAATGTCACAAGGGATGACTGGATAACTCTAATTTCATGGAATGATACCATATTCCAAATCACCCTTGCATTAGGAAATTACCATATTTTTTATTATGCTTCATAAAGGCTAAGAACATGTGGCAAAGAATGTGGTTAATCACATTACTATAGCTTTAAATATTCTACCATCACCTACTCCTAATCTCACTAGAATATAAGACTTTCAAGTATTTTCTAATATCAACAGAGTAAGAGATGAAAAAATAAGTGCAATCTAATATGAAAATGACTTTGGATCAATTACAACACATAGGATAAGCTATTCAATACATTTTTGAAATTCATAAAATTGTTGTAGCTATGTAGTCTAAATTAATCTTAACTAGGGAAAAGTTGATGATTTCAAAAATTGGACTTCAAAATGCAGAATTAGAAATGTAGAAACTACAAGATAATATCATCTAACTCTATGCTCAATTAGAAGATCCAATTAGGTTTTTTACTCTATAATTTCTTAGTTAATTCAAGATAAACAAGATTAATCATTTAAGGACTAAGAAACATCAATTAGAATTTGAAAGGGAGAAGACCACATGGGATGTATCCAAAGCTAAAGCAAGAACATATGGACATTGAAAGACCATCCTCACATTGAAATAAGAAAACAAGAGATTAATAAAGAAAATTAAAGGTTGATATCCTTGAGTAGGTTCACTTCAATATTAAATCACCTTCAACTACTAAATCCAAACTTTTTTCTAAAAAATAAGAGAAGTATCTATCTTCAATTAATTCACTAAAATATTGCAATAGGGTTCCCAATACCCACAAACATCCACAACCGTTCACACTCAAATAATATTATAGAGCATGAGGCTCTACAACCACACAATGATTTTTCTCAATGCAAGACACAACCAATAGAGATATTCTTCCATAACTATAAATGAGATCTTAATATACAAGTAGGGCTAAGAATGCATAGATCCACATACAACTTAATTGATCTTGGATTTGCAACCTCTATGCATTTATTTAATGTTCTCTTCCATAGCTTGCTCAAGCTCTCATAAAATTTTGAGCACTCAATAATAAATGTCCTCTTACAACTCTCTTGCTATGCTCTCCATACTCAAGAGCTCTTTTTCTCACTAATGGTATCAACAATTATAACATAGATCAATATTCATTGATAACAAGAAGACAAGAAACCTAGAAAACTTTCCTCAACTCAACTAGAGGATCTCATGTTGTTTTCATTCTTCTCCTATCATCTCTTAGCAATTTTCTTCTTCTTTTACCTATTTCCTAAACTATAATGGCTAATTTCAAAAGCTACCTGACTATATGGGACATCTCTTATCTTGGAAACATGTCTTCTATCAAAGTCCAACTTGTGAATGAGATGTCTTCTATTTTTTAGAGATGTCTCCTCCCTAGCTAAAATGTCTTCTTTTGAACAAGATGTCTTTTCCTATTGATAATATGCCTCCCCTAATACATCTTTCCTTAAGTTAAGATGTTTCCTCTAAGATCAAGAAGTTTTCACAAAGGCCATAACCTATAAAACACACAATTAGGAAAGAATAAGGGGATTGAAAGATGTGTCCCTATACCAAGTCTCCTACCCTTCAAAAAGGAAACTCATATGAATGAAGAAGCAAATATTGATGTGATCCCCCACTCATGAAGTTTTGTCTCATGGACCCATGTAGCATCATCTATAGGATGATCCTCCCAATTAATCAAATATTCATCTCTTAACTCCTTGAGTGCTAGAAGCTTCCCTTTACTTAAGTACAACTTCCTTTCTCTTCATTGAAGGCTTAGACTAATAAATAGCCCCCTTCAATTCATCCATGCTACTTTATATGGTTTTCTCATCAGTTGATTCATGATAGTGCATAAGATCTAAAATATTAAACACAAAATACATACCAATATCATTTGGTAAATCAATTTCAAAAGCATTATCATTGATCTTAGCCTTGATTTTAAAATCTCCCATCTTCTTGGCTTTCAAATTGAATAAGTTAAATCCTCTCAACTACTTCTTCTATAAGTGTACCCAAACCAAGTTACCAACTACAAAATTTAGCTTTCTTTTACCCTCATTCCTCTTGAGGACTCTCTCTTTAGCCTTCTTCTTCAAATTTTATTTTACTTGTGCATGGAAATCCTTCATCTCTTTCATAAAATTAGTACTAAGTTAAGCTTCACCATTAAAGCTCTTCAAGGTGTCCACCATCTTTGGACAAAATCCATAGTTCACCTCAAATATTCATTTTCCAATAGCAACATAAAAAGCATTATTGTAAGAAAATGAAACATGACATAATAATTTTTTCCACCTATTTGGTTGTCCATAACATAAACATCTCAATATGTTTAGAAAGAATTTATTCATCACCTTTTTTTAGACATCATATTGTAGATGATATACATTAGAAAAATTTAAATTTGTTCCTAAATTTTTCCAAAGGAACCTCTAATAGTCAGTTGTACACTTGGAGTCTTTATCACTAATAATATTCAAGGGAATTCCATGCAACTTCACAACATGTTGGAAAAACAAATTTGAAACATGAGAAGCATCACTCACCTTCTTACATGAAATGAAATGTGCCATCTTGGAGAACCTATCAATAACAACAAAATTTGCATCATTTCCACTTTTGTTATTTGGAATACCACTTACAAAATCCATAGATATACTTTGTTGTGAACCCTTGGGAATTGGCAAAGGCATATATTGTCCATACACTTCTTTACCCCCTTTGAGCTTTTGATAAGTAAAACACTCCATAAATTTTGAAAGTTCAGTTGTCATGCTAGGCCAAAAATAGTGCCTACACACAAGTTTTAATGTTTTATCCCTACCCATATGACATTCCATACTACTACAATGCTTTTTAAACAAAATCTTCTTCCTAAAATCATATTTAGGAACATATATCTTTTCATTTTTAAATAATAATTTATGTTAAATATGATATTTACTTCACTAGTCTATCCTACTCAGCAATGGCTCTTTGAGGCTCTTCCAAACCTATCCAAAATCAACATCATGCTCATACAAAGAAGCAAAATCATCCACACCTTCTTCATGAGGTATGCTAAAATTAACCACATGCACCTTGAGTAACACATCAACCACCACATTAGCTTTTCCAATACTGTGCTTCAACAAAGTATTGAACTCTTGCAACTATTCAATCCACTTCATGTGATTTTCACTCAACATCTTTTGTGAGTTTTAAAATTAAATTGCTTTTTGGTTCATTATTAAAATGAAATCCTTGGGCAACAATTAATGCCTTCAATGGTTGATTGCTTGAAGAATAGCATACAACTCTTTCTCATATGTGCTATATTTTTTCCTTGAATCATTCAACTTTTCTAAAAATAAAGTAATAGGCCTACCTTCTTGGGAAAATCACCACACTAATGGCAACTTCACTTGCATCCACCTCCATCTAGAAAAGCTTCTAAAAATCTAGAATTGCAAGCATCCATTCACTAGTAATTTTTTCTTTCAACATGTCGAAGATCCCTTGCATTTCATTATCCTACGTAAAATCTTTATTTTTCTTCAACAAAGCAAATATAGTTCACAAAATATCACTACAATGTTTTATCAACTATCTATAAAAACCTGCTAAACTAAGGAATGATCATACCTCTCCAACATTCTTAGGAGTTGGTCATAATTGCCTTCACCTTTGTACCTTTGATCAAAATGTGATTTTTAGAAACCATATGCCCTAAATATGTGATTTTCCTCTTGAAGAAATGACTTTTCTTCATATTGATCACAAATTATACCTCTTCCGACTTAAAATACATCATTCTGAAGTGACCTGATTACACTTCCTTATTAGAGCTATACACCAATACATTGTCAAAAAATATAATAGAAAACTAAACAATAAATTCCTTTAATACATCATGCATTAACCTTATGAATGTAACAAATGCATTCATGAGCCTAAATTGCATCACCAACCACTCAAAAAATCCATTCAATGTCTTAAATGTTATCTTCTATTTATCACTAGGTCAAATTTTGATTTAATGGTACCACTCTTCAAACCAATTCTGCTAAAAATTTCCACATGAATAACAATATCAAGGATATCATCCATCCTTGCAATAGAAAAGCTATACCTCACTTTTATCCTATTCACTATCCAAGAATCAATTCACATTCTCCATTTATTACTATCCTTCTTTGGCACTCACACTAATAGAACTACATAAGGTGAAATGAATTTTCTCATGAAAAAATTTACAAGTAACTCCTTCACTTGCCTTTGCAATTGAGCCCATTGTTTTTATGTCATATGATAATCCCTTTTATTTGGAATGGTAGTGTGAAATCCCATTCTCAAATGCCATGGCAAACATCAAATATACATTATATTAGGCACAAATCAATTCAATCGCTCACTCTACATACTAGACTATCTCAAAATGGAAGCAAGAATACACAACACACTCTTTATTGTAGTAAAGCTCAAAATAGCATATTACAGAAAGCCTTAGGGATTCTAAAAGTAGGAATGCTTAGAAGGAGCTAGGTGCTTTGCTTCTAGTTTCTCTACTTTGATGCCTCTAAGGGTTACACAAGCACTCTATTTATAGGAGAAGCAAGGGCTTCTCCATGCTTCAAAGTGTAGGATGACTCATCCAGCACTAGCACATGATAAGGGAGAATATATTCTTCACTATAGATAGTACACAAAGGGCCAACATAACTTTATACAAATGGCTAACATTACTTTAAGGACTAGATCCATTATCAAGATCAAATTCATCATGATCTCTAGAGGATGAGGTATCAAACAGAGAAAAAATATTATCTATCTCTATCCCAGCTATGTACAATGTCTTCTCATATCCTCTGTGACTATGGAATTTCCTTATGCGTGGATCCAAGTTGATAGTATGGCCAAGTTAGGACATTAGAAGGATATAGGTTTTCAAAATCTAGGTGGTCAATTTCAATATGAGACATGAGCTTGACATGGGGAGGTATTTTATTAGGTGTACACATTTCATCATAGGTAGTGAAAACCTTTTGAACTATCAAATAGTAAGAAGATAGGGATTTTTTAGTTTCCACAAAACTTTTCCAAGTAGATAGATGTTGATTCCTGCAAACAAATTGTTCACGAATAGGCATATAATGTCCGTTGGCTCTAAAAGGCCTAATGCCTCCAGAGGATCTAAGCATCCATCCTTCATCAACTAATAAATCTATAAACACACAAAAACAAAAACATACTCAAGTGGCATTAGCTATTAGAGAGATGGAACTCTCTGGTTAGAAAAGCTACTAAACAATTATGTTTTTCATCTATAAACTAAGTATCAAATTAAAAATTTGCTAAGAATAAGGCCCATCTAATTAAACAAGTATGAGCCGCTTTATTTAGATTCTTAACACAAAGGTACTTCTTGAAATGCTTAAGGTCACTACAAATAATAAAACATTTTTCTAGTAAGAATAATTTGAACTTCTTAATGCCCTTAATAATTGCTACTAACTCTTTATGAGTGCTATGGTAATTTAATTGATTAGGTGAGAATTTACCTAATCAAGATCTTCTTTCAAAGCTGCTCCCCAAAACTCATGTGAAGCATCACTTTCAAGGGTGAGTTTTCCATTGGTTGGTAAGTGGAGTTGTAAAAGATTGACACATTGTTGCTTAATTCTTTTGACTATGTCAGTCTATTACTATGACCATTTTGAAGGATTATGGTTTATTTTTTCATTGAGTGACTTTCTGTCTTTTGACAAATATTTGTAAAAACCAAAAACATAATTGACACATCCTAAGAACCTTTGGAGTTGGTTCTTATCTTTGATTTCATCAAGGAAATTTTTAATAGATGCAAGGATGTGGTTTTGGAGTGCTATTGTACCTTGTGTTATCTTTAATCCTAAGAAATTTATTTTTTCTTGAGCTATTTGCATTTTGGTTGGTGAGAGAAATAGACCATGCTTATCTACTAGATCATGGAAGATCTATAAATGCTCAAGATGCTCTTTTGCATTTTTATTCATAACTAATATATCATCTATGTAAACTATAATAAACTGATAAGAAGAAAAAAATGTGATTCATGCAATTTTGAAAAATTAAAGGAGCTGTTTTGATCCTAAAGGATAACATTTTCCATTTGTATACACCTCCACGGACTATGAAAGTAGTCTTCCAACAATCCTTGGGATAGACTTGGATTTGCCAGAAACTGGATTTCAAATTTAATTTAGAATAGATGTGTGTGTGAAGAAGTCATTAGAAGAGATCATACTTATAAGGGATTGGATGTTGAACTGGTTTTACGAGATCATTTAAGGGTTTATAATTGATGACTAAATGCTTTTTCCCCTAACCAATTCAGCTCTTTTGTTTACATAAAAAGCTACACAAGCAAACATATTCATGCTTTGTTGAATTAATCCTTGTCTTAGGAGTTTTTATATCTCTTCTTTACATTCTTTTCTAAGATTAGGTGGCATACCAATATGGTGTGCTTTAGATTTTATCCTCACATTATCTTTAAACTCAATATGACAACAATGCTCCATTTTATACCTAAAACATGTTAGATCATTGCTAGCTAGTTGTAATAATTTTGTTTTGATATTTTGGAATGAATCTTCAATTTTACTAACTTGATTTATGATCCATTTTATTTTTCCTATTTTCTGGGATTTTTCAATTGGGAATCTATTGACATATTTTTCTATTCTATCAAATTGATGACTTGCTAAAATAACATGCTTAGAGGTTATGATATATGATTCTAATTGGTGCAAATTATTCATCCTAAGTAATAAATCATAAGATGGTATTTCAAATTGACATATTGTAATAAAGATTATCTTACCTTGGGGTGTTAGGATTGGAATCTATGCTTGCTGGTCTATTGGCCTTCTTTGAGTGTCAAAAGAGACAAATGTTTTTTTCTATTCCCAGCAATGTTTTGGTATTATACTTGGTCTTGCTAAAGATATTTTTGCACTGTTATCTATTAAGATATTAACTAGATATTTTTATAAGAAGGAAATTTAATATAGAATGTATAGATAGGGACAATAGATAACTACAAATTCTTGTTTACCAATTCGATGAGCATAACTACCTTTATTTCTTCTTCGTACTACTGTCTTTGCACATTCTTTTCTTCCAGCTATAATTCTTGTATTTCTTGTAACGCCCATTGGATAAATGTTTGTAATTGATTTATCCTATGTGTTATCCATATAGACCTATCTAGATTGTTTGAAGATCTAGGGGACTCACTAGGTTTAGGAGAATGGATGGACTCAGAACTAGAAGATTTGGATGAGGACTTTCTAGAACTCTTAAGGATTTATTCTAACCCTTCTAATTCTTCTTTAGATGATGTTGGAGGTTGAGCATGTTGTAAGAAGATCTCTCATTCTTGCAAATGGTGTTTTTGCAATTTCATTTCTTCCTATTTTTCTTGTAATTGTCATTGGATAGCAAGATACTTATGAATGTTGTCTACTAGTGTTTTTCTTAATTTCTTTTTTAAGATTATTGTTTGTCCTTTTATATCTAGATATGTTGGATCATCTTCTAGACTGACAAGTTGTCATTTTTTATGTTTCTTTTTCCTAGGCCTATGGGATTTTCTTGATATAGTTCCTTCATCCATGAATTATATAGATTTATGAAAATGCTAATGCCAATTCATGTTATTGTAACACATGATGTCAAAATCATCAAAGTTTAGGTACTCCCCCCATGGGAAAAAGTCAAATCATCATCTTGGACATAGTTGACATCAGAAGGAATATCTTCAGTAGAATTATAATCAGATGATTCAATGAGAATGTTACCTTGGGTAAAAGGAACATCTTCATTAGAAACGAATTCCAAAAAATGCTCAGAAAAATTATGATTAATAATAAAATTGACCTTGAAAGGATACTGGTCCTTCTTAGGGAACTCATTTGAAAAGTGAAGTCCTTTACAAAGAAAACACTTAATATTCTATCATTGAGCCTTAAACTTTCTACGTTTGAACATTCCTTTGAATCATCATGTGGGTTTCTCAAGTGGATATTTCCATCTCCATTGTTGGTTGGGATGCCTAGAACATTGTTTTGGCTTTTTACAACAAGAAGATGAATTTTTGAATCTATCTTTAGGACAAATTTCTAAACAAAAATATTTTCCTTATTTTTTACTTAAATCTCTAACCTAGGCCTATGCTTGTTGGTCATAATATATTTCTTTGTTGACATTAATAATAAATTATTTGATGGCTCCAAAACTTATTTCTTCTAGATTTAGATCTTGCTCTTTTAGCTTTGCTAAATACCTGTTACATAAATGTTGAGGGAGACATCCTACTAGATGTTCTTTAGCCTCAACTTCATGGGTTAATTTTTCATAATAATACCAATATTCCATATCATCTAAAAATTTGTATAAATCTTGAATATGATATAATCTGGTCTTATAAAACCAATCATGATAAATATTTTCTTAGTGAAATTTATCACCAATAAATTCTTTTGTGATGGCATTGATAAACAAGACTGTGGATGATCCTACAAGTTTTCTCTTAATGTCATTAGGAATATGATTTCACCATTATCGTAAAATGCCTCTGAAATTATAGGTGGCATTATTTATGGCTTCAAGTAACCTTTTCTTTTTTCCTAGGATGATTTGTATAGAGAGAAAACCTTGTATGGTGTCTATCGTATCCTACCTACCTTTGGTATCTTTGTTATCCATAGTAAAGACAAGGGTTTTATTACCTAATCTTCTAAATTGCATGGTAGAGAAATCTATGGGGTCTTCAGTGTACCCACTAGAAGTCTTTTTAAGTAGTAATTTTTCTTCACTATCTAAGGAAGGTTCTATTCCTATTGTTGAACCTTCCTAATTAGAAGCCATCATAGGCTTTGGACCTCCTCTATTTGTGCTAACTATTTTTTCTTTTCCCTTTTCTTCCTTTTCTTATTCTTTTCTAGCTTTTTCTTTGGTGTTGAATTGAGCTCTATGGGATCTACCTATAGGAGCTGGTAATCTTATAAAAGGAAGAGGATTTTTCTTTTTAGATGAAGGTTTTGAACTACTACCTTCTTTTGGATCATTAGGTTTTTTTTAGGAACTGAAATCTTATGGATTTTCTTAATCTATTCTTTCATTTGTTCTTGTGCATAGTTATGTCTATAGTTCTGATCTATTATTAATCCTAACCTATTATCAGTCCAATTTTCTAACTATATTGTATTAGTAGGAGCAGTGATTGTTTTCTTGGCATGTAGCATGTAAACTACTTCCTATGGAGCCTGATTTTCTTCATTCATATTAATTTTTAATAGAGCATCACATTTCATATAATGGTGATGCTCTTGTTGTTTCTATACTGAAATGTGAGGACATGAAGGGTCTGTGGTAGGCTTTTCGCTAGACTGACCATTGGGTTTTGCTACTTCTTGGCAAGGTTCAGAAGAAGAAATATCTTCTAACATGGCTTTGCCTTTATCTCGAGATGGAATGGGACCTAAGATGGTTTCAACATTTGTAGAAATATTTAATTTTTTGAATAAGTTTGTCATGTGTATAGCTAACTTGATTTTTCTTCTATTTCTAAACCAAATGGTTTTTCTTTTTCTACAAGTATCATGAAGGGATTTGTCATTTTTGTAGAAATTAGATCTAAAGGATTTTTCATAGGAGGAAAGAGTTTTGTTGGCTTGAGTTTTCTACACAAAGGATCATAGTCCAGAAATTTTGGTGGTTGTAGCTTGACTTGATATCGTCTTTTACTATGCTGAGACCTTTTAGACTTAATGTATTCAAGGAAATATTCCTAATAGTTTGTTAGATTTGGAAACATAGAATGAACAAGCAAATCTTCCATATTAATTTTGACTCCATATTCTAAATTTGTCGAGCTTACTTGTAAGGCTTATTTTCCAAAGGGCAATAAATTTTTTATGCTTGTAGAATCAAATAACTTAAATATTAATCAAGTACCTATAATAGTGTATGTACTATTTGGAACCATATCTAAAGGTATATAAGTAATTAACATTAAACTATGAAAGAGGTTTGGATCATGGAGGGAAAGAGTGAGGTATAAGAAAGGGAACGAATAACAAATAAGGCTACAAATGTTATTCCTCCCTACCCAATAGTTGACATGTTGGTTTGATAGATGACAAAAAAAGTTCAATTTAGCTAAGAGAAGATTTTGGGTTCAATTCCCAACCCTAAAATTTTGATTTTTTAAAATATTATTTATTTATTTTATCATTATTTTAACACATAATGAGAAACTTTGAACAATGATATCTCTCAAATCGTAAGTTTGATCGAGATGAAATTTATACTATTAAAATCATCTCAATGAGTATTATGGTTGGGCATGGTTTTAAGGTCAAAAAGCTAATTTGTAATTTTAGGATTTAAAGGGACCAAAATATCTTATTGTGCCAAATTAACATTACTAGGGTGACATACGGATAACATGATGACTTTTAGATGATTTGAGATTTGATTGTGAATGATATACTAATCCTTTGACAAGAATATAATACTTTTACCTTATAAGGAAAAGTATAAGAAATAAGGCTACAAATGTTTGAATCACAAAGTGCAACTCATATCTAGTTACCCAAGTGAGGGTAGGGAAAATTCTTATTCGCAACTTACAGTACCATATATGTTTTACTTACCTAATTAAAACATGAATTAAATAATAAAGAAAACATGAATATTATAAACAAAAGTAAGGTTAAGATAATCCCTAATCTTAATCAACCTTAGGGATTAATGGAAGTAATTGTAATTCTATTATAAGGGCATATGATTAGATGGTCTTCTTTGGGATGGTAGCACTTGATCTTACTTTTCAACTTCTTCCTTAGAAATTAACTCTACCACCTTCATAACTTGAAAAAATCAAGCATCATACTATATTTATTTTAGGATCTTAATGAAAAATGATGTTAATCCATCTTCATTGGTCATGGTAGCATAATTGGTAAACTATAGTTCTTAATGAGTATTGTCCATCAACATCATCTATTCTTGAATTCTTGGATTTGACTTATCTATTCAAGACTAAAGTGAGAAAAATATGCACTATCCAATGGAATTACATGTTAAATTAATGGAAAAATCTTCTACAAATCAATTTCATCTTCCAAGGATTCTTTTACATATCCATATTTTAAGAATTGATAACCATCACTTCCAAATTTTACATTGAAGTCTTCACAAAGGATGAATGACACTAAATTGATATTGGTATGACATAGGAATAACTTATTCTTCAAACATTCCTCTATTTGGTTAATTTAATAAGACACTTAATAAAGTCTAATATCTAAACATGTTGATTTGATAGTTAAATGTGTGTTAACCACATATACATGTCCTTTCGACTAGATTTAAATATCAATGCCAAGGCTATATGGTTTCTTCAAAATCTTGATCATTCTTTGTTACCCATGATTTGAAGTTTTTGGATTTTGAAAATCATACCTTTTAAACTCCATTCAAACCTTTATACTAATTAAAACTTGACTTCTTTATAAAAGATCACACAAACATTCATTTTATGATTTCTATAATAGGCAAATCTATATGGCTCAAAGAAAGAACTTCCACAAGAATCTTTTTTCTTGTAATACCTTTGTATTCCATATTTTCCAAATGGTTCTAGAATTGGTAAATGAATTTTTATGGCAAGACTTCTTGTAGATATAAGACATCAGCATTCAAATCTTGTAAATCTACTATGATGCATGAGTATTAGTACTCATGCTAGTCCAAAGTCCAAGGTCAACATAGTGAATGCTATTTTTCACTAGATAAGACTTTCATTCTTGTTCCTAGATTCTCTCCTAAGTTATTCTTCCTCATGGGTGTTGAAACTAGAAAATTCAGTTGCTACAATTGAAATTGGAATATTCTAGGTGTCGAAATAGTTTTAGCCTCAAACCCCAAGGTCCATCAAAAAATGGAATTCAAGGCATCCTAGATAGTCTAGCTGATCACCTAAGGACTTATAAAAGTGTCAAAAGAAACATAAATGAAAATGAAAATGTAAACATAAATGAAAATGAAAATGTAAATGTAAATGAAAATAAAAACATAAATGGAAATGGAATTATAGATTTGAACTGAAAAATAGACACAGAAATGAAAACAAGAAATCAGATATGCACAACAATGAACTATAACTTTATTGAAATGGAAAATAAAGCAACAAGTTCAAAAAGTACATATTTTGTGCTAGGTGCACAAGAAATTTCTTGAAGGAGCTTGAAGTCCATTAGAATTAGCAAGCTATGTTCCACATCAACTCCACAATCTGGATTCTTCCTACCTCTAGTTTCCAACAACTCCTTGCTAGTTTTCACTAAAATTAGCAATTATGATCACAAATGGTATTTTACCTTTCATGAAATGGTATTATGTTATGAGTTTCTATGTCCAACATTGATACCAATTCAACTCAAAGGGGTCACAAGGTTAAAAAGGCTCTCTAGGTTAAGATACTTTCAGGTTATGGAAAATGCTCAAAGTTTGGAACCACAATAAGGTGTTTATGTTTGATTTTTATAATGGTGGGATTGATGTTTGTAGGTATATGCATCACTATCATGATTATTAATAGATTGATGTCTATTTGTAGGTGGTAACTATTACAATTTTCAGTGTAGTTGGCATTTATACTAAGTTTGGAATACAACGTAGCCATCAAAGCCCATCCATTTACTATAAATAATAAACAAATTTTTGTGACTATGTTGACACCATCCCAACTATGTTGACCTTGGTAGACTACATTGAAGCTATTGGAAACTATGGAAAATACTAGAAACTATGGAAAATGCTGGAAACTATAGGAAATGTTGTCTATGTTGGTCATAATGCAACTACTAAAGACTTGGGATGACTACATTGGCCATGTTGCAACTACTAAAAACTTGTGGTGACTACATTAGCTACTGTTGGAAAAATGGAAATGGGAAATCCTAGCAATTCCATCAACACTAGGGGTAGATGGTTCCAATGTAGTTTGGGCTATGCCCCTACAATAACCCCTAAAAATGCTAGTCTTGGTCAAGGCATTTTCAGCCTTCCCAAGCATAAATATAGACATGAAGTACCTTTTCTCACTTGGTAAGTGACACAATAGCAACTTCTATGGAATTTTACAACCCCAAAAGTCCAAGTATGCAAGATTGTAGCTCATGGACTACAAATCCTACATTTACAATAAAATCTTACCTCAAGTTGGAAAATGAAGGTTACAATTTTGCAACATGAATTTTTAATGATGTTTCAATGGATATCACACACCCTATCAAAAGAAGATTATGATTTTTCATGTTGTTGTTGCTACATGATTTGATTGTAAGGTACGTTTGTATACATCTTCTTGATCATTCAATTTCACCAATGAATTCTCGAACTGATTTTGAATCAGTAACAACTCGCTATATTATGTAGACTCTTAATGACCTTTCTACCTCCTTTAGAATACTAACTCTAATGTAGACTCTTAATGACCTTTCTACCTCCTTTAGAATACTAACTCTAATGTAGACTCTTAATGACCTTTCTACCTCCTTTAGAATACTAACTCTAATGTAGACTCTTAATGACCTTTCTACCTCCTTTAGAATACTAACTCTAATAGTGTAACTAATGATACAATAGGTATTGGTCATTTAAGACTAACTATTAGTATATGCTAAGTGTTTAATTCTAAGGCCCAAAATGACCTAAAAGATTAAATCTATTAGTCCTAACAATTAAATTGTTAGGCATGGTCAATCATTCTAATACATGGCCTCTTAATGTAGGATTTAAGATATCATCTAATTTTTAGGTACATGGATCATAAATCTAAACTTACCATTAATATTAGAGGCTAACAATTATTAGAAATAACTATTCATATGTTAGAATTGAACATTGTATGCTTGAGTTATGCTAAAATTAACCCTTTGAGGATCATGAGGCATCATGTTGGGCAAAGAGCAAAAAATAATTTTTAGAGCTCTATGGAATCAATCTAACTTTGTCATTTCATTTGAAAGGTTAAAATCTATAGGAACTAATTCTTTATTTACTAAAAATGACTTCCAAAAACAAAAGTTATTGATTCTGAAGTCCAAAAATTTGGGCACAAAAAACAAGAATTTCCTAAAAATCATCCATCACAGTACTAATCCTAAAAAGCATGTTAATTACAGATTTTTTATCTCTCTTTCTAAAAAATGTTATTTTGAATCAATTATCAAATCTTACCAATTTTTAACATTTAAAATTTTTTCTCTTAAACATCAATTTCAATTTTTTTTTGTTATTTGATAGTTTTGAAAATTCTCATCAATTATTGAAAACTTTTATGTCAACTAATGATAAATTTTTAGTGGCCAAAACTTTTAAAGAAGTTAGGTTTTCCTTGCAATGATGGTATCTGCAAGCTATCTACAAAGGTAGGTTTTTTCAATGCTAGTAGCATATATAGGCTATTGGGGAAGGTAGGATTTTTCAATACTAGCAATGTTTGCAGGTTATTAGGGAGGTAGGTTTTCTTGGAACTGATAGTGTTCACTAGCTAACATGGGATGTGGGTTTTCTCAATGCCAATGGTATCTGCAAGTTACTAAGGTAGGTAGGTTTTACTATGCCAACAACTACCAGGGAAGGCAAGTTTTGTTAGTACCAAAGATGTCTACGGATACCATGGGTTGCCAAAAATCTCAATGGATTCTTTGGCAATAACAAAGGTGAAGGTGACAGTGATGGAAAAGCATGTGATAATAAAAAAAACATACATGACTGTGGGAAAAATGGCAAAAAATTTAGAGGATAATGTAAATAGCATGTGAGGCCTTGTATAGTGGCAACACTGAATGAGGGTTGCAACTACAATAGAAGATAGAATGGTGTGACTATGGTAGGCGATGAATGACATGCAATTATGGGAGATCACAAGTGCCAATGTGCATGCCTGGCACAAAAGGTGCAAAGGTAGTAGAAGAATTTATGTAGCATCGATTTCAAGTGAGGATTTTCGTAGTAAGGCAGGTTATAAGTATTACAACAATAGTGAGGTGGCTAAGGATTTTTTTAAGCTAACTACAAGCCTAAGAGACATGTGAATCCCTATGTGGCTACATGGCCTCATCAAGGGTTGTGTAGCCCTTTTCAACGACATCATAGCCCTACTCTAGTTGATCCAACCTAGTTTGCTATGGTCAATCCTTAAGGTGTTATCATGATGTGGAGTAGCCTAGCATGTCAAGGCTAAGCCATGATGTAGCACTATCAGGCCTTAATGCCTGGCCACAATGTGATGTAGCCTACCCTAGTTTGGCCAAGCCACAAGGCTAGAATATTATATATATATATATAAATTTTTTACAAAAATTTTGAAATTATTATTATTTTAAATTTTAAATATTATTATGTTATGTATTCTTTAAATAATGAGCTATGAGGCCTACTGCTTACTTAAATGAAGTTAATACATGGGTTTAATAACTTTAGGATTACAAGTTTGATTCCAAGTCCTAAATTTTTGACATTAAGAGTTTTTTAAACTTTTAAATATTATTTTATTTCTCCCTACCTAATAGTTAACATGTTGGTTTGATAGATTATTGAAAAACTTCATTTTAGCTAAGAGAAAATTTTTGGTTCAATTCCCAATCCTAAAATTTTAATTTTAAAAAATATTATTTATTTATTTTATCATTATTTTAACACATATACTGAGAAACTTTGAACAATGATATCTCTCAAATCATAAGTTCAATTAAGATGAAATTTATATTGTTAAAATCATCTCAATGAGTACTATGGTTGCACATGGTTTAAGGTTGAAAAGCTAATTTGGAATTTTAGGATTTAAAGGGATCCAAATAGATTATTTTGCCAAATTGACATTACTAGGGTGACATATGGATAACATGATGACTTTTAGATGATTTGAGATTTGATTGTAAATGATATACTAATCCTTTGACAAGAATATAATACTTTTACCTTATAAGTTGGCAAGTATGATGTAGGCATGTTCTCTCTCAAATCATGGTTATATCCTAAGGGGAGAGTTAGTAAAGTAAGACATCACAACATTAGCCACCAAGTATTGGTTTCACTCTAAGTATCACGGGAATAACCTTGAGTAGGAATGAGATAATCTTATGACTAGGATGAACCCTTTAAACTTATCAATGTATTTATAGATGTTAGACAATGATGGATAATGCCAAGTTACATGGGTTAGATATTTAGGAACAATAAGTTACAAACAACACAAGATCAACTTAAGCCATGGTTACTAACCTTCTAGGAGGGAATAAAAATAATCGTAATCAATTAACATTCTAACAATATTATAAGATAGGTAAGGGTTGCCTAGATTGGTGTATGTATGTTTTACCAACATATCTTATAGTTGATGTTACTTGTTAAGGCATAATCAAATCTTCTGATTGCTCCAAACAAGAATCTTGTTTATTCAGTGAGGTTTATATTGACCATGATATACAATTGTGGTTCTCCTATAGATGTGTGGTCCTACCTTAATTATTTTTTAAAATCACTAGAATGATATCTTTTGGCTTACACGATTCATCTCTCCCTAGATTGTGGCTACATTGTTCATCTTTGGATTCCAATCAACTCTTAATTCTGATTGACCCTTCAATCATGGTTTACTCTGATACCAAATGTGATATCCCATTCTTGGATTTCATGGGAAATATCAAATATTCTTAACACTTGACATCATGTGTAAAGGAAAAACAAGGAAAATGTAGAAGAAAGTAGAAAAGAATGTTTTATTAATATGGAGTAATGTATCTAGGTCATGCTCTAAGTGTTCCTTGGAGTAACCTTCCTTTGGCACCTATCCCTTAAAGGCTATCTAGCACTGTCACCATGGTTAGAATTATCACTAGCCAAAAGGGATGGCCAATCCCCTTCCTATTCCACTTCATGTGGCACCTATTACTCACCTTTACTGGCTCTGCAGCTATGTGTTGATACAACCTCTAACACCTAGATAAAAATACATTAGGTTAAATCCCCAAAGGTCAGCTCTAGATATATGTATGTTATTACAACGTGTCCTTTTTCGTCTTAATTATAACATGCAGATTTGGGTTTTGTTATAGTAAATACAATGTTAGTTATGAAGAGACATCATCTTTGTTATGTAGTGACACCATTTTGGAGTAGGGATGTGAGAAGAATATTTAATAGAGTATTTAATAATTTAACAATTTTATAAGCTTGAATGTACTCATCATTTTGGTAATAATATTACTTCATGTTATATTATAATTTCTTACTTGACTTTGTTCTCAAATAGTTGATTATAAACTTAACTCTTTTCATCTTTATAAGGGGTTTCTTGCTTATTTGGACTTTACAAAATACTTTTCTATAATTCTTTCATTCATTCATTCTTCTTTTCTATCTCATCATAACCTTCAAATTACCTAGAATTCTTATTGAAGAAACTAGACTAGGTTATGTATGACACAAGTTGAGGCTTCTCTTCTTATTTAAGAATTGGATCCTAATGTCACAAAGATTTTATGCTTGTCCTTGTTAATACTTCCTTCTCAAATTTTAGTCACTTCTCTAACCTTTTGTTTCTTGTCCTTGGTTTCTTGTTACAAATCCTATGTTTTATAATGTCATCTTTATTTTGTTATACCTCTAAATTACTGACTACTTATTTTTCATCATTGTGTATATTGGGACTTATATGGGTCTCATGTTTCTTTCATATTGTTTCAATGTTCTTCTTCTTTTTAATAGTCCATTAATTCCATTTACTCTTAATGTTCTACACATTTTATTATTCTTTTCTCTTGTTGTTTGATGAGACGCGACTTACACTAGGCCGCGATATCGCGTACGCGATATCGCGGCCGACGCGATATCGCGTCCCGCTGCCATTTCTATAAATAAGAGGCGGCACTCCCTTCATTTCCCAATCCTGGCTAGTGTAGCGAAGCTC
>MNCI01029903.1:1500053-1520133 GCA_015680685.1 Gnetum montanum | reverse complement strand
TCATTGGAACTAATTTCTTTGCAGCCTTTGCTTTCTGCTCACGGATTTTTGTAGTACAACCATAGCCAGACGTTTACGCGCGGGACAGAGGCTATTATTTTTTTAGATTCACACAGAATAATATGGATCAAAACGTTAAAACGTAGGTTTAGATTTGAGGGTTTCGGCGTCAGAAACCCTGAAGATCAGTGCAGCGGCGGGGGACTCACTCCAGACTTCAATAGCACCAGATCACGGCGCGGCCAGGCAGAGATGTGTTATTTTTTTTTGTTAGTTATATCTATTTTTGATTAAGGGTATCGTTCTTCATCGGTAGACATCGACAAAGTCTCTGTACCCATTTTCATGACTATCATGTTTGCATATTTCTATTAGGGTACATCAATAATGTTGTGCTGGTGCCGCTTCCGCCCTCTTCATCCGCCGATACGCCTCTGTCCTTCGCTCGCGCGCTGTGGAGCAAGGCGTTGGCCCTGAATCGCGTGTGCGTGCTTAGCACCACAGAAATGCTCAATAAACACAGGTATAGCTACCACTGTTGCAGGAAATCCGTTTTTCAGAGCATAGAAAGGTAAGTAACGCATTCGATGGAGGGTTTTGTCAGGATATATTGATACAAACTGGTCCTTCAAAACAAACTATGACAAATTGTCCCTATGCAGGACTTGACCAATCAAAGATAATCTGACTTGCTTTCCATGAAGACTTTTGTTTTAAAAGGAACTACAAATCCAATTATACAATTCCGATGCTTCAATTTGTGCAATGCAACAGAAAAATCAACATCTCCATATGCTTGTCTTTTAACATCCTTCTCTTAGTCTACGGGAAAATTTAATAAAATCCCCATATGCTGAAAAATGTGTGACAGGACCTCTTATCATGAGATGCAGAGCCAGTGCCATCCTAATGTTACCATTGAGTTATATCCATCTCTCTCTCTCTTTTTAAAACAAGTAATAGAAATCAATACCTTCTCATATTACATCTTGCCATTTCAAATATTTGTATTGAAATATTTAGAAAATCTCAATCATCTCATGTCTCTGTTCCATAAAATGGCTAAAATGTGCCAACAATTATATTTTGCAATCTTTTCTGATCTAATGTTGTACCTACGTAGTCTATTTTAAACTTAAGTCTTCTTATCCTTATGAGAGATTTCTTGGTTAGTTAGACTTTATAAAATACATCTTTGTAAGTATTTATATTATTTTTTACCACCATAATCTTGTAGATGACTTATACATATTATTTGAGAAACTAAACTAGGTTATGTATAGCATAAGTTGAACCTTCTCTTCTTATTTATGAAAATGGATCCTAATGTTGCAAAGATCTATTACTTGTCTTATGTAATACTTTCTTCTTAACTTTGAGTTACTTTTCTAACCTTTTTGTTCTTGTGCTAAGCTACTTATTATAATTTCTATGTTTCGTAATGACATCTTTATTTCTTAATACTTTTGAATTACTAACTACTACCTTTTTACCATTTTGTATATTAAAAATAATATGGGTATCATGTTTCTTTCTTATTATTTTCGTGTTCTTATTCTTTTAATAATCCATTAATTACTTTTGGTATTAATATTCTACATATTTTTTATTCTCTTTTCATCTTATTCATTTTATTCTCACACTTCATAACATGTTTTCAGCTTACTTATGTTTTGTAAAACGTTTTTGATAATTCCCAAGTTACAAATCACACTTCTCATTATGAACTATTTAAGAATGATTATGAATGATCTTGATTGATTATGAAACTAATGATTGTATAGTTCTAACTTATGTATTTTAACATATAATAACTAGCCAGCAAGACAAGAAGAATGATCAAAATAAGAATTCATGATGTCAATAAAGGATCTATGCTTTGATAAATCAACTAGTAGATGAGTAGTGTAACACAATCACTGACATCATAGGCAACATTGGTGGATCTCCATTCTTGATATTACTTAACACTAATTCTAGTCACTCTTTTATGGATCCTATGATTGTACTTCATTTACAGCTTAAGGCCATCAATCATGTACTCTTCCCTAGTAATTCAAAAAAATCACTTTCTTATATCCTATTTACTATGATGGTATCCTTAACTAAAGTGATGATACAAGAATACATACGCTACATTGATCTTATGATAATGAGACTTGAAGAGTATGATATGATTCTTATAATCAATTAGTTGGCTAAGTATAAGGGATGTCTGGATTAGTTGGAAATAGTGGGAAAGAGGTCATAATCCAAACTAGTAAGAGATAAATCAAATATAAGTTAGTGATGGTGAAGAAGTTTTAGTAGTTACTTAGAGAAGATCATAATTACTACATGATCTCAATGCACGATGAGCTTAAGTAAAAGCTAGATTATATACCAATGGTTTAGGGGTTCTTAAATATGTTTGAGAAGGAACTTCCTAAATTACCTCCTAATAGAAAAATTTATTTTAAGATTACACTTAATTCTAGTATCCAACTAATTTCTAAGGCACATCATAGGATGTCTCCCATGTAATTGATAAAACTTAAAATACATATTCATGATCTAATGGATAAGAGTATACCTTAACCCAGTGTTTAACCTTGTGGATACTAGTACTCTCTATTAAGAAGAAGGATCATAGTTTAAGAGTGTGCATTAACTACATGTAGTTGAACCTAGTTGATGGGACATGATATCGCATGGGCCGCGATATCACGTCGTCCCCCACGATATCGCATACGCAATATCGCGATGCACCGCCAAGTCTATAAATAAGAGGCAGCTCTCCCTTGTTTCTCATTTAGGCCTAGACCGTAGTGAAACTCTGGTAGTTTTACCTCTCGAGAGATAGAATAATTTCCATGTGCCCACAGTAGGAACTCCAAGGTGAATGGATCTTTATTCGAGCAAATAGTGTACCTGAACACAAGTTTGTGTACGACAATAAAGACAAACTTCTTGGATAAACCTTGTAGTGCATGGATTAGGCTAATTAGGACATTATTTATTGTTATTTATTATTCATCATTTAAATGCTTTGTTAGTAATTAAATCTCTCTCAAACCTTCTCTCCTAATTAAGTGCCTCAGTACGACTGCTTCGGGCACGTGCGTTACACTTGGTGATCCCAGCAACGACTAGCATTTGGTAACCAAGGTTGCATCAGTTTAGGGTGTGAATGGTAAGTGGGAACGGATGCTGATGCTAGGTTAGTTAAGACTTAGTGAGTTAGTTAAAGTTAGTCAATTAGTCTCTTCACCCTTCACCTCACTAGCATAGGAGATAAAACAGAAAAGATATAAAAATCATATACCTCATACTTACTTAACCATACAACCGTGACAACTACAAGTAAGTCTAGGAAGACAACAAATGATTAACCCTAAGTGTTCCATAAGGTGTGTAGGCACTTAGTCTGTTGAGTTCGACCGGATCGTGTGTGCTATGCTCGTATTCGTATGGTTGAGTGTAGGGGTACCTCGCCACTCATCATTGGCACCATTGCCAGGGACTAAGTGTTTGTGCACTGAGTAGAACATAGGAAATTATCCATATTGTTGGGAGCTTAAACAAACTTAGGGTTAATTAAATGAAAAATTGATACAACGGTAAAATAGCACACTAAAGAAAATAACAATGTCTTCTTCTTCGAACAAAAGTAATACACCACCTAGGGATCATACTAGAAACAGTCGGTGGTCTAACACACATAACCGCGAACCACCAGTTCCTCAACAACATCAAGTGGTATATACTCATCCTGATGAGTACATATCATATTTTACCTTTATCCTCCATCAAGAGGAACAATTGCAATGGAGAGACTTGGAAGGTAACATAGTGTTACCTCCATATCGTTTAGTCCCAAACATGCTCCTCTGTGCTCTTGCATAAATCAGCATGAAACAGCTATATGATGAATACATTGTAGGTGATTTCAACACAAGGGATTATCATCCCATAGCTACACAACATTTAAGTGACTCACGGCAGAAGAACCACCATACATTGTTGAAGGGCAAAGGTCCCGCACGTCCTAAGTGAAATCGGAGATGGTGAACCACTTATAACGGGTTCTCTATCAAATGATGTTCCCCCTCCTAACGATAGTGAGGAGGTGGGATATCAGAACCTACACTCCATGATACACAATCCTAGTTCTGATCCTCATGAACGCCAACTATTCATTAAGGGAAAAACAACACATGACAAGGACGGGAACTTGGATTGTCATCATGATCGGGGCCGTAGCAGCCGAAGAGAAGGCAAGAAGCATCATCATGATGATGGTTCTCCTTCTTCTTCTCCTTCATCACATCATTCATCCTCTCCTTCCACATCTAGGTGCAACCATCAAGAGCATAACGGTGAGGATAGAGGTAGGCAAAATGAGAGACCTCGATGAGAGAGTCGAGAGTGAGGACAAGGGCATGAATGAAGGAAATGTAGGGAACAATGTAGAAACCATAGATGTCATGAAAGAGATTATCATCCAGAACCCCTACTTGCCACCCGAAGTATGCTAGATATCACGGAGGTAGTTAGAATACCTACAAGACATCAAAAAGATAGCTAGATCAAGTGCTCAGAAATGAAAAATATTCCACGGTTTGAAGGGGGATACAACGCTGATCCGCAAAATCATTTACAAGCATTCCACAATGCCTTCACCTTGCAAAATTTAGAGAATGAGTGGCAAAAACTAAAGTTCTTTCCTAGGACACTCATAAAGGAAGCAGAGAGTTTGTACCAGTCCTTAGAACCATAAACCATTAAGAGGTGGAGTACAATGCTAGAATTGTTCAATGATAAATATCAAACATACTCCAGAGTGTCTAATGCGTAAGCAGATCCAAGGATGGAAGCAAGGTACTCGTGAACCCTTGGATGCTACCATGGGCCGATACTATGCATTGTTACATCGTTGCCTGGGCCATGATTACACACAACGGGACCAACTTTACCATCTCATAGATGGGCTAAGACATGAGACTAGGAGAACCCTTGGGACTTATGCCCAAGGGAGACTATCAGAACTTAGATCCCATGAAATTCATTGCTTGTTGGAGCAAGTAGCCAAAGAAGAAGGGAAGCTATGGAAAAGAGAAAGCGCAGAAGAATATAATCACGATCCTTCCCTTCGAATGAAGGGAGTGAGATTTTGTGATGAGGAGGATGAGTCACCACTTGAAGAGTTAGTGAAGAAAAAAAACTTGCCGCTCCAGAAGTTAACAATAGAAGTATCGGCTAAGGTGGATCAATTGTGGGATTCCTTAGACTCTATACTTGAAACTGTCTTGAAAATCATAGAAGAGTCTAAGGAGGAATGAAGTAGTGACAAAGATAAGAAAAAGCGGAGAGATTCAGGCCCTGCACATAACAAGGGTAAGGGAAAAATTACTACCACCGATGAGGTTGTGGATTCTAACACAAACAATGACAGTGGATGTGAGATTTGCTAATATGACCATTCTAAGGGATGTTGTTCAATCATCTCCCATCTACAAGAGTCTGGGGTGTATGCACTTAACCCAAGACTTAACCGATGGCAAGCACCCCAAAGGTTACCTTATCCCCAAGGTAACCCAAGGCAGTTCCAACAACTGTTAATGTACTATCCAAGTGGAACTCCACCATAACCCATTAGGCAACATTAGTAGTGGCAACACCCATAGTCATGGGGGATGCCACCGCCGAGACAACAATACCCTTATCGGTAACTTGATCCTTATGGCTATTATGTGTAGTAGCTGATTTCTCCAAGTCACTCTATGGGTCACATAACCCCACCACATTACTACCAAGTTCAGGAGTATTTTAGGACTCCTTCTCCTCCGAGAGACGCTCCATACCCATACTATTCTCCAAATCCATCCGCATCTCTTACGCCGATAGCTCCACCACCAACCACTCCAACAATGCCAAGGGTATTTCTCACTCAACCGTAACAACTCGATATCATGAGGGCTCCCAATCCTCAATTCTCAATTGGTCCTAACAATCCTATGCCAAAAAGACTTTTCTTTAGAATCAACAATCCAACCAAGCCCTCACCTTCACAAGCAATTGAACATCTAAACACCTCCATACCAAATAAGGTTTCGGGACCCCCTTCAACCCAAAAATTGAGGCCAATGCATACGGTTATGTTAACACATACCGTTACTGATTGGATTAAGGTAGGCCACCTTCCCAAGAAATTCTCTAATCTTGGAAGCCCCCCAATTTATCTCCAAGTCACTGGGAATGAACCTCATAATGCTCTTCTTGACTCAGGTTCTAGAGTCAACTTAATCTCACAAGAATTGTATAAAACCTAGAACCTACCTCCACTCAAGAAGAGAAATATTCACTTAGAGCTAGCTGACTAGTCCATCACCATTCTTTTAGGATAGGTTGAGGACATTGTTACCACCGTAGGTGGTTGGTCATACCCAGCTGATTTCCTGGTGATCCAAATAAATAATGACAAAGGGGACTTCTTGATAATAATGGGAAGGGCATGGCTGAGTACAATAGATGCACACCTAGGAATCTGCAATATTTCCCTAGAAATATCTAAGAAAAATACTTTTGGAAAGATTGAGAAGAAGAAAGTCCCATGCATCGCATATAGTGACACAGGGTTCCATTGCGTGCATAAATCATGGGTAATGCGGAGTTTAACATTGCCTACATGCAATCGGTGTGCACAAGACATTGACATACAAAAGTGCCTATATGTAGCAGCCACACGACAAGAAAACACCCAGTGGTTGATGGCTAATCAAGAGAGCAATTTGATGACATGCATGGAACTAACAGAGGAGATAACTAGTGCTTACATTAAAAGTATGGATGCACTTGAGCAAGTCCATTACCACCTTCTAATCCTTAACCCTGAAAACATTAACTAGGGGAAGTTGGAGATTCCTGAGAAGTTTAAACAAGAGCCCCTAGATTTAAAATCATTGCCCACCGGTTTGGAATACATGACCCTTAAAAATGGAAAACCAGTAATCATCAACGTAAAGCTTGCTCCCAAGCAAAAAGAGAGTTTGCTGAAGGTGATAAATAAATGGTCAACAACCTTTGCCTGGTCATACCCTAAACTAACAGGAATAGATCCTAGGATATGCCAACATAGAATTTACACGGACCCCTCCATGAAGCCTTGAAAACAACCACAAAGAAGATTGAACCCGAAGTTAAAACAAATAGTGAAAGAGGAGATAGAGCAACTTCTCAAGGCTGGGTTCATTTATCCTATTGCTAATAGCAAATGGGTTAGTCCTCTTGTAATCGTACCAAAACAAGGAGGCAAATGGAGGATGTCCATAGATTTTAGGCTATTAAATATGGCAACATTCAAGGATCACTTTCCATTATCATTTGTTAACCAAGTCTTAGACACTATAGCAGGGCATTACTACTACATTTTTCTAGATGGTTATAGTGGGTATAACCAAATACGGATTGCACCAAAAGACCAAGCCAAAACAACGTTCACCAGTCCTTGGGGAATGTTTGCATATAAAAAAATTCTATTTGGCTTGTGCAATGCCCTTGCCATGTTTCAAAGATTAGTTCTAAGCATATTTGAATAGCAAATAAGTAATAGAGTAGAAGTATTTATGGATGACTTCTCCACTTATGGGACAAGCTTTGATCAAGCCCTGGATTGATTAGAGAAAGTTCTCAAATGATGTGTTGAAACCAACCTGAAGCTCAATTGGTAGAAAAGCCACTTGATGGTTCAAGAGGGTGTAGTATTAGGGTATAAGATTTCGCAATCAGGAATAGAGGTGGAACCAGAAAAGGTTAAAGTCATCCAAGGAATCACCCGACAACTAGAAACTATTAAAGACATTCAGTCATTCCTTAGACACATTGGCTATTACAAGAGATTTATCGAGAACTTCTCCAAAATTTCCAAACCATTGGTGGAATTAACGAAAAAGGATGCACCATTCAAATGGACTAGGAAATGTGAACAAGCATTCCAAACTCTCAAATAGAGGCTTGTGGAAACTCCCATTCTACAAGCCCCTAACTGGTTCAAGCCATTCCATATCATGACCAACGCATCTAATTATGCCTTAGGAGCCGTACTGACAAAATTAGATGAACAAAAATGACCTTATTACATCCACTGTGCCAGTAAGAGTATCAATGATGCACAACTCAACTACACAACTACAGAAAAGGAATTAATGGTTGTAGTGTTTACACTAGACAAATTTAGGCACTATGTATTGAGCTACAAAGTATACATCCATATGGATCATAGTGCAATTAGGTTCCTCATGAACAAGCCAACAGTTAGCCCATGTATCATAGGTTGGATGGTAATCCTTCAGAATTTTGATTTAACAATAGTAGACTACAAAGGCACCGAGAATGTAGTCACAGATCACTTATCTCGATTGTGCTGGGATAGTAAAGAGGATGAATATTCCATATCTGATCATTTTCCTGATGAAACCCTCTTTTCCAATGTAGTGAATAACCAACCCACAAGAACAAATTGGTATAGTAGCATTCTTACTTATCTCCTTTTCCAACAAACACCATAGGGGTTGGACTTTAGGAAGAAACAATAGTTTCTTCACAAAACCAAGTACTTCATGGAAATCAAGGGACAACTCTATAAAGTTTGTCCTAATGACTTGGTTTGATGGTGTGTGCTCAATGAGGATCAATTAAAAGTTCTCTAGAATGCTCATGAGGGCCCCTATGGGGGTCACTATGCCAGGAGACAAATGGCTACCAAGATCCTACTTGTAGGATATTACTGGCCAACACTATTTCAGGATGCCCATCATTTTGCCCAATCCTGTGAACATTACCAACATGATGGTGGAATAACTGCTAGAATGGAGGGTCCGCAACAATGGATTCAACCTTTGGAACCCTTTGACATCTAGGGAATAGATTTTATGGGGTCCATTACACCAATGTCCAACAGAAAAGCATATATCATTGTTGCTATTGACTATTTAACCAAATGGGCTAAAGAAACTACTATAATAGATTGCACATTGTCTATGGCTACACAATTTAAACAACAACAAATTGTAAACAGGTTTGGTGTGCCGCATGCACTCATCTCTGATAATGGGACACATTTTATGGGTGCAACCTTTCACAAATTGATGCAACGCTTAGGGGTTGAACATAAATTGACCACACCTTACCACCCCAAGAAAATGGCCAAGCTAAGGTTACTAATCAGAAGATTATGAGAATATTAATGAGAAAAATTAGCAAATTTAGGTGAGATTGGAGCACGAAACTGAATGATGCTCTATGGGCGTACCACTCCACTTGGAAACTCCCTATAGGCTACTCTCCCTATGAGTTAGTATACAGAAAAATGCCAAAGCTCCCTATACAGACTAAGCTTCGTACACTATCCATGGCTTGCGAGCTTCACCTTGACCTCAACCTAGCACAAAAACAAAGATTGGAAACTCTAAACATGCTAGACGAGAATAGATTGGTTGCTCTATCATCAAATGACTTGCACAAGGCACATAATAAACAATGTTATGACTTAAGAATTCAAAGGATTAGGTACCAACCAGGAGACAAGGTCCTTTATTGGAACCCCATGCATGTACCATAGTGTACGAAATTTCAAATATTTTTGGAAGGACCCTATATTATTCATATGACCTTTCCCTCAGGAGCCATGACAATATACAAGCCTGAAAGCCTAGATAAGAGGTTATTGGTTAACGTGCAACAAACAAAATCCTTCTGTGAACTAAGAACAGCTAGTACAAATTACACCTCTGCTATCGGGCAACCTCGCTCTTTATTTTGGATCTCACCCTTTCCATCTAGTCATGGGCGAGATGGCCACCTATGCTAATCATTGGAGGCCCTCAATTATTTTAATTTTTTCTTTTACACATTTCCATACACATTTTTGTTTTAAAAATTTCTTTAACTTTTCTTGTTTTTGTTTTACAACATCGTTATACTTTTTCATTTTTTTGTGTGTTTGTGTGTGTGTGTGTGTGTGTGTGTGTTATCCATCTTGTAATTTTATCACCCAATAAGTGTTCTTTATGGTGGTATGAACTATTTTCCTATTGATTGTTAATGTTTGATTTTTACCTTTAAGTTATAATGTTGATACTAAGGTATGTTCCTTTTGATATGACAAGCAATGAGTCCACTTCATCCATTCATCCAAAAATTTCTATGGTCTTTCTTGGCTTGGAACTGTACAATCCCTTTCTAAATAAGAACTCTAACAAATTGGTGACTGGGAATTTCTCAAACTAAGAAAGGACTCAAGGATTGAAAAGTGTGTGACTTCAAGGGAACTTGATGCATTTGTGTTGGCCATTCTCTTGGGTGCTTGGATATTTTCTTCTGGAGTTTTCTTACCATTCTGATGTTACCCAATTATCGGGAAGCTAAGTAAATAAAAATAAGAAGTCTTTGCATGGTGTGGTTCTCACACATAAACATATAAAACAAAAAAAAAACAACAAGAAGAAAAAGTGAGAATTCAAAGCACACCCCTTAGACAAAATAATCCCTTGGGCTACAAGCACTGGTTATGGAACTCAAAATAAAAATGTTCCCTCTAACTAAGGCCCTCCTCACTTCCCATTCTCTCCTCCTTTGTTTCGTTGGAATGGTGGTGGCTCTTGGGTGAAGGCATTCTTGTTATTCAAGTGGATGGATTGGCTGAATGCATTAATGCGAAGTCACTGGATGTGGTTTTTTGAGGCTGGATTTGGAATGAGATCTACCAAGTCACATTAATCATTGAACACACAAGGGGTTGTACATCACCTTGTTCTTGAGATCCCATTCCATTATCCTCTTTCCATCCTTTTTTCTTCATTGGTCACTTCATTGCCAGTTGTATCATTAGTGTATATTTTGGTTGACATATTGTTTTCTTTTTGGTAAATTCTTATGGTTAAGACTTTAACTCCTGTTCCAAATGACATTCCCAGAGCCTACAAAATATTTGAATGTGGGTTTTTTAGGGCATTAAGGGCATGATCCTACTTTGGGGAGGACCCACAGACATTCCTATTTGATGCACTAGTTAATCTCTTTCCCTTAACATTTTTTCAATCCATTTTATTTTGTTCATTTCCATCTTGACATCCATTTCATCGATGTCCTAGTTTTCTCTTTTTCTTCCTCTTTCTTATTCCTTTTCTTTTTCCATTCTCTCTCTATTGGAGGTTCATGATTATTCATGGGGGTACAGGGCCCAATTTTTTTGATTTTCTCCTAACCCCTACACCTTCGGTAGTCATCATTAATATATATCCAAAACTATATCAGTTATACTACAACCCAGCCAATGGACCTTTTACCGAAGCAAGGTATCAATTACATGATGATTCATTTATCCTTGCTAATATAAGACTGTGTTGTGTGTGAAAATGGCAATCATGCAACAATGAATTGGATCTGGAGGGAACACTTGAAATGGATCAGTGTTGAAGCAGCTATGCAAGGGCAAGATCGATGGTGCGCTTACAGATGGACAACGAAAGGCGCAATCTTGGCATTGGAAGCAACAGACTTCTTCTCTCTTCTCTTTTCTCTCTCAGCTACAAAATGAGGCCTGATGTCAAATGTATAAAGTGTTCACTCTTG
The DNA here is from genome assembly GCA_015680685.1 of Gnetum montanum. Lineage (NCBI taxonomy): Eukaryota > Viridiplantae > Streptophyta > Gnetopsida > Gnetales > Gnetaceae > Gnetum > Gnetum montanum. The sequence goes on along the minus strand of MNCI01029903.1, from coordinate 1,508,523 downwards.
TTATCATGAACACCAACTTTGTTTTGTCTTGTAATGATGATCCATTCACATATCATCCCATTAGTTCCATTTGAGTCAATAATCCCATACCTTCCTGATATTATTGTAAGGAACTCGAGGATGAGTTTTTATTTAGTCATGGGAATATGATGGGACGTGATATCTCATGGGCTGCGATATCGCATCCGCCACAATATCACAACCCCCACGATATCGTGTTGTCCCCCGCGATATCGCGTACACGATATCACGGTGCACTGCCAAGTCTATAAATAAGAGGTGGCTCTCCCTTGTTTCTCATCTAGGCCTAGACCATAGCAAAACTCTAGTAATTTTACCTCTCCAGAGATAGAATAATTTCCATATGCCCGTAGTAGGAACTCCAAAGTGAATGGATCTTTATTTGAGCAAATATTGTACCTGAACATAAGTTTGTGTCCGGCAATAAAGACGAACTTCTTGGATAAACCTTACAGTGCATCAATTAGGCTAATTAGGACTTTATTTATTGTTATTTATTATTCTTCATTTAAATTCTGTGTTAGTAATTAAATCTCTCTCAACCATTCTCTCCTAGTTAAGTGCCTCAGTACGACCGCTTCGAGCACGTGCATTACACTTGGTGATCCCAGCAACGACTAGCATTTGGTAACCAAGGTTGCATCAGTTCAGGGTGTGAACAGTAAGTGGGAATAGATGCTGATGCTAGGTTAGTTAAGACTTAGTGAGTTAGTTAAAGTTAGTCAATTAGTCTCTTCACCCTTCACCTCACTAGCATAGGAGATAAAACAAAAAAGAGATAAAAATCATATACCTCATACTTACTTAACCATACAACTATGACAACTACAAGTATGTTTGGGAAGATAATGAATGATTAACCCTAAGTGTTCCATAAGGCGTGTAGGCACTTAGTCTGCGGAGTTCAACCAGATCGCGCGTGCTACGCTCATATTCGTATGGTTGAGTGTAGGGGTACCTCGCCACTCATGACTAGTGCTAGTTAAAAATCAGTATGCTCTAATTGTGCATTAACTACATGTAGTTGAACCTAGTGCCAATTAAAAATCAATATTCTCTACCTAGGATTAATAATCTATTCAACCAACTAAGAGAAGCTAGGATTTTTTATAGCATTTATTTAATGTCTAGTTATTATCAAAATAGGATGAAAGAAAAGGATGTGTCAAATATAGCTTTCAACACATAATATCAACATTAAAAGTTCTTATTCATGTCTGTTAGACTTACAAATATACTAGCAATTTTCATTTACCTAATGACAAATGTACCATGTTCTTACTTGACCAATTTGTTATTATTTTCATTAATGATACTTTGGCTTATTCTAAGGATTAAGAGGATCATAAGAAATACTTGATCATGGTATTATAGACTCTGAAAGATTAATAGTTTCTTACTCATGCTTCTAAGTATGCATTTTGAAATAAAGAGATTCATTTTCTTTGTCATATGATGTCAAAAGTAAGAATAGTAGTGGACCCCTTCAAGATATCAATGATTGAGGATTAATTCAGTCCAATAATAATGATTAAAGTTAGAAGCTTCTTAGGCATATTAAAATACGATAGGAGATTTATGAAGGACATCTCTAAAATATATTCACCTCTACATAAGTTGTTAAGGTAAGAATGTATTATCTCTTGGCCAGATGTATGTTAGAAGACTTTTGAGAAGTTACAAAATTAGATTAACCATACCACCTATCTTAACCTCAGAAACTCCTAGAAACCCTTATGATATCTATACAAATGCTTCAAGAGAAGGTCTAGATAGAGTTCTCATGCAAGATGGTAAGATGATGAATTATGCCTCTAGATAGTTGAGGCCTTATAACACTAGATACCCAACACATGATCTAGAACAGGGTTTGATCCTCTTTGCTCTAAATAATTAGAGGTACTAATTATATGGTGAATTCATTACTCTCTAGATATATCATAAAAGCTTATAGTATGTTATGGAATAACTAAAATTGAATATGAAATAGAGAAGGTGGATGGAGCTTCTAGAAAATTTTGAATTTATAGTACAATATCATCCTAGCAAAAGTACAGTGGTAGATGCACTAAGTATGAAAATTAGAAAACTTTACAATCTCACTATCTTATCTAGTTTAAAGAATTGGATAGCCTCTTAACAAATCTCAAACCCTTGGTATCAAGAGAAGATTTTAGCTCTTTCAACAAAGGATTAGATGCTTTCAATTAATAGTTCTAGCTTGTTAAGATTTAAGAGCATAGTGTATGATCTAGTCTCAAGTAGAGAGAAATAGCTTACTTGAGTAAGTATCAAATGCATTCTAATAATGATAAAATATATTAGAATACTAGGATACTATATTGATGAACTAACATGAAGAGAAACATGGGTGAATATATAGCTAAATATTTGATATGCCAGTAGATTAAGGTAGATCATCAGAGACTCAGTAGTTATTTCTACCCACATAGCATTCCAATGTGGAAATGGAAAACTATTGATATAGATTTCATTACTAAATTACCTCATAATAAGAATGGGAAAGATTCTAACCTTGTAATTGTCAATGTTTTAATCAAATATTCTTGTTTCTTAGCTACAAAAGTAGTATTTAACATTGAAGAAATTACTTAGATGTTCTTGGCAAAGATTGTTATATTACAAGGTGTTCTAAGTAAGATCGTATCATATAAAGATCCAAAGTTTACATCTAGATTCTAGCAATATTTTGAGAAGAGTTTAGGTACCACTTTGAATCTTAGCTTAGCATATCATCCATATACTAATAGTTTAACAAAGAGAATGAATTAGATTTTGAAACATATGCTTGAATCTTATGTTCTAGACTACAAAGATAGTTAGGACATAGTTCTTTCATTGGAAAAGTTTACTTACAACAATAGTTATCAAGATATTTTGAAAGTAGAACCTTATAGATTATTATATGATAGACCTTAACATACATCCCTTTATTAGGATACAATAGAGGATAGGTAAAAGAAACCAAGATATGTATCATCCTAAAGGCTAGAGAGCAAATCAATATTATCAAAGATAGACTATAGACAATGCAAGACAAATTCTAATAATATGCCAAAGAATAAAAGGAGACTTCTAGAATTTAACATTAGAGATTAAATGTTTCTTAGAGGTTTACATTTAAAGAGAATTATGAGGTTTGACAAGAGAGAAAAGTCAACATCACACTATAGTGATCCCTTTCCAATATGCAGAATAATAGGATAAGTAACTTATCAAATTGATCTTCTATAGTAGTTTCAATCTATAGTGTTTTCGATCAAATCTTATTTTAGATTTTTTTTTGGTCTCATTATTGATCTTGGATCTTACCTCAAGTTTGAAATTTATTTTAGAGATTTTAGTCATGCAAGGGATTTTAGTTGTAACATTGCTCATCAGTTAGGAAAAATATATTGCAATGCTTCAATTTTAAGGTTCTAGAATACTTGTTTTTTGAACATTCAATTTGATTTGATTTGTCTAGTTTGACTAGTTTTTGATCAAAACTTTTGAGATTTCTATCTTCCAAATCTAATCAATTTATACTTATTTCTAAGATTTAGTAATATAATATTGGTTTTATCATGCATGGAATGTTAGAGATTGAATTTTTCTTCATTTAGAACCATTTTGATTCTATTTTACTTTTTTCCAAATTTTTGGATCATAGAACTAGGATTCCAAACCATAATTCACATTCTTAAAGCCTAAGACAACTTCAAATAATGGCATAGTAGACAAAGTTTCTCATTAGGTTGGAAAAGATCTTAAGATGCTATTCCTAATACATCATGGTCCTATCAAAAGGTGGGAACATAGGTCACAATGAATTCTAAGATCAAATTTAAATGCGTCATGTCAAATGGAGAAACTTTGTAAAGTAATCCCCTACCTATCAACTTCCAAGAACTTTGTAAACTATAAAAAAAAACATGGCTTCTAGGGCTTCATAGAATGATTGAAATACTAAAATAAAAACTAGTTATATTTCTATAATTCTTAGATACCTAGAATAACCTTTGGTTGTAATTTTTCACATTTGACTAATTTTGCAATTTCAATAATCAATTTAGAAGCTTTGTTTTTAGTTTTAGTAGTCCTTAAATCCTTGTTTAGCAATAACTTTCTTTGATATTAGACATTTTTTTTCATAAAGTGATTTTGATAGGTTTTACCACCACCTAGTATTTTTTTTTTTTATGTTTAAAAACTATTTTTGTTGGTTAAATCATGCTTATGCAAGTTGTGTTTCTCAATAAGTGTAAGTACTAATATTTTAATCTTTGATTATGCTAATGTGGGTTTCATTTCTTGGTAAGTATCAAATGTACTTATGAAAGTGTAATTTCTCAATAAGTATCCATACTAATAGTTTCTAGTTTTGTCAATTCTTATGCAAGTTACATTTCTTTGTAAGTATCAATAACACCTATATGAGTCATATTCCTTCATAGGCACCTTTTGTTGATTTTGATTATAATTAGGTTTAATAGTGTTAATGAATTCTTAAATATTTTGATTCTTTTTCAATTATTTTAATATTTTATTATTTGTATGATGTTTTGTATGATTTGATTTTTGGTACTAACACTTTGGATGTACCTACCTTTATGCATGATTGTCCAACTCCCTAATTCTTGATTCCAAAATTCTTAAGGAAGTATTTATAGTTTTTTCTTCTACTCAATCCTATGATTGACTTTCAATTTTATTTTTTTTCTTTTAGGTAATTTAATTAGTTGTGAAGATAATGATATAGATGGAGAAGTTGATGCTTGGATTTAGATTTATGCAATTTTCCTAGCTTTTTAAGTTATTTCTTCTAAGCTATAATCAGCTAGTATTTGTATTAAATAATTCTCTTTGATTGGTTGTGTGAATTTTGTATTTTTTCTATCTTTGAGGTATGTATTTAATTTATTTGAGTAACATTGGTTTTATAATTAGTTTTATTTAAATGTTCTATTCCATTAAAGCACAACGCCTTGGTGATATTTAATTATATTTAACATGTAACTTATTCTATTGCTTATTTATCATACTATAGCTATTTTAAATTTTGGCTTGAACATTAGGGCATTGAACTCTTTTTTCTTAGTAAATATATTAGGTTTTTTATGAAAGGGGTTATTGGAATTTTTTATGTCATTTTTTATTCTATTATTTACATTTTTATGCCTCTTTATGCCTAGTTAGGGATGCCTACTACTTCTCTTATCATATTTTCTATGGCATCTTTTATTTTAAATGCATTGCATTTTATTTTTTTTAAGTAATTCCTTTCTAGCCTAAACCTATCATGGTCTAGTTATATTTTTATCATGATCTTTGGAAAAACCCTCATTTCACTTCAAGATTTACATCTTATTAATAGTTTTGCTATTCAAAGTTATGCTAAGAAATTTCTGGTTTGAACTCTTTGAGATTGTAACTAATCCTTATGGTCAAAAATTTGTTATTCTTGAATTCTAGGCTATCTTCTAGATCACTCTAATATTATATTTTCTATCATTTCAGCTTATCATTTCTTTATAGTAGAAACTTATATTATTGTATTCTAGTCATAATCTTCCTTATGGGGACATGACAATGTTTGATACTCTAAAAAGCTTTCCTTGTAAACGATGAAAAGACACTATTGCACTATATGAAGTAAACCTCCTTGTAGGATGTATGATGATGTTGCACCCATTTTTTGAAAATATTTCTTATTTGGGCATGGATTTTTACAGTGAATGATTCTTAATTCACCACCTTAACATTATTACCTATCATTGTGAATATCACCTTTCACATGGAAAGTTAGCATTCTAATGTTGTGGTTAGAGTGACAATGGAATATGGTTGTGCTCATGATTGGAAAATGATCCTTGTATAGAGGGGTAAATTTAAGATACTAATAAGATTTTAATGTAGGATGTATTTTCCTCCTTGTGCTATGTGGCTACCTAGTTCATGATCCTTATTCTCTAAGTCAAGTAAGAAATTTCTATATGTTTTCTCTACTTTGTGCTTTTGTATTAATTTCTTCCGTATTTTTCTATGTGTTACATGTATGAATGATAATTTTGTTAATTATGAAAATTTTCTTGATGATGATAGGATCTAGTTTCAAATGCTAAACTAGATTACATTATGTCTTTTTATTATGAACTACTTGTATGTTTCATGGTGTTGTGGTTATTAAAGATTATGTGTTCTAGCAAGTTTAACATGTTAATTCTTATAGATATTCTATAACATTGTGAGAGTTTGTATAGACCATCATAGTGTACAACACCATCTATAATGTTAATGTGACATTATTTCTTGTTAGAGTTTCTAACAAATAATTCTATTTCTTGTATTCCTTAACTAGCATTAACTACTCATTGTATATATTCATTATATCAACATGTCTATTTCTCTTAACCTATATATGTGTTGATTCTAATCCTTTCTAGCATAAAATATGTAGAATATAATAGCATAGATACATTTTTTAACATTGTTTTCTCTTTTTATTTGTATTTATGATTCAAATGTAATGTATCTAATACTATGAACACTATAACATTCATGGTGTGTTCCAACGTTTATGATTCCTTTGTTTATGTTATGATGGTTATCAAAGTATTTCTATTTTATTGGACCTAGTGATCTAAGCATCACAAAACTTAACACTAATGAGATGTAAGAAGTTACTTTTGGAGTTTACCTTTTATCACTCTATGGCTAGTGTCTAATGTACAATGTTGTTATGATTTAGTACCATTTAGTTGATGCATGTTATTTTATTTACTTTTTTAGCAAGTTTAAATTATGCTTCGTACGATGATGAGATTTTTAATTATGTTTTCTTTACAGCTTGATTATTTGATAATGTTCTATATTTATATAGTCAAGTTAGAAAGTCCTTTGCATTGGTTTCTAGTTAATTCATTTTCATTAGAATATATTGATCATGAATTACATGGTTTTTCTCACAAGAAATATATTTTAAGTTTGCTATATTGCAGGCTTACTTGCAAGGAGTATAGCTATTATTTTAATGTTTTTTATTTTCTACTTCTTTGCATACTTTTTTCTAAGAATGCTCACTACTTTTCCCATAAATTTTATTATCATCCTTTATCATTTTAATAAGTAGCATTTTAATTTTACATTACTTCATCTTTCTATCCTAATTAATGTTTCACTTACCTAAGCTTGATAAGTCGGATGTTGCAAATGCACTATTGAAAAATCTAATACGTTGGGTAAATTGTTAATGTTGTTTATGTGTTAGTTGTGTATGTTAGTGATGGGATGTTTGGGAACTTATGTTTAGATAATGTGTTGTTAATGGTGTGTTGCATGTTTGCATGCTAACGTGTTGCATAGAATGGTTATCCTCCTAGTGTGATGTCTTCTAGCTTCATGGTGCCTATCTCTAATTAAACTAGGAAAATTTTATGTCTTATTCTTACTCCATCATACTAAACTAACATTTTTTCTCATTTTTAGATAAATCTTGAAAAGCTAGACCTCTTAGTAATGCATAGATTGGCTAGAGCATGGCATTTTTGGCATTTCTATTAATTCATGTTTTTTTCTTAAGTGTTGGAAATATGTTGTAATCTATTTGATATTATGTTCAAACATCCATGTATTAGGCTAGATGCACATGTTAATGGACAATTTCAAATGCTTATAAGACCTAAATAATGACAAGCTTATTACTATTATTATTTATCTGTCATTCTAAATAGAAAAATATATTTATGTTTTCTTGCTATGATTAGTTGTGTTTATGCACTCAAAGCCTTATCATTCTTATTAATTGATATTTATGTTTTGTCTTATTGGATTATTGATTATCTGCTAGATTTTTCTAGTTAATGTTTTTTTTATTCACTTATAGTTTTAATATAGTTGTGTAGTAATTAGTTCTTTTTTCATGATTTTGTTCTTTATGTAAAGACCTTGCTAGCCCAACCTAGATTAGGGAATGTTATAGATTAAGTGATGAACCATGATTTGACAAGCTCTAATATTGGACCCTTGATATTGGGTATGCGATATCATAGCCTCACTAGCGATATCGGATACACGATATCGTGGTTCCTATGTGAGCCTATAAATACACAATTGGACACATGGGAGAGTCATAGGAAAAGTTAGTGTTAGAGTAGGATCTTTTTGTTAGTTTTCAATTCCTCTCAACCCTTTCCCCAGTGCATGCCTACAATGTGATGATTGTAATTCTACGGAACCTTTATTCAAGTGTGACATACTTGGACATGCACATGATCAGTAATAAAGATCAATATTACTTCATCATTGCAACATTCACTTAGTTTTAACTATTATTTATTGCTTTCTTACTTAATATCCCTTTACCTTCCTCTCCTATCCTATTATTAAATGCGGAATGAGTACGACTTAATCACAAGCATTTAAGTGTGACTACTTGGTATCCTAGTAG
>MNCI01029903.1:1350735-1488325 GCA_015680685.1 Gnetum montanum | reverse complement strand
TGGATTGTTTGGGGCTAGGCCCCATCATATGTAAAAGGTGTTTGGATTGTTTGGGGCTGGGCCCCAGTGTGTGTAGATTGTGAAGCAAATGCCTTGGGCGTGTGCTCCTGTGATTGTTGTGAGGAGGTAAGGCCCCAAGGGATGTCGGGTTCGGGCAAGGCCATGAACTCGTACTCGTACTCGGATGGTGATCCTAGGTAAGAGGAAGTCATCTCAGAACCGTTGTCTTATTTGTAATGCATGTATTGGACAAGGTGATCCATGTTGGTGGCAGTCAGTACTTAGACCGGCTTGAAGTTAGGTGCGAATTGCGGTGAATTCGGCTTTGAAACGGATGCATTTTGTGTGTTTTTGTTGAAAAAACACTGTAGCGAAACTGTAGCAGTACTGTAGCAAAACTGTAGCAGTGTGAGCATTGTAGCAGCATGAGTACTGTAGCAGCCAAAAAACACTGTAGTGGCGTAAGTTACAGGTAACGTGATCAGCGTTTCGATTAAACAGAAAACAAGTCAGGCCCTCCTTCTAGCGCCAAAAACTGTACTGACCTAAATCGTCGATGTAAGGCTAGAAGGGAAACAGACACCAAGAGATTGTTGGGCAGGCACAGCCAACCCTGCCTTCGCTTGAGGGCAAGCTGGAAAAGGGACGAAGGCAAAGTGCCTTGGATGGTTTGCATGCAAATCAACCAAGGACTTCCCCGAGCGTAAGCTACGGCTAGCGCTGGGGTTATCGTAAATAGGATATAACGATACGAAATATAAATAGAGTGTACTGAATTATAAATAAAGCATAAACAAAGTTATATTTGTAAAGCATAAATAGAACTAAATAATGTAAATGGGAGGCAATAATGAAACTGTATTGTATTGTTCAAACAAGAATATGCACCGGTCAAAGCGTAGTTGCACAAGTGTAGATGACAAGTCAAACGCCTAGCCCCGGAATGATGTCTGAAGCGATGATGCAATGATGCGATGTGATGAACGTGAGAAATACTTGGATGCCAATAGTCAGGTGTGCCGAGCGCCCAAGGATTGCAAATTCTATCCTTCTCAGAATTGCCAATCTCTCCAATTGCCCCCCCTGATTTATGTGAATTGACAGGGTATTTATAAGGTTGGGCCGGGCTCCGACACAAAATTTCAGAATGGAATCAATGGCTAAGAGATGAGAGTAAAGTGGATCTAGTAACATGTGTCCAATGGACAGTTGTGCTTGGGTTGGATGCATGCTGGCGAGAGTTGGATATGTGTCGGACAGTTGCGCACGAGTTGGATGTGTGTCGGCAAGCTACGTTCTTGACCAGGTACATTGCATTTTACAATTTATGGGTTATTCAAGCCCATGAAAGTACATTTAATTTAAACATGAGGGCCTAACGTTCCCACATATGTTGATTTACAATGAAATGTACAACAAGAGAAATTTGACCCCCATTTACGTGAAACTTCTTTGTTCCTGAGTCTTTCTGAAATTTTCTGGAATGTTCTGAAAGTTGCTGATGTTGATAATTCTCTACCATTTTCTGAAATATTTTTGAAATTTTCTGGAAGTTGATGAATAGTGTTCACGCGATGAATAGTGTTTTACGTAGTGAATAGTATTCACGCGATGAATAGTATTTCACGCAGTGAATAGTGTTTTATGCTGATGAATAGTGTTTTACGCTGATGAATAGTGATTATGCATCCTTACGCTCTGCAGCGTAAGAAAATGTAGCCATAGCGTAATCAACCGAAAACACTTTATTTAAGGCCCGAATCTTGATTTTTTGAAGGCTGGAAGCTGCTGGGGACCTTAGCGAAGGTCATAGGGGTCCTTGTGCTTGATTTCGGCCTGTTTTGACTTAGTTTCAGGGCCCCAAAAGTTGGTGACGCTGATCCTTATGTTTTATAGCGTAACCACAGCGCAACCACATTGTACTTAGCAAAAATTGCACTTTTTGACCTTGAAATGGATGATTCTTGATACCGAGACTTGCCGTCGTGATCTGTGGGCCCCAGGGGAACCTTGCTTGCTCCATGGTGGGCTACTTGAAGCCATTTCAGAGGCTCTAAAGTTGTCTGGAAGTGTTGCTAAAATTTTTGTGGTGTTTTAGAGTAGGACTTAATCACAAGCATTTAAGTGTGACTACTTGGTATCCCAATAGCATACCTAGGACATACACTTAGTAATTATCATAGTAGTAAATGAGGTCCAAGATGTGTACGAATGATTAAGGATAAATTCTCATCGCACTTAGGCTAGCTTAGATTCTCTTCTTCCATTCCCTCTTAGCTTAATCAAAGTTACTTTCCATTGCCTCTAGGAGTAGCATTAGTTTAGGACCACATCATACACCTCACTATGGACTAAACCATACATGACAAAGAAAATACTAGTCTAGGTGGAAATACAATGAACTGTGATCAACGTGTAACTATCTAAATACCACAACTAGCACATCTACAGAGTTTGACTGGATCGCGCGTGAATGCTCGCATTTGTATGGTTGAGTGTAGGGGTACCTTGCCACTCATCATCAAGTGTTATTTGGTGCAAGGTAAGGTGTGGGTATCACAAGGGGTTTTGAAACCTTAAAATAATTGTAATATAAGTATACCTCGACATATATAACTTAGTATTTCCCACCAAAATTAAATTCATAACTTAGAGTTTTCAAATAAAAAGTCTTACTACCATGCTAACACCTCATTGAAAATTAGAAGATCTAGTATAAAAGCACCTCCATTTCTTAACTAAATTAAAATTACATCAATTATAATTAACAATGAAACATTAAACTAGTGATAAGAATCTTAACATATAAACCTTAAGTTACATATTCAATTTCAGTGAAAAATAAGGAGTTATAGATAAATATTATAAAGGGAATTCTAAATTTAGTATAATCTAATAGATCCAAAAGCATCTTAGAAGATGTAATAAAATACATCTAATTTTAATTTCATTAGCTCGCTATGAAATTTATGCTTGTAGAAAATTTGATTAAGTCCAAATTTTAATGTGTTATTAAGTTTATTGAAAAACTACCACCATAAGTCATAGTGTCTTCATGAACTTGAGTTTTAATGGTTCCCACGAGTTGTAGTCAAGTAGTATTGGCAAGATCATGAGTTACAATTAAGCTATGATGGCTACTAATAAGCCACCAAGACTTTTTAATGATACTATCATAGCTACATTATTATAGGTCAATCTATTATGTTGTAGATATGATATAGCTAAACTTTGTATGTTTATAAATACCAAATAGACTTCATGATAATTTACCTTTTTGGTTAATACCTTACCCGAACTCTTGCAATTTATTTTTATGAAGTTATACATAGTCACAGTATTCTTGTAAACAGTTGTAAAAAATTTGTATTTAAGGAAGTATACCTAGACATACTTCATAAACAAAAATAAAGATTGAGATTGTTCATAACCATTACAACATTTTACTTAGTGTACATGTACTTTACATGATATTTACTTTTACTTATCATTTATATTTTCATGTCATTTACATTTCTAACATATTATACTAATTTGGTGAAATAAGTACAACTAGTTTTTAGTGCAATGTAAAATCTCCTGATAACCTAGTAGTAACTCTGCTTAATTCATTCAATAGCAAGTTTCTTAGCCATATAAGTGGTGGTTATACCAATCTAGGGTGTGTTTGGTCAGCCAAGAATAGATGTTTATTATTGTTAATCTAGATTAGGATCTTTTTTATTGTATCTTAGTTAATAGATTTAGTACTCAATAGTCAATACATTATGTTTTACAGTACTACCATGATAACCAAATGACATCAATATATCATATGCCTTACTATGAGTTAAACCAAATGCTTTGACTACGACTAACTTTATTAAAAATAAAATAATCACAAAATTCATATTAACTAGCTATAGTCTATATTAGCTCATCCATGGATTACAATCTAGTCATGCATGTACACTTGTGACTTGTATGGTTAGGCATTAGAAATAATCACTATTCATAATTAGTGCCATTGTTGGGGATCTTGTTAATATTATAGTTCTTTAATATAATATAAGTTTGTTGTATTACCATTTTATGATCTATCTTTTAGGAGTAATACTTTCAAACACACACTTTAGTCTTAACTAATTAAACATGGCTTCAAGATGCAAAGTAATCTTCACACCTACTAGTGATATTAATAAAAGTAAAGATAAAACTTATGTTCAAGAAACTTTGAATGGGATAATTCAAAGGTTTTCCTATGCTCATACCAATCTCTATTAGCTAGATTTCATTTTTATTTTTCCTCAAGATGAACAATTTTAATGGAAAAATTTGCATCGCAAAATTTTATTACCACTAGACCAATCACCACCATCTATACTTCAAACTACTCTACTAAGATCTTATCTTTGTCACACACATGGAGGCTAGTAGATCATCAAGAACATGACTAGACCCTATTAGCAAACTAAAGCCCAAGCTAGAAGAGATATCATTATGAATGATAAGTACTAGAAAGAAGGGTAAACATGAATTCCAAGTGATACTTCCCTCAAAAAAAGAAGATGTAAGGCATTAAGCTAAAAGGTCTCACCATCCTAGATCTACATCCTAACTAGCTATTCTATATATTAAAGATTCACTACAACAAAAATTGAATTCAACCTTAAAAGAAACTCTTGAAACATATGACATAAACCCTAGAAAAAGGAGGAATTCAAGGCTTACAACCTCCAACAGATCCAAAAAGGAAGGATCAAGGTATCATTGAAGAAGAGTAACTTGGTACCACTCTCTAAGTTCTCCATAATCTTCATCACCCTCATTGATATATTTTGATGATGATGGATGTAAGCATAGAGATAGAGCTCTACAAGAAATCAAGGTAGATTTTTGAACTTAAATAGAAGAATATATCAAAATAGATATCAAGGAAGAGAAACATATCATGATAAAGATGAAGAAGAGAAAATAGAGAGATAAAAAGAAGACATAGGAGAAGGAATGAAGAAGAACATCAAAGGGGCCATCACTACTACCATAGATACTATGATGAATTCAAAGAATATGATGAATTCCTACTAGTCATGAAATGCATGATAAACATTCTTAAGACCATGTATATTCCAACAAGGCATCAAAGTGATAGTAGCATTAAGAAAATTAATATGAATAACATTAGAAAGTTTTAAGATAGATATAATATGAATCCACAACATTACCTTTAAGATTTTCATGATTCCTATTCACTTCAGAACATTAGAAGGAGTGGAAAAATCTCAAGCTATTTCCAAGAATACTTATTAAGAAAACAAAGAGTAGGTTTCAATCACTAAAATTATAATGCATCCAATGATGGAATATAATGTTAGAACTATTCAATGATAAATACCAAACATATTCAAAAGTATCAAATCTAAGAAAACAAATACAAAGATGAAAATAGGAAAGCCCTGAGTTCCTTGGTATAGCTATGATCAGACACTATATACTTCTACATACATGCCCAAGGTACAAATTTTCTTAGAGGAAACAACTTCTTCATAAAATCAATGGTTTGAGAAATAAAACCATAGAAACCATTAGACTCTATTCCTAAGGAAACTTATCAAAAATGTGAGATCATCATATACAAAGGCTACTTGATCAAGTTACTAAAAAGGAGTTGAGGAAAAGAGAATTTATATAGTAATATAATAGAGACCCTTCTCTCCACAAGATAGATGTCCATTTGAAGATGAGGAAGATCCTCTAGAAGAATCCGTTTGAAGAAAGATCTTGTCAATTCAAAAGTCCATTAGCAACATTGTAGCAAAGATTGAAAAAAGCTAGGATTCAATAGATAAGAAATTTACAACTATACTAGAGATATTAGAGGAAAAAACAAAACAAGCATTAGCCAAAAGAAAGGATAAGAAGAAAAATAGAGATGCATCATGCAACATGTATAGATATAAGGGGAAAGTTTCATGATAGAAGAGGTTTCTACTTTCATAACTAAAAGTGATGATGTAAGTGATTTGTACAAATATGAACATCTGAAATGATGTTGCCCTATTATGACCCACTTACATGAATCAATGACATATGCATTAAATCAAAAGTTCATCCAATAGAAAATACCTAGGAGCTTATCTTAGTCATAATTTAACCATAGAAAACCCTATTAATCATAACTATATTATCTATGTCTCATCCTCAATCTCAAGAGTAGTATCACCAATAATGGCAAAGCCCACATTCATGGGGGATGCCACTACCAAAGTAGTAATATCTTTATAGAAAACCAAATCCATATGGATACTATGTACAATAACATGTTTCACTTCATAGTGCTTCTACTCATACTTCTTATCATTACTATCTTATGAAATATCATAAAACCACAACTCCATAAGCTAAGTTACATTTAATGTTCATCATCGACCCATGCAACACCCTTAGCAACATCCTAATCTACTTCCTCTAATGTCACGACCACCACCAATGCAACATGGTCCATTAATACATAATTAAAAAACACAACTAGCGACTATGAACCTAAATTAAAAAAAAATGTCTTTATTTTAGGACAAGTTTGGAGAAAGCTAATAGAACAAAAACTTCATCTAATCCAATCAAACGAGATGTAGTTGTAACTCTATTATTACAACTCAGCCATCCCATGGGACAATAAGCATTTAGGATGTTAAGCTTCTTCAAATAACTATTTCTAAATTTTCTAAAGTAAATAAAAAGTTTTATAAGAAAAGAATAACTATGATGGAAATTGATAAATCTTACATGATAAGCAAAAAATTAATTTTATGAAGGAGCTTACTAAGAAATCTTCAATATCTATATTA
Source organism: Gnetum montanum (assembly GCA_015680685.1). Lineage (NCBI taxonomy): Eukaryota > Viridiplantae > Streptophyta > Gnetopsida > Gnetales > Gnetaceae > Gnetum > Gnetum montanum. The sequence continues at coordinate 1,481,498 of MNCI01029903.1, read as the reverse complement.
AATTATAGCTCAAGGATTTATTTCATGAGAATGCAAACATGTAACATAGAAAGCCCTAGAAAAAAACATGAAGCTTATGGTGGAAACCATTCATGGAAATATCTAAGGATTAATAAAAGTGTTTGTCTAATCAAGCTAAGATTTTAAGATTGATTAGCAATGATGAAAATTTTACTATTAATGGAGATCAAAGATTGTTAATCAATTAAATGTATTTATTTCTTAATGAGCCCACTATTTCAACCTACATAGAACTGGTTTGTAGAACCAAATCTCATTTTTAGCTATTTTGGTTCTATGAGATGCCCCATTTTTCATATCAAATAATACATTTAAGCTTTTTTATTAAGGTAATTTATGGAAAAAAAATTTAGAATCAAAGAGATTTATATAAACAAAATTTAGTTGTATGAACAAGCCTAAATATAGTTCTACCATGTTAACTTATGATGAGTCAAAATTCACATGAGCACTTAATTACGAAAGGCTTAAAGCTTTATTCTACAAATCTTAAGTAAAAATGGCTTGCAAAGAGAAGTAAAATTGGTTCTACAAAGGAAGCCCATAATGATCATCACATCAAATTAAAAAAATAAAGCTTTACATAACCTAAACTTGGCTCCATTATAGATCACAAATTTGGTTCTACAAAGATGAGCAAAAGTGATTCTACAAAGGAAGTCCATAGTAACTGCCACATCATATTCCAAAAAGAAATATTTATAGAACCTAAATTTGGATCTATTAGAGATAAAAAATTAGGTTCTATAAAGAGGAAAAAAAGTAGTTCTACAAAGGAAGCCCATAATGATCATCACATCAAATTAAAAAAATAAAGCTTTACATAACCTAAACTTGGCTCCATTATAGATCACAAATTTGGTTCTACAAAGATGAGCAAAAGTGATTCTACAAAGGAAGTCCATAGTAACTGCCACATCATATTCCAAAAAGAAATATTTATAGAACCTAAATTTGGATCTATTAGAGATAAAAAATTAGGTTCTATAAAGAGGAAAAAAAGTAGTTCTACAAAGGAAGCCCATAGTGATTTTTACATTAGATTCAAAACATAAAGCTTCATAAAATGTAAACTTGGCTCTATTAGAGGTCACAAATTAGAATCTAAAAAGAGGAGCAAAATTGGTTCTAAAAAGGAAGCCCATAGTAATTGCCTCATCAAATTCAAAAAAGAAAGCTTTGTAAAACCTAAACTTGACTCTATTAGAGATAAAAAATATGGTTCTACAAACCATGTTAGCTCAATCAATTCATAAGCTTGTAGAACCAAAAATTAATTCTATGAACAAGCTTTAAATTAGTTCTACCACATCAATCAACTAAAGGTCTAAAGCTCAGCATGACGTTATTACAATCTTTGTTAGCAAAGGTTTGAAGAGTAAAAGTTTACTTCTATAAGGGAACACAGAGTAAAGCTCATATTATATGTTATGTGAATTAAATAAGGGAATCTTAGTTTACATCAATCACAAAAAAGATGAACTTTGTATAGTAAAAAGGCTAGCTCTATGTAAAAGTATCATTTAGTTCAATGAGATACTTCAACTTGTAGAATTAGTAAACTTGTAGAACTAAAAATTAATTCTAAAAATGCATTCATTTTTTGTTATACCACATTAACTAGCTATGATCTAGTAAACACAAGTTAGGGTCTATTGAAATCTCATTGACATCATTGGAAGCCATGTCACTAAAATCTAGGAGCACAGCTTGTAAAACCAAAAATAGGTTTTACAAGAAAGTTCTAAATTGATTCAATGAACCATGTTAGGACTCAACATTAAAAAATATTTATTGAATTGAAATATGATTCTATGAAAGAATCTAAAATTGAATCTTTAAGACACCCAAGCTCTTAATAGTAAACGATCTTTTAAAATTAAAAATAATTCTACTTGAAATTGCTAATTAGATATACATGCCATGTTAGCATTAAAGAAGTAAATCTCGTAAAAACAAAAAATGACTCAACAAGAAAACTCAAAAATGATTCTAGAAGAAAAATTTATTTTCCACATAAGCTTAGGAAAGAGGAACAATTGGTAGAACCAAACTTTATTTCTACAAGAAAATTCACTTTTAATTCTACCAGCTAGGTGAATTGGTAGGCATGTAAAATAAAAAAAAAATTCAATGAATGAGTTTTAAATTGGTTCTATGAGCCATGATGATGCTTAATTTAGAACAAGTTTGTAGAACTAAAAAGAGGTTATATAAAGAAAAGCCAAATTAGTCCTATGAGCCACATTTACTTGAAGAACTAAAGAAGAGTTCTACTTTGAAGCTTGAATATGGAACCCACAATGAAGTAATGAGTATGATTTATGCACATGCATAACTAAAATTTTAATCCTCCTAAGAAAATGGAAGCTAAACAAGGTTCAATGTAAGGAAGATTTTAAGAAATCTAAGCTAAATATCTATTATAAAAGGATCTAGGAGCCATGTAAGTAGGGCACTCGTAGAACCAAAAATTAGTTCTATGAAAGGATCATAATTTTGGTTCTAAGAAGAACCATTAAGCACAAAAGAACCCAATTACACTAATGAAATTTAATATGAACTTCTACGTTAGTAAAAACCTCAATAGAACTTAAAAATAACTTTAAAGTAAATATGTTTCTAGGTTTTACAAGCCACATCATCCCAAAATAAGTAGAACCAAATTTTGGTTCTACAAATTAATTGAAATTTGCTTCTACAAGCCACATTAGCATGTTATATTAGCAAAAGAAAAATTAAAAATCTTATTCCATTTTCAAAGCTCATAGAACCAAAATATGATTCTATAAAATGGTTCTACTCACATTTCATAATGATACATTAGCTTATTACTTCTTAATAATTTTTTATTATCTTAAGAAAGAACAAAGAGACAAATTGATGAAAGCTAGGCTAACCATTAGAGTAAAGCTATTCAAATAAAAAACTATTGGACATTAATGATGCCAAAGAAGTAGCTCAACAAATTTAAGGATATACAAAGATTTAAAATAGGTGTCAATAGATGACTACATTTGCTTGTCATCAAGTGAGTGAATCATTATTAAAGATTCAAGTATTAATTAATAGAGAGTTAATACAGAAGTAAATCTAAAGCATAGTTATAGAGTAAATCAAGAACTATATTATGAAAACAAGACTTAGCATTCTAACACTCAAGAGCACTTTCAACTAAAGTCCACCTAAAGAATTTCAATTTTAAAAATATCTCACAAAAAGAGAGAAGAACCTCCAAAAAAAATTTCTAGAACATAGGCACATTTAGTTTCTTATATTTCTTGCAAATATTCAAGCTTAATATTTTTTAATTACATTTATGGATTTACATTTCACATTTAGAGCTTAAACAAGATGAAAGATAATTCTTTAATTTCAACAAGAAATAGAACTAGTTGAAAAATTAGAGCTTGTATGTCTAGAGACTAAGTAGGACTAGCATGTTATATATAAAAAAAATTAGGGCTCCACAAGCATGGATTCAAGTAAAGAGAGAATTTGATAAGAAATGTTATTAATCACTTAGTAGTTAAAATAATCTATGAGAAAGATAAGCTTTGTTTCAAAGAAAATATAGAGCAATTTATCAACATAAATGCTTGAGAGGCATATTACTGACCTTTTGGTATGTCAAAACATTGAGGAAAATGGAGAACAAAGAATGTTTATGTGGTTGATTGTGTTTGTAGGGTAAGAGTGTGGACAAGGACTTACAAGCAAAGTTGACATCATCAAAGACCTTGGAGTGAGACAAGGAAGACATGAGGAAGCTAAAGAACATGGACAAGAAACAAAGAATTCAAGTGCAAAGAAAAATGTCTCCAAGAAACATTAGATATCTTGGTAGAATTGAAGGCAGCATAGGAGAATACATCTTTGCAAAATAGCAGACATCTTTCTGGATAGAAGGACATCTTTCCTTAGACAAATACACCTTCCTAGAATGAAGACTAGTTACAAAAAGACATCTTTTACTAGAAGAAGACATCTTCCTAGAATGGAAACTAAATGCAAAAAGACATTTCAGTCATAAAGAAGACATCTTTAATGATTGTTAGTTAGTCATTTCACAAGTTCCAAGATGAATTTGAAAACATAATGGCTATAAGAAAACACCATTCTCATTGGGAAATGAACAAGCTTTTGTACTATCATTGTGTAATCATCATGCAATTATTATATTCATTATCATTCCTAATTATACAATCATTGTTCTATTTTTAATTGGTCAAAGTGAGTTATGCCTCAAAGTGCAAGAATCAGCAAACTTAGTTGCATTCTTTCCTTGTTATTGTTTTTCTCCTTTGTTGCCCTATAGGGTTGATGTGCTTCTTGCTGAAAGGCATCTTTCTTGAGCTTGTTGAGATCCTATGAGATTGAGTGTTAGTGTAGTGGCACAACACTATGAAGCAGAGCTCAAGTTGTCAAGGTTGTGGGATCCTAAAAACCACATTATAAGCTTGTTAGGACCTTGCAAGGTTGAGTAGATTTGTAGCATCAAATTAGTCCAAAGAGAAGCTTAGATTTTGTACAGGATATGGTACCCTTCAAACCACATTTGAGAGAAACAAAGTTTGGAGGCGCTTGCAAACTATCCTCCAAGTGTGGACAACCATAGTTTGGGAATCACATTAAATTTGGTGTGTCTAATTTGTCTCAATGAATTTTAATTTTTGGAATTTATTCATTCCCACACCACTGCCTCCACACCCCCACCCCCATTCGAAGTTCAACAATCCTCAAGTGGTATTGGATCCTGTACTCTTCTTCATCATTAACTTCAAGAGTGAACAATGAAGGGGACATCTTATATAAAGGCATCCATGTTCGATGGATTTGCCTTCACCTATTGGAAAGCTAGGATGCAAGGATTCTTCAAATCTATGGAGTTTGAAGCTTGGGAGTTCATCCTTGAAGGATACACACTGCCTGTTAACAGCATAACAAAAATGATCAAGCTATGGAGAAAATGAACACAAAAAGAAAAATATAAGTTCATGTTTGATTCTAAAACAAAAAATTATTTACATTGTGCCTTGAACAAATCTAAATTTAATATAGTATCTGGTTGTAAAACAGCCAAAGAAATTTGGATAACTTTAAAAGCTACTTATAAGAAAACTTCAATAGCTAAGAAATCTAAACTCTTGGTTTTGCAAAGTGAGTATGATAAGATCAAAATGAGAGAAGGAGAGAAAATAAAAGATTATTTCTCTAGATCAAATTATCTTGTTGTGGCTATTAAAGGTACTAGTAAAGATTTATCCAAAAGTCATGTCATATTTAAAATGATTATAACTCTCCAACTAAAATTTAGACAAAAGATCATAGCCATGGAGGATATTAGAGACTTTTCTGTTTTGAAATTCAAAGAGCTCCAAAGTGCTCTTACTACATATGAAATGAACCTCATAAGCAAAGGGGCTATTCAAGAAAAACCAGTCCTAAAATCAGCCTCCAAAGAAAAAGAACCTGCTAAACAAGATGCAGGTAGTGAAGAGGAGATAGCTCTTCTCCTAAGAATGCTACAAAGTCTTATGGTAATAAAATGTGACAATTTCAATCAGCAAGGATCCAATAAATTCAGAGGTAAAGAAAGAAATAGAACTTTTTCAAATTCTAAATTTGATTCCTCTTTAATAGAATACTAGGTATGTGGTGGAAGAGGCCATGTGGCCTTCAAGTATCCTAGTAATCGTAGGTTATAGTAGAGGGACAGAAATGATGAAGAGATGAAGAAGAACAACTTCTATACAAGTTGGGATGATGGAAAGCAAGATGATGATGCTCAAAATTCACACCTCCTCTATATGGACCTTACAGATGATGATGTTGGCTCCTCAGATGATGAACTAAATGTGGAAGAAAGGTTTTATTTGTTATGTAATGAATTATTATCTTTTCAAATATTTGCAATAAGTTGAATAAGCAAGTTAAGACAAAATATCATGAGCTCTCTCTATTAAATTCAACAATTTTCAATCTTACCAAAGAAATCTCATACCTAATGGCTGAGAATGTAAAAGTAACCTTGTCTTATGAGTAGGCTAAACTGGAAATTATAGATGTAAAATTTGTGAATGAAATGTTGGTTAAAAGGAAAGAATTACTTCAAATGGTTCCTGTACAAGGAAGAAATCCACAAGATAAAAGTGGACTTGTATGTTTTTTCCAAGAAGAAGAACCTACATTAGAAGAAGCTTCTATCCATCAAACAACTCCTCAAAGGTTTGATCATTCTAATCACTCTTACTACAATAGGAGGGTTAGATGTTATTATTGCAATAAGTTTGTGCATAAACAATTGGAGTTCCATTTTTTATTATATGAGTACCTCGTCATATCACAAGACTCCTTGGCCTTATCAAAATGCACCAAGAAAGGAATTTGTGTAGGACAAAAGGATTGGAGGACAAATCACAAAGGAGTCAAGAACATTTGGAGAATCAAGAGAAAGGAACCTAAGAATGAGAAGACACTATTGAGCCAATTTATGAAAGGGATCCAAGCCTTAAAAATTGAAGATGTGCAAGAAGAAAAACCTTGAAAGAGGAATCTCATTCTCTAGCACCCTAGCCACCTTAATTCTTAGGTACAAGTAAAGTAAGTCAAGGTAAGTTAGGGTAAGTTTTTATTTCCTTACTTGATAAATATTATGTTAGTATTTAATTTAGAAATAATAAATTATGTTGACATGTGCTTACTTCATTTCAAGCTATGGCATTGTTTCTTTCTTATGAAATCTTAAAGTTTTGTTGTTTTTAAGAGTTTTTTTATGGTCCTTGTAATGTAATTCATGCATCTTCTAAAGATAGCTATAATGCAAAAGGAAGTCCTTAACCATATTAATTTTTTACTATCTTTATGAGAGGTCTCTCTTTGAAACTTGATCTTGGTATGGCACTCTAGATTTTTGGGGACATCTCCTAGCTCTTGTATATTTCTCAATGAATGTATGATGTTAATGTATGTTTTCTTATGTTTATTTTTTGAAGGTGTTATGTGATGATTTGGGATGTAGACCTATTTTTATGAATCTAGAAGTTATCAAGGGCTATGATGACTTGTTTGAAGGTGTCTAGAAATTCTTGATCTCAAAATGAGCATCTATATTTTCAGCCCTAGTAGGATAGATGTTTATCTAATAGTTACATGTCTTGCCTACATTTGAGACATCTCATTTTGATAGCATGTGTCTCTCTCAATGAGAAGTCATCTAATCTAACATCTCTACTCTCGAACACAACATCTACTATTTCTTCAAAGTTTTCTAATTTTGATACTTTTGATCAAATTCATGAATTTTCTATAAAAAAAAAAAAGAAATATTTGAAGAGGAATTATCATGAAGTACTACTAATAGGAGACCCAAGTCTCCACTGTGATCTTAAAATTGAATTGCAAGGGTAGTACTTTCATGAGAAAAGAACAAGTTGATCAAAAAGGATCCAAAGGAAGCATTAGAATCTACACATATCTAGGGGGAGCCTATACCTAATCCAAGAGGCCACCAATGTAGGTGGAGTCTTTTGAGGCTTTTACCAAAAGGCACTCTAGTAGAAAGACTTCACATTTCAACTCACCCTTAGCTAAAAATGAGCAAGGAAGAGCATATTCATCTCGTAATATTGTAACAAAGGATATCTATTAATTCCTTATCTAAGGATGAACTTTTATAGTGAAAGCTCCTGATGTTTATATCTTATATAAACTTACCTATGAACTCTCTCTATCATCTAATCTTTTGTATGTTGAGAAAATATCTTTTTTAAGTACCTAAGGCTCTTATTGTAGATATATATTGAGAGATACTAGAACATGTGTTGTACTAGAACAAGTGTTCATCATCTCTTTTCATAAGATATGAGGTATAGCCATATGCTAATTTTTACCTTTAACATGATTATCATATATTAGTTTATGAATTTTTTTTGGGTAAAAAAATGATTGGCTATTTTTGATGTGTTGCATTATCTTAAAAGCAAAATATGCATGTTTTTACTTACTTGTCATGAAATTGCTATTCCTTATCCTTTTATTGATGTTTTACAAGTAAGAAAATATTGGATGAGTATAGAATCAGGAGATATAGGTTTTAATGGCTATGATTAAGCATCATTGGGATTTGGTGGATATCTTTAAACTAATATCATAAGTAATATTGAACTATCCTTTCTGTTCCTATCCAACAAGGGAAAGAGTTGTTTTTGTGATATTGGTCATGCATACTATATGATGTTGTTATTTTATGATATCTCTTTGAAGAAAATTTTATGTGCTTTATCCTTTTTGATGTTGTTCAAAAAAGGGAAGAGATAGTTATAGATATTTGGATATTTGCATGTCTACTAATCCATTGTTTCAGTTTTGAACATCACCAAAAAGGAGGAGATTGTTGACCTTTTGGTATGTCAAAACCTTAAGAAAAATGGAAAACAAAGGATGTTTGTGTGGCTGATTATGTTTGTAGAAAAAGAGCCTAGACAAGGAATTACAAGCAAACTTGACATCATCAAAGACCTTAGAGTGAGATAAGGAAGACATGAGGAAGCTTAAGAACATGGACAAGGAACAAATAATTCAAGTGTAAAGAAATAAATCTCTAAGAAATAGTACACATCTTGGAAAAATTGAAGGTAGCACAAGAGAAGACATCTCTACAAAACAATAGACATTTTTCTAGATAAAAAGATGTCTTTCCTCAAACAAAGACATCTTTCCATAATGAAGGCCAATTACATAAAGACGTATTTCACTAGAAGAAGATGCCTTTCCAATATTAAGACCAGATGTAGAAAGATGTCTCAGTCATGAAGAAGACATCTTCAATGACCGTTAGTTAGCCATTGCATGAGTTCCAAGATAAATTTGAAAACATAGTGGCTATAAGAAGACATCATTTTGATTGGAAAATGGATAATCTTCTATACTATCATTGTGTAATCATCATGCAATCATTGTATTCATTATATTTCCTCATTGTATAATCATTTTTTTGTTTGTAATTGGTCAAAGTGAGTTGTGCTATAAAGTGCAAGGATTAGCAAAATTAATTGAATTTCTTTCTTGTGATTGTTGTTATCCTTTGTTGCCCTATGGAGTTGATGTGCTTCTTGTAGCAAGCCATATTTCTTAAGCTTTTCAGGATCCTATGGGATTGATTGTTGATGTAGTGCTACAACTCTCTAGAATGGAGTTGAAGTTGTAAAGGTTATGGGATCCTAAAAACCACATTCTAAGCTTGTCAAGACCTTGCAAGGTTAAGTGGATTTGTAGTGTCAAATCACTCCAAAGTAGATCTTAGAGCTTGTATAAGGTATGGTATCCTTCAAACCACAATTGAAAGTAACAAAGTTCGAAGGTGTGCTTGTGAACTACCCTTCAAGTGTGGACTACCCAAGTTGGGAAACCACATTAAATTTGGTGTGTGTATTTTTCCTCAATGATTTTTAATTTAAGGAACATATTCATCCTCCACATCCCCCACCTTCTAGGTTCAATGATCCTCACATATGAGATTTATGATATCAAAAAGCCTAATATTAGTAAAGGAAAAGCTCAATTATTTAATGAAGAAGTACTTGGTTGTAGATTTTCATCACATCCAAAAATAGAAAAGGTTACAAAGCTTTCACCAGCATAGCTCACAAATGCATGGGCATAGAGAAATATTATTCCAAAAGAAAATGAGCTAAAAGTTCCCACATAGAATTTTTTATTTTAGCCTTTAATTTCTATATGGCTCAAGAGATTAATTTTGTTGAGGATTATAATGTTTAGGCTTTTGTAGCTTTAGAAAATGGTAAAAAATTATTTTTAGTTCAATATATGAATGATGTTCTACAAAAGAGCTTGTTTGAAATATATGATCAAGGAATCCAATTAGGTTCAATCTCATTTATCATGAATCATCTATTGAGTAAAGTGCCATATCTAGAATGTATAGTACTAATATTTTCTATATGTGGCTTTTAGCAAAGAACACAACCAAAGGATCTCTCCTATGATTTTTTTTGTAGTTATTTATCAAAGAGTTATATTAATTCCCACACCTTGGAAATTTGGAAGAACTATGTATATCTTCATTTATTCAAATTCAGTTTAGAAGCTCTCCCACCTAGAGTTGACTAGCAAACTATTGATGAAATCAACATTAAGTGTCACAAAGCTATTTTTCTTCAGGCTCATGTCACCAATATTTTAATAGTAGGATTTGAAGGCTAGGCTTATAAGACCCAAGATTCATAACCCCATACTTGGTAACATTGGAAGTGGAAAGACAAGTATCAAATATCCCATTCAAACATGACTATAAACATATGGATGTTTTTCCCTAAAATTTTAACTTTTGGAAGTTTAAAAATGCAAGAAATCTTAAATACATGATCAAGAGATATAAGGAGCAATGAAAGGTCCCAATAGCTTCCAAAATAATCTATTCAAGAACAAGAACTAGAAATATGCATCATTCTAATGGAATAGATGTATTATATCAAAGGACTTCAATCATGGAGGTGAATCAAGCGAAAGAAGAAGCTCAAGAATAATTGAGAAGAAGAATATTAATGAAACTCTCAACTATAGTAATTGAAAACATCAGAGGTTGGAATGAGATACCAAGAGGCCCATGGTCACACAATCTTGATCCTACTTTTGCACAAGGACTTGCTAGGAATAGAGGTGGGGTGCCCAAGACAATCATGTCAATTGAACTAGAACTTATAGGTGTTACGATGAAATGGGTGTTAAAGGAGACGTGGTGCTTTGTGATGTCTATGGTGTCCAAAGGTGTGAGTGTAGTAATGGTTTCAGATGTGAAAGAAAGGGTGCAAAGGTGCGAACATTTGTTTAAATAGTGAAAAATGCAAGAAGAATGCTAAAATATAAGAAGAACTACAAAAACAAATGTACAAAATGTGAGCAAGAAAGAAGGGCACCATCCCAAACTAGATGGAGCATAGTCAATTACAAAGAAAAGTTTAGGAGGTATGCAATGTATAAATAGGCATAGTAGGCAGCATAGTCACAATCTCAGGGTGTCTGGCTATGAAGAACTAATGTCTGCCATGGAGTCTAAGGTTGTTGTGTTAGCTACCATAGTATCATATGGGCTGTGATGATCAACAGTGTGCTAAGTAGTGTACAACAGCGTCATACTAGTGTGCAATGGTGTCTGGTGATCTCCCAAAGCATTTCAATATGATAAGGATGCTTAGGTGCAAGAGTGCTAATGCCAAAATTCCAACTACTAAATGAAAATGGAAACCCCTAAAACATGAAGTGTAAGGGTATTTATAGGCCTAGGATTAGCATGAATCATAGATTAGGTGCCATGTGGCAAAGGGGTAGTTGGGACTATGCTAGCCCCAACTATGCTCCCACTGAAACAAATGGTGTTCTACTAGTGTGCTCCAATGGACCTTGTGAGACTACCAAATTATGCTTACACTGTTAAGACTACATGTGTGAATGTCAAATAGACCATAAAGTACCTAAAAGTAATGCAAAATAGTGTAGTTTTGGAGACTACACTCTGGGACTACGTTGCCCACTCTCTCCTATGGTGTCAAGCATAGGTACAATTTGAGGGCAAATGGAGAAAGGAAAAGAGACAAAACTTGTTGATCTTGCTTGCTGAAGAAATGTTGGAGTTGAGATGCAGGCCAATGCTAAGTTTTGGAGGCTTATAGATGTAGCTTAGAGTGTAGCCCAAGGAGTGTGGCAAATCTTGCCAAAAAATGATGCTCAATGCAGGTTATGCTAGTTATGCTCTATAGCATAGTCCTAGAGGTGAGAGCGTAATCTTGACACTTAGAAAAAATTTGGAAAAGATGACGTGCCCATGAAGACTACACTAACTACACTCTAGAGTGTAGTAGGGAGCATAGGCTCGGGAGCATAGTCCATCCCAATCATGCTCGGGAGCCTTTGGCCTAGCACTTAGGAAAATCTGGAAAATTGGTTGTTCCAAGGCTAAGTACACTCTAGAGCATAGTACTGGTAGGGTGAGCATAGTTAAGACACTTAGAAAAATTTACAGCTACTATTGACACTTAGAAAATTTTTGCAGATCTCGATTGTTAGTGTTAACTATGTTAACTACACTCTAGAGCATAGTCTCAACACTTACATAAAATTTGCTAAGTTTTTATACTTAGCCAAATCTTTAGTTGAGACCTAGGAGCCTAAATTTGGTGGTGTTTCATTGGCCCCTCTTTGTTGACGTCTAGAGGAGTGGCTTGAGAAATGTCGACAAAGAACACAAAACACAAAAGTAGGCCTAGCCCCAAAATCACTAATCATCACTTGAGCAAATGTTGCTTTACCACACTCAAGAGTGCTAAGGGTAATGGTAGGTTGGAGCTAAAGAATGTGTGGAATGCACCAAGAGGTAACAAGGGAATGAGGCACAAACAATGCATGCCACTACAAGATTCAGAGTTAGCATAGCTAATGCGGATCAAGGCACCAAGGTAGCTTGTTACCAAAATAGTGACCTCTTGTCAGAGTGCTTATGAGAGAGTTAATATCCATGGCACTAGAACAGCTTGCCCCTGAATTTGTGACCTCTTGTTGAAGTGCTTATGAGAAGGTCAATGCAGATTTAGGGTTAGACTGGTTGCAAAATTACAACTATACTAGTTTTTTCTTGGAGACTTGTTTTGCTCCATTTTCCTTTGCTTTTTCTTTGTTATTATGAAGTGAACCTACTTTTACAAGATGCTAGCTACAAGATGCTTTTCATTAGGTGGCCTATGTGCCATCTAATCGTCTCTACCTTAGTGCAACCATGTTGCATCTGTAGGATAGGTGTTTTCTCCCCATGATTAGTTGCATTACATATACTAGGGCTTTGACCCTCCTATAGAAGCTTCCCATAGGATGAGTTGTGTTACGTTAACTATGGATTTTGCAATTGATGCAAAGAGGATGCCATGTGCATCGAAGGGGTTGCAAGTTCTGTGATGTAGAAGGAAAGTAGGGAAATGCAAGGTAGAAGGGGTGAATGTAAGTAGGCTAAAATAGGGTAATAAGGATGTGCAATCCTGAGTGGTTTAGCTAGCCCAATCATACACATCAGAGCAATGTGGTGGCTTACTACTATGATGAGATCCATCTCTTCATGACCACCTCTAGGGCTTCATCCTACAAACACAATCCAGAGAAAATAAAAAAATAATCAGACAACATAAGAGAGAGTAAACTACTAGCTATGAGGGTGTTGCAAGTGTCATGAGTGCTAGACCAATTACAAGAGCTTGTACCACTAGTGCAAGAAAACTAGTGGTGGTGCTAAAGCGAGAGAGCTACAAAAGCAAGTGCTAGAGCAAAAGAGCTACAAAAGCTCCAGTGGCCATACTGGAGGCAAGTACTCAAGCAATGTTAAGAGCTTAACAGGGTAGGTAAGATGACCAAGGTACTAATGCTGCCACTACTCTAAAGGGTTGTGCTAACCATGAGAGCTCTAAGCAATAATGAAATACCCAAGATCGGTAATGCTATTGGTGCAGCCTACAACTGGTACTCCTAGCGACCATGACAGGAGCTCTGAAAGGTCAACAAATTTCCCAAAGGAATTTCTAGAGGATTAGTAAAATTCCAAGGGGTGGTAACACTACAAATGTTTCAAAGGCCTCTTCTGATGATGTGAAATCCATTCTAGAACTACAGTGCCCCACCCCGTGCCACCCACAAGGTATGGACAGATGACAGAGGATTAGAAGTATTTGTGCTCACTTGTCCATAGAGCTATGTGCGTTGAGCTATGTGTGCTAAACTATAAACCCATTTTAAAGTCCTAATAGACTTCATGTGCTAGTTTAGGATCCTACAAGACCATGGGCCTTATTTAAGGTCCTAGTAGACCATGATGTGCTAGCTTATAGTCCTAGTAGACTATCGTATGTCAATTTAAAATCATACCGTACAGTGGATGTTGTGCCAATTTATTATCATGACTTAAGGATGAGCTATGCCAATTTAGCATCATAGCGGACAAATTTTGTGGATGCTAGTTTTAGTATCATGGCCCAAGCATAGTTTGTGCTAGTTTAGCATCATAACAGACATGCTATGCCAGTTTATACTTGTTGTGGACTAATGTTGTGCCATTTTATAGTTATAGTGGACTATGTATGCCAGTTTATAGTCATAGAAGATTATCTATACCAGTTTATAATCATAATGAGCTAATCTTTGCCAATTTATAGTTGTAGCAGACTCTTGCTTACCTTGCTTTTTCATCAATGTAGTGTTGTGTACTAGGCATAATATGGCTTCAAGTATGAGTGGTTTACCAAATTGGAAAATTTGTTGCTAGTGTGTTTAGCCAACTTGAATGCTCCACTGTCATAAGCCTTGATGACCAAGAATGGCCCTTCCTAGTTGGCTGAGAATTTATCCATAGGTTTGTGAATGACCTTAAGGACCAAGTCCCCCTCCTTGATTGGGCATTAATGCTAATTATGATAGTGCTTTTGCCATTATGTTTATTGGTACCACTTGATTTAGCCAAGAATTTTCATGTGCTCCTCCTCTATCAAGTTGAGGTCCATTGTTCTCAACTCGATGTTTTGAGCCTCATCAATAAAGCTTGAGAGGATCATACAAAGCGAGGGATCTATAATTCAAGAGGCAAGATGGCTTCAAATCCATAAACCAAACTATATAGTGTCTTACCTATTGCAGTTCTTTGAGTTGTGTGGTAGGCCTAGAATGCATAGATTAGTTGCTCATGCCATCATCATTTGCTGTTGTGAAGCATCTTCTTTAAAATATTAACGATGACTTTGTTTGTGGCCTCCACTTGGCAATGTTCCTGTGGATAGTAGGGCAATGAAAAGGAATGTTTGATTCCAAGGCAGTTGTAAAAGGCCTTGGTCTTAGCACTACAAAACTGTGGCTCATTGTCTATGAGTATGATCATGGGTAAACCAAAATAGGACACTATGTTGTCGAGTATGAATTTGCAAACCTATTGCGAGGTAGTCCTCCTAAGGGGAATAGCTTTGACCCACTTCATAAAGTACTCAGTGGTGGTTATAATGAAGCTATGCCTTACAAAGGACAAAGGCATTATAGGTCATATGATATCCAACCCCTAGCATTGGAATCACCATGTAATCTGTGTTGTATTTAGCTCAGTAGGTTGCACGTGCATTAAGTTACCATGTTGTTGACATGTATTTCACATCTCAACCTTGGAGATGCAATTGTACTCCATTTAACGCCAATAGTAGCCTAAGCATTTGATCTTTTTTGCCACTGCCCTAGATGCTATGTGACCTCAATAGAGTCCCTCATGGATTTTTTCAACGATCATCTGCACTTCGCTGTCACTAACGCATGTTAATAGTATGCCATTATAGGATTAGCTACAAAAAGTGCTATCACCTACAATGACATACTGTCATGATCACTTTTGCACTACATCCTTTTGAGTAGCAATTAGATGCTACGAGGTTTCACCTTGTAGAAGGTATGCCTTGATGTCGTCGTGCCATTCTACTACATGCAAACATGCTTACTCTGGATATGGATGTAATGTTCATTGTTTGCATGGTAGGCATAGTGCAAACTGCCACTGTAATTAGCAATGCACAAAACACTTCAAGCACAATACTTAAGGCTAATGTAGCTAATGCATCGACAATGGAGCTTTCGTTGTGGGAGATATGCTGAACATCAACATTTGTAAATTGCTTTAGTAGGTGCTTCTCCAAGTCATAATAAGGCTTCAAGTGTTGGGCTTTGTAAATGTAAACCTCTATGACTTGGTTAACAACTAGTTGTGAGTCTTCTCAAATTGCTAGGTTTTGTGTTCCTAGGTCATGAGCTACTAAGATGCCTTGGAGGAAACCCTCATACTCTACCATGTTGTTAGTGCATAGAAATTTGAAATGATACATGAAGGATTAGATCTCCCCATAGGGAAATGTGCTTACTGCAACGATGCTACCCCCTTGAGAGGTTGAATTACCATCATAGTGTAAAAGTACCTCGAAGTTGTCAGGCACTTGACTTCTGCTAGTGACATTCTCATCCAAAAATTCTAAATCTATCATTGCTTGGTCATTACATAGGGAAGCCATAAGTTATGAGACTATTTCTTGATCCTTAGTTGATGTCTATGCAATGTAATGTAAGTCAAACTCTACAATTATTGCTTTTCAACATGCAATTCAACTACTCTCATAAATATTTTTTGTAATTTCTTGGAGTACATTGCTTTTGCAAATGATGTTTACTTAACTACAAAATAGATAATGCCTTCACTTCTTAAGTGCAAAGAATAAGGTGAGGTAATTCTTTTCCACATCATTGTATTTTTCTTTGTAGGAAACTGCTACATGGCTTAGGTAGTACATAGGGACCTTGGTACCATCTTCTTGCTTTTGACAAAGCAAAGAAGTGATAGACACATCTAAGGTGGCAAGGTAGATATAGAATGGTTTATCTCATTGCAGAGGGTAGATCATCGAAAGTTGACCTAGATCCTATGTAAGTGTCAAATGCCTCTTGGCATTGAGCCATCCACTCAAAGTGGACTCCCTTTTTGAGCAAGTGTTGCATTGGCTACAACTTGTTGATCAATCATGCAATAAATAGTCATATAAATTGCAATCTACCTTGTAACCCTCGTAGCTCCTTGAGGTTTCCTAGTGGTGCTAAGTTAATAATGGCCTTAACCTTATCGAGGTCTATGTGTATGCTTGCTTCAAATACTATGAAACCTAGCATTCATACCATCTTCACACCAAAGACACATTTCCTAGGATTTAGCCTAAGTTCATGCTTCAAGCAATGTTTGAGCACAAGGCCTAAATCACCTGCATGATTATATGATTCTTCAAACTTAATTGCTATGTTTTCAATGTAATCATTGAGTAGACCTAATAGGTAATCGCTAAAGATGTACATCATGGCTATTGATAAGTCACTCCTACATTCTTAAGTCTAAAGGGCATCATTGTGTAGCAAAATGTACCCCAAGGGGTCATGAAGGTAGTACTAAGATGGTGCTCTGGATTGATTTGAATCTATTTGTACCCAAAGAACCCATCTATGAAGGACAACAAGGCATGGCCAACCGTAGTATTGACCAACACTAGGCAACAGAAAATTGCCTTTAATTGTTGCACTGTTAAGGTCCTGAAAGTTTATGCAAATGCGTATACTTCCATTTTTCTTGGGAACAACAATGACGTTGGAGACCCAGTCCATGTAGTCAATAGCCTTGGATGAAACCAGCTTTGTAGAGCTTGGTGATTTCATCATGGACTACCAATGCCACCTCAAGCCTAACCTTGCAGGCTTTTTGCTTGACTAGCTTCACTTTGGGATCGAGGATTATGTTGTGTTGCACTATGCAAGGATCTTGGCTTGGCATGTCTTTGTAAGACCATGTGAATGCCTTGATGTTTTCATTAAGTGCTTTTGCAATGTTTTGGGCATGTTGAGGCTCTAACAAAGAACTAAGTTTCAATGTTTTTTCCTTGCCACTAGGTGTTTCTACAGGGACTTCAATGATGAGATCCTAGATAATGTCACTACCTCTAAATCTAGAGCCCTAACTACATGGTCTAGCCAATCTAGTGTCAGCTCTATGGATGTTATGTATTCATTGTAGGCTATGGGCTCAATGTTTAAGCATTGAGGATCTATGCATCACATAAGATCATCATAGGGCTCGGTGAGTACCAACGATGAATGAAGATGTTGGTACATAGACATGTTGTGAATCCTACAATAATCTTGCAAAAAAAACCAGAAATATGCCAAGCCACACCTATCTTAATGAGAGCAATATGCACAATTGAAGAAAACAATGCAATAAAATTTTTCCCATGTATGTAAATGCAATTTTAAATATAATGGATGTGTGGGCTAGTTTTAGGCCTTGGCAGGCCATGGGGTCACTAGTTTAAGGTCTTAGTGGACCATAAAGTAATAACTTAAGGTCTTGGTAGACCATTGAATGTCAAGTTAACATTGCAGTGGATGGTTGAATGCTAATTTAAAATTGTAGTAGATAGACATGCTAAATGCATCATTGGAATAAAGTTTAGTGTGTTAGGGAAGTGAAAATTGGCTGGAGTGTTCATTGGGTGACAAGAAAAATTTAAAATTTTTCTAAGTCTAGAGACAGCTAGAAAAATCAAAAAAATTTCAAACTTTGGTGACTACACTTACACTTGACTATGCTTGGCACTATCAAGTGTAGTCCCAGGTAGGTAAAAATTTAAGTGATCCCGAGGGGTATATAAGTCTGTTTTACCCTTGGTAGATTTTTTATTGTCAAAAGGTAAAAATGAATTTTCTAGAGCATAGTGCAGTTTCCATAGCATAGTCACCAACAATGTCATAGCAAAGTGGATGTCAACACTCTAGCTTGGCCAATGTGGATGAGGGAGAGTGAGTTTTGGGATGCCTACTATGGGCATAAGTGGATGAGCACAAGCCACCACTGACCACTAGGTATCCCTAACTACACTCACCCCCCTTTTTCATTTTTAGCCCTTTTCCTACACTTAGGCATTGGGGCTTGGGGTTTGATTTTATGGGCAATAGCCTACCTTGGTAGGGGCCACCATCATCATAGCCATAGTGGTTGTGTGGTAGGGGAGGATGCATGTGTAATGTGAACGATTTGCAAAGAGGGTTTTATGATTTTACATGTGGGGGTGGCAATGGGCATGGATGTGGGCATTTGTGTTATGGTAGCTAATGTGGCCACTAGGGGGGTGAAGGCTATAGGCCTATGAAGAAAAATTTTGTTTTGTTATGGTGTCCAAGGTTGGAGATTGATGCTTTGACATTGCCCTAGGGCCACTACCCGTGAGGCTAAGGTGTGTAGGCCACTGCTATGATTTCTCTGTGTTATTATTTTATATGTGATTCTATGCCCTCTACAAAAGGTAGGGATGAGGGTTTGGTTATGGCTCTAGGGTCGCAGCTAGTGAGGTGAGGCACGCAATAGAGGGCTACAAAATTTTTTTTTCTTAACGCAGGGGCAAGGGCAAGGATGGTAGTGATAGCTAAGATGGCACACAACAAAGATGGATCATAATTGGGGGTTGTCCCCTTATTTTTATTTTTGATTTTTTTTTTATTTTAACAAGAGCATAGTAGGGACAAGGTTTTGGGTAGTCCTATGGCTACCCGTAAGTCAGGTTTTGTAGTCAAGGCCGCGACAAAGGATAGGATAGGTTAATGCAAGGGGAATTCCTAGTGGTAAGACTACAACTACAGGGGTCACAACCATGATGGTAGGGGGTTTGGAATAGGGACCCCTATAGTTGTAGTCTTACCACTAGGCATTCCCCTACAATTTGTTGGAATAGGGACCCCCTACCATCATGGTTGTGATCCCCGTATTGCTAAACAACTAATTGTTTAAGCACCTATCTCATACTAATGCTACATTTGTCATTTGTATGATTGCAAGATATTGCTAAAGCTAATCTTAGTTATTTTGGAGCTTGTCAACATTCTTTGGTGTATGAGCAAGCCTATGCCCAACACACCTACACTAGATATGAAGTTGGTTCATCAAGGGATATGGTTTCGACTAGGGGCATCTAAGTTCCTAGCATTCCTACTATAGCATTGCAATGTGAGTATGGGATCACACTTAGCAGTGAAGGCTACGAGTGCCATCACCGAGCCATTACTTCTTGAGGCCAACCAGGACATATTGAGGTTCATGTTCAATAAGTCCATGACTAGTGATGGCAAAGCTAGTGGTTCAAGGAAAGGCTCTAGGGGAACTCGCCCCTTATCTAGGATTTGGAAAATGCCAGAGTTCTCTTGTTACAACAGGCGCAACACCCCCTTCATTGCTCTACATGTGCATACCCTATTTTAGAACCCACCTAAAACTATATACTACACCAGAGGGTAAGTGCTCCCATGATTTTTTGTTATCTTTCTTAGTATCAGCCCATGCTAAGTTTTCTAATGGCTAATTGCTCATGCTTAATGCTAAATTTAAAATTGATGATCAAGGGCTCCATGATGAACTAGGGGCTCTTGCCTTGAGCCACACCACCCTAGAGGTGTTCTCCTCTAGGCCAAACTTTTGAGAGGTCATGGTTGAGCACATGTAAGAGGACTTATAGAATTATCCTATCTAGTACCCAAAGGCATTTGACCAATGTATGATCTTTGATTGGCTTGATGAGGGATGGGCTAGTGGCAAGCCAAACTTTGAGGAGCCAATTACACCACCACCTTCGTCACACACACCGTTTGTTCTTCATAAGCACTTGTTGTTTGGATTTTAAGCCTACTAACATGCACTCATTGATTTGTCCTTACATAGTAATAACATTAATGTTTCCTATGTTACAGCTACAGTTTCTTCAAAAGAGGTGATAGTGGTCACCATAAGCTATAACAAGACCACCCTCATTATGAAATATGGTGATGTGGAGGGGGCATAGCATTGGTTGTGCCATCAGTCCTCAAAGGTGTTGACCAGTCAACTCACATGTGCTCGGTTGATGGACCTTTTCTTTACCCTTAGCCCAAGCATTCCAGTGATTAAGATGGTCACTATTATTAACTCCTTTAGTAGTGATGCTCACTACTTTGTCATCCATGTGCACGAGGTGAGGGTAGTCTTGGACCTTAGCAACGCCTTCTTTGCTGACCTCTTTGGCCTTTCCTCTAAAGGCCTATTGGTCATTGACAAGGCTAGGAGAGAGGTGGACCACAAAGAAGAGATTGAGGAGTGGTTGGAAGCCACCTAATCTCACAAAGGCATCATGGTTAGGAGTTCTAGGAGCTCTACCCTCTTTGTGCCCATGATTTTCTAAAGTTGCTCTTCTAAGGGAAAATCCTTTGGGTTAAACAAGCACGGGTGATGAGGAAGGTATTGAAAGAGAGCACAAGGTTCAACTAGGCTTCCTTCCTCACACCAAACTATAAGTAGAGATCACTAAACTTTACTACAACCTCCAGGTGAGGTCTCACATGCACTTTGCATTTGCAAAATTTCTAGTGGTCTGAGATAGTAGGCAATGGGTAGTGCAAGATCATGAGAAACTATCCAAGCCTTGGGTCAGGCACCTATTCACAACCACTCATATGTAGGACCCCCCAGAGTGGATGGATGATTCGTACTTAGTTATAACCAAAGCTTATTTGGGATGATTACGGTCACATTATTCCCATGAAAGTGCATGTGAGTGTTCCCTAATAATTATTCGATATGCGAACAAGGCCAACCATTACATTACAAAGACAGTGGGGCCTTCCAAGTTAAAAATAAAGAGGCCACACTCAGAAGAGAAGGCTACCCCTGTGGCTGGATAGGTAGGCACTAAGAAAATCCACCTTAAGATACCTACTTTGTGCACAAATGTTGTAGGTTAGTTCATGTGTAAATGCATTTTTTTTAAAATTTTCTATGTTTATAATTTTTATGTTTTTTTGTTATGTTATGATAATGCTATTATGCTAAGTTTGTGAGTTAGGTGAGAGGGCTACCGAAGCTACGGTAGTGACAATGGTAGAGATAGCCTCTTCTCAAGCTGAGGAGGAGGAGGCACATAGAAAGGAGTTGCACGAGACCATAGAGACCTTCCAAAAATTTCATGCAAATGATTATTCCACCTTGATGATAGTGACTTTACTAGCCTCTTTGATGATGTGAAGTTGCGAGGTCCCCCTGCACTCACACCTGACGGCTTGGTTGGTAATCACTTTGAATTTCCACCTATTTTTTTTTCTGCTCCTGCATTTTTGGTTGTTTAATTATTGCTAAGTATTACATCTTGTTAGGTTACACCTCAGGTGTTCCTACTAGCAATCCACTACCAACACCTACCCACTCCATGGAGCCATGGGTAGAGATGCTAGATAAATTTTCCTTCATGAAAGACATAGTTGAGGATATTGTTAACCACATATAGTAGGTCGATCCTAAGCTTGGTATGCATTTGATGTTGCTTTTTCTCATGTTTATTTATTTATTTTATACTTATTTTGTGGCTAATGTTGATTTACTTATTGCATGCCAACACATTCTAAGCTCTGCTAGAATCTAAACCGGGTGACGAAGCTCGTTGCCTTGAGTTATTCATTAAGGCGATTGGCTGGAGTTAGGATTTTGAGATATTCACTCACCACATAGTGGTTAGTGGTTCTCCTAAGCAAGAGATTGTCATTCCTTCAAGTGAGACCTCATTTGCCACTTTTTTGATGCAACCACCTGCATGGACCACGATGGATAAAAATAATACTCGTGCAGGTGTTGACTTCAGTTAAGAAAACTGGATCTGGCTATCAAAGGTCAAGATCCTCCAACACTTTAAGGAGGACCTTGATAGAATACCTCCAAACATTATCAATGTAGGACCTTCTCAAGTTATATCTTTATCTTGCTTTTTTTATGCTTTTTTCTGTTAGGTGTATATTGTGCATTTGCTTATAGTTTTATGTTTTGTTTTTGTTATTGTTGTTGACAAGCACCAGGTGATGTTGAAGGTCCTAGTGCCATGGTAAAAGAGGAGGAGCCTCCACCTCAACCTAACACTACTGGTTAGGAAAATCCTAATGTAGCCCTACTATTGGACATTTTTGTATTTTTGCATATTTTTGCTGTGTAATGCAGATGACATGTACTATTTCTTCTCATGAGATGTAGTGGATTTTTGCTATGTGAAGTGCATGATGAGTGGATTTTTGTATTTATTTGTTATATTTGATGTTAATGTTATGATGAGCTAATGTGATTAGGCCATAGCAATTGCTAGTTTTAGGCCATTTTGAGATGCATGTGTAGACAACATTTTGATAGTTTTAGGCCATTATGAGCCCCAGTGATAGTTTAAGATCATTTAAGGTCATGCAATAATGAAAATATTTTTCCAATTTTAGGGTCATGGTAGGCCATGTTAGTAGTTATAGGCCATTTTGAGCCATGCGACAAAAGGAGATTTGATTTTCAATTTTAGGCCTTGGTGGACCACGTAGTAGTTTAAGGTCTTCTCAAGCCATAGCATGCTAGTTTAAGGCCATGACCAACTGTGCTAGTAGTTTTAGGCCATTTTAGGCCATGGTGTTAAGGAATGAAAGACTGCTAGTTTTAGGCCATGGCATTTTGTAATTTTTGAATTTCATGATTTTTATGCATTTTGCTAATTTTTTATGTATAAACTAACTACTAACAAGTAATTAAGTGAAAATGTAAACTTAGCAAAAATGTAGAAAGAGAAGAAATAAATGCATGAAAAATAAACAATGCAAAAAATGCTAACAACTAAGCTAATGTAAAATACAATCAAAATGCAAACAAGCAAAGTGTGCGTACGTGGGGTAGGTAGGGACCTAATGTTTATTAGACCAATGAAATTCCTTAGTCATGCAGTTGTTTCCTAATCCAATGTGGGTTAGAAGGCATGTAGGGCCTATAGGGTACAATATGGTATTTTCCCTAACCTTCATTAGCTATGTCAAAGGGCAATTCTACCCACAAATCATCTTGCAAAGGGTCAGGGGCTTTCGTTGGCTCTTTAGGTTAGTCTACTTTACATTTTTTGCCTTCATATTTTGCAAGAGGTGCATCATCGAGAGACTCCACCTCTGACCCCTATTCAATGTCAATGTTGCTGACAATCAAAGGGGTTGCATTGTCACCATGTATGATAACCTCTCAACCTTCATAGAGAAGGTGGATTTCCTAATGGATTGCGGAGAAGATGGCCCACAGTGGGGTTAACCAAGACCTACCCAAGATTAGGTTGAAACCTAGCATCTCCTCAATCACTATGAATTCTACTATGGTAAGGAATTTCTTCCCTACCACGAAGGCTATTGTGATAGTTCTCCTTATGACAACAAATGACCCATTCAAGGATTTCAGGCATGTTGTCTTCATTGGTTGAATTTGGTCAGCAAGACCAAGCTTGTCAACAATTATGTAAGGGATGACATTGGTTGTCACCCTATCATTAATAAGCACCCTATGGATCCTACATTCCCATATGTAGATAGTGATGAACATTGGCACAGTAATGACTTGACCCTTCTCAAGGTCCACCTTGATTGCCTCATCGTGAAATGCTAGGGGCATTGAACTTGACTCTTGCAGGGAAGGAGGCAACATCACAACATGAATGGACTATTCATCCACTGGGATGTCCTCTGTGATAGGTATGGAGGTCAACATGTGTACTAACACTTCACAATGGGAAAAGGAAGTCATTACAAGGTTGTACAAGCTTAAAATTGTATTCTTCTATTTCAAAGCCTACTTGTCTTGGGCTAATGCATCAAGGAAGTCTTCTCCATTGTCTACCACTTTTTTGTTGGTGGCCTTCATCTCCTCCATGTAGCCCAAGAGATGAATCTCTCATGGAGGGCATTTGGGCCTCGTTTATCTTATTTTCTTTAGAGCCTTAGTGCTCCATTTTTTGTTGCTAGTTGCTGGAGCCTCAATGCTCTATTACTCCTTGCTTGTTGCTATAGTCTTCTCAGTTGGTTGGGGCATTGGGATGGAAGACAAAAGGATAGGCTTTGGTGAGCCTAATGCCCATTACTCCTAGTGTTGCCTAAGAATTTCATCGATGAGGCACTCATTAGGCATTTTGATTTTCCATCTCATTTTTTTGTTGGCATTCCTTGCAGGACAAGGTCTTGGGTGAGTACGGGCCAATGCATTACCCACCACTAGACTCCCAATAGGTGGGGAGTCTACATGTTGCAGCACCCTTATGATGAAGGGTGTTTAGACTATTGCAGTTACAACATGCTATAAAAACCTGACCACAAAGGATGTTATGGGTACCTGAGGTGGTACCCTAATGATAAAATAGGTCCTTGAACTAGTTGATGTCAAGGAGGCCCTAGTGTTACTAAAGATCATGAACCATGAATGGCTTCTATGCCAACTCTAAAAGATCAACATTTATGGCATTGATGATGTACCCTACACCACTTACATTGAGCGAGTCCTTGTAAACCCCCATTGATTGGTTCTGAAAGTGAACTAGGTTGGTAGCATGAAGGATCAACTTGCAATTAGTGATACTAGCAAAACTAATTCAATCTGAAATGCTTAGGGACCAAAGGCTTGTTAGGCAATGTGACTGAAGGATTTTTGAGGAGCTCATAAATTTGATCATTCCACTTGTGAGCATCTTAAGACATCTACTTATATTACATGTGTTCAACATGAAGCAGTTAGTTCAATATCTCTGACCACTTGATGGGCAATGATGTATACTTTGAGCGATCCTCGCACTTAAAGTTAGGCTTTGTGGTAGTTGGTACCATGGCCACCAACAATGTGGGCTGGTTGTTTACTGCTATGATAAAGCCAACTACCTTTTTGTTGTTGGCTAAGGCCTTGGGTGCCTTGGCCATTGGTTTAGTGTTGGCTGGCTTGGCCTCATTGGCCATTGCTACAACAGTTGTGGTTGCCTACTTGCCTTTGTCCTTGTCTTTCTCTTTCTCTTTCTTTGCATGTAGGTTCTTGTAGGCCACATAGATCAAATCCCTAATAGCCTCTACAACATCTTGAATGCTCTTATTTTGAGCAAATGATTGACTTAAGGACTACGAGGCAAGGCAATATAGCTTCAACTTGATGAAGTTATTCACTACACCTTTAAGGATGGCCAATAGGTATGTTTCTATGATAGGCTTGCAGATCTTGTTGATCAATGCACTCCATCACTGAATAAATTTTTACATGGACTCTAAGTGGCCCTACTTGACTTGCATTAGCTAATCTAGGATCAAAGCAAGGAAGTGATGAAGGCTCTAGGGAACATGTGGTACTAGTCTTGTTCCTTGCCAGTCAAGGACATGGTGAACATGCAGATGATGGTGTTTAGCCATGCCTATAGTAGGAGGCATTCTAATTGGAAGGTCACTAGATGGACATTAGAACCCACTTCACTGTTATATTTGGTAAACTGTGGGAGCAAGACTTCAGTGGATAATGCTAGTGGTTGAACTACAAGACTAATTGGATCATCCTAGTAAAATTCATCATATGGATGGTTTCTGATCAAGCAACCTGATGTTGCTTGACCTCTTTAGTAAGGCTCTAAATTAGTTGGAATTCTTGATCTAGGATAGGTTTAATTGGAGTGGCAAGCTACATGGGTTGTGTTGCCCACTATGGCTATTAGATGGCCCACAACCTGACTACTAACTCTGTGACCACATGTGACATCTATTGTGTGGGTTATGCCATGGACATAGCACTTAGGCCCCACCATAGGTTTGTCAGATGGATCATCGTAAAGGATGTCGACATGACAAGTGGGACGAACGATGCCTAAGTCATGTATGGTGGGGGAGGAATGTGTATGGTGTGCACATAGGGTTACATAGGCATAATGGTTACTACTACAGAAGGCTAAAGAACTTGAATAGGCTAAATGGGCTAAACAAGTTGAGCAGGTTGTAAAGGTTGCATAGACAATGAAGGAATGATGAAGAGCACACTAAAGGGAAGACTAAAAGGCACAATAGCATCTTGGTGCATCTATGACATCTAGTGGATTGCCACCACATGCATTGACCTAGGTGACAATGCTATGCTATGGGACTATGAAGGAATGAAAGTAGAAGCTGTATGCTAGAATGAATCATGGAATGGGTTCTCATGCTCGAATTAAGCCTTGAACTCATCCAACTCCTCCTAAAGGGGCTCCTCATAGTCTATCCTTGCCTCATGGCCCATGTTGTAGATGAGCTTGTCCAGCATCCACTGGTAATCTTCTATGAGTGGGACAAAGTTAAAATCATAAGGGAGTCATTCCCTTTCATTACAATACATGATCTCATAACTATATTTGGCTTCCATTTCTTGAAGGTCTAAGGACAAACTTACATGGATTTTTACGCAAACAAAGTTATATTGCTCATCATTGAGCACCATACCCTTAGAAGGTAGGTTGCACTACCTAAGGGATTACCTCTATGCTAGGATAGGATCCCCAACCCTAGGGAGGTCAATATAGATTTCCCACTGAACAAGACAAACAACAACTACACTTGGAGTGGAGGTTAAAGGCTATTCAAGGTTCATGGCGCAAGGGAGAATGCTAAGAGTTGGAGGTTTGTAAAAGTTGAAAAACAAGCTAAGTGCAAAAACAATGAAAAATGACTAAGTATAAAATTTCTAAAAAATGAAAAAGTGTAAAAGTGCAAAAAAAATGACTAAGTATAAGAATGTAGAAAAATGACTAACTATAAATTTTCTTAAAAAAAAATGCAAACTCTAGGACTACACTCACTACACTAGAGCTAGCTATGCTCTATTGAAGACCTAGAATTTAGCTAAGAGTAAACATTGGTGTTGTCAAGTGAGGTTCCATTGGAACCATCAACAAGGACCAATCTACATGGGGTGTAGAGAGCACGCAAGGATGGCTAAAGAAGGAAATGGTGAAGGACCTTCTTCTAGAACTAGAAAACTATAGCAACCAAAAATATCAGAGGCTAGAATGGGACACCAAGAGGTCCATGGTCAAATAATCTCAACCTTGCTTCCACACGAGGTCTTGCTGGGAACGAAGGTAGGGTGCTAGGACAATCTTGCCAATCAAATTGGAACTTACAGGTGTTACAATATAATAGGTGTTAAAAGGGACACAATGTTTTGCGATGTCTGTTGTGTCTATAGGTCTAAGTGTAGTAACAGTTTTGGACATGAAAACAAGGATGCAAACTTGCAAATATTTTCTTAAATAGTGAAAAATATGAGTAGAATGATAAAATATAAGAAAAACTATAAAAAATGCATAGAATGTGAGCAAGAGAGTAAGGAACCACCCCAAACTAGGGGGAGCATAGTTAATTGCAAAGAAAAGTTTAGGAGGTATGCAGTGTACAAACAGGTACAGTAGGTAATGTAGTCATAGTCTCAAGGTGTTTGGCTATGAAGAACTAATATCCACCATGGAGTCTAAGCCTGCTTGGTTGCTTGTCATAGTGTCGTATAGGCTACAATGGTCAATGGTATGTTGGGTGATGTACAATGCCATCATAGTGGTGTTCAATGGTGTTTGGTGGTGTCCCAAAGTATTTCAAGATGCTAAGGATGCTCGGGTGCAAGAGTGTCAATGCCAAAATGCCAACTATTGATTGAAAATGCAAACCCCTAAAACATGAAGCATTGGGATATTTATAGGCCAAAGGTCAATGTGAATTGTGGATTAGGTGCCATGGGATAGAGGGGTATCTAGGACTACACTAGCCCTAACTATGCTCCCACTAAAGTAAATGGCATTTCACTAGTGTACTCCAATGAACCTTGTGAGACTACCAAACTATGACTATGCTACCAAGATTACATGTGTGAATGCCAAACAAACCACAAAGCACCTAAAAACAATGCAAAATAATGCAATTTTGGAGACTATGCTCCGTGACTACACTGCCCACTCTCTTAAGTGGTCTTGAGTGTAGGTACAATTTGAGGGCAAATGGGGGATGCAAAAGAGACAAAACTTGCTAATCTTGCTTGCCGAAGAAATATTGGAGTTAAGATGTGGACAAATGCTAAGTTCTAGAGGCTTCTAGAGGTAGTTCTGATAGACTACACAGAATACGTTCTAAAGTGTAGCCAAAGAAGTTAGGAAAACCTTGCTAGAAAATGATGCTCAATGTAGGCTATGCTAGCTATGCTCTAGAGCATAGTCCTAGAGGTAAGAGCATAACACTAACACTTGGAAAAAATTTGACAAAGATGACGTGCCCATGTAGACTATGCTAACTATGCTTTAGAGTGTAGTAGGAAGCATAGGCTTAGGAGTTAGAGAATTTGCCAAACTATTTCATCCATCCTAACCACACTTGGTAGCCTCTAGCTTGGCACTTAGGAAAATTTGCAAAACTAGTCATTCCAAGGCTAACTACACCCTAGAGTGTAGTCCTAGCAGGGTGAGTGTAGTCAAGACACTTAAAAAAATTTGTAGCTACTATTTACACTTAGAAAATTTTTGCAAATATGGGTTGTTAGTGTCAACTATGCTAACTACGCTCTAGAGCGTAGTCTAAGTAGTGGGAGCATACTCTCAACACTTAGATAAAATTTTTCATGTTTTGATTCTTAGCCAAATCTTTAGTTGAGACCCAAGAGCCCAAATTTGGTGGTGGTTTACCAAGATCCTCATGTAATTAATCCACTATAGAAGCTTTTAAGTGGATGGAGAATAGATACAACACTTTTGCCCAAGATTTTCTAGATGAATATATAGATATTATAGAGGAAAATTATCACTTAAAAGCTCGACAACCTTGAAGAAGCTATGTCTAATGAAAGATTCTCATTCAGTAGTGCTTAATATGCTAAGTTAAAGGAGCTAGGATGATTAGGATTGAAAGAATAAAATCCAATAAAGAAAAACAATAATAGGAGCTACTAAAATAGTAAAAGTAGTAGAAATAGCTATTATAACAATAGTAAAAAATACAAGAGTTGCAACAATAATAGCAAGAAGAACAACAAAAGAAAGTAAGAGATCATCATTAGCTTTAACTACATTGGAGTTCCCTTCAGGATATCTAATGAAAGGAGCCACTAGATCCTTCAGAGTGAAAAAGAAAGAAGGGATAATCATCTTAAGTCAAAAGCAAAAAAGCAAGCCAAAAACAAAAGTAGGTGTTATCATTCCTTATAAAGAGGATGACCCATTGAAGGAAGGGCAAAAGCTTAATGATGATACATCAAGATAGGTCAAAGAAAATAGCTATTTTGGCCAAGTGTGCAACCCTGCACTAACAGACTCTAGCCCTTATTTTCAAAATAACAAGTCTTTTATAGAAATCATGCTTCATTAAAGATAAAATAGAAATGTCATAAGTATCATACTTACACAAAAAATAAGTAATTGAATCAATGAAAGTATTCTTTCCAAGATGAGAACATAACCTTGAAGTTCTTTAATATACTTTCAAATTGTAGAAAATGTACCATGTAAAGCTTTATCTAATTTTCACTCCAAATTAAATCTCACCCATCAAGATATGTATAAGTCCTAGAATCTATCACCATTGAAGATATATAATACCTTATTAGATCTAGTAGATTAATCCATCATATTTCCACTAGGGTAAGTGAAAGATGTTGTAATCACCAATGGTGGATGATTCTACTCTATAAATTTCATAGTAATTCATGTTGGGAAAAATAAGGGAGAGTTTTCAATAATCATGGAAAGAACATGGCTTAGCATGAATGATTCTAGCATACAAAATAGGTATATAAGAAGTGTATGTACAAATATTTATGTATGCAATAACTACAAATTAAGAAGAAACCTAGTGGTTGACAACTAGAGAAGAATGCAAGTTAGAAATATGCACACAACCAATAGAATGACTTACAAGTATTTATATAAAAGAAATGGATGATTTATAATGGATAAGACAACTTTTCCATGAACAATTTTGTGAAGAGGATAATATATAATTGGGAAAGTTAGCGATCCTATACAAGATAGATCTAGAGCACATAGAATTAAAGATATTACTATACTCACTGGAATATGTATTTTTGAATAATGGTAAAGTGATAATAGTCAATGTCAACCTAACAAGAAAACAGATATAGAAGTTGCTAGAGGTAATTAAAAATGGCCTATAGCATTTAAATGATAATATTATGAGATTACAAGAATTAATCTATGCATTTGTCAACATTACATTTACACAAAACCAATAATATCAAAAGCTAAAAGAAGTAGTCAAACAAAATCTTGAGAAGCTATTAAAGGAATAATTCATCTATCATATTGTGAATAGTAAGTGGGTGAGTCTACTAATCATTGTTCCTAAGAAAGTTAATAGGTGGAAGATTTGTATCAACTCTAGGTTGTTAAATGTTACTACATTTAAAGATCATTTTCCTTTGTCATTTACTAAGTTCTAGATCTAATAGAAGGATTGGTATAGTAGATACAAGAAAATTTAAATAGCACTAAGAGATCAGGGAAATACCATTTTTCTAAGTCCCTGGGGAAGCTTTGGATATCAATAAATACCATTTGGTCTTTACAATGCACCTACACCATTTTAGAAACTTGTTCTCATCATATTCTAAAAATAGATTAGAAATGGAGTGGAGGTCTTAATGGAAGACTTTTCCACATATAATTAAAATATTAAATAAGCATTGAACTATCTTGAGTAAGCATAGAAGTCATATGTTGAAACAAATCTAAAGCTTAATTTGTAGAATATTCATTTGATGATCCAAGAAGAAATAATTTTAGGATACAAAATTTTAGAGAAAGGAATTAAGGTGAATCTAGATAAAAGAAATTCATATAATGCATTACCCAACGGCCACAAATAGTTAAAGATGTTAGATAATTCTAAGGACATACTTGGAACTAAGAAAGATTCATTGAAAATTTCTTAAAGATTTCTAAACTATAAAAAATATTCCTTGTTGATGGATCAAAAGTTATTTTCCTCTATAATTAGGATCAAAGGAGCATGGAGATCCTTATAGGTTCCATATTATCACAATCTTCATCATAGAACTACATGACCATGATTTCTTTATAAACCCTTCTATAAGGATATGTAGGCTTGTTGGGGAGGCTTTACCTTCTTAGCTCAGGTGATTATCCTTCTCCTTAGAATGGAGGCTAGGGCTAGAGGCTAGCCCTCTAAGGGGATCGTTCATGTGTGTATGCTAGTTCTATTTCTATGGTCATTTATGTGTATGAATCTCATTGATTCTATCACTTGTACATTTACTTAATACATACTCACTATGCCACTAACCATGGACTAATAAGTTTTGTGCACTCATGTTATACTTGCAAGTGCTAGGAGCATTAAGGCATAGTCTACCTTTAGTCCAACCTCCCTCATTGTAGCTACAAAACTCTTGGATGATGTCATGTGGTGCTTTTAAAGATGGCATCTTACCACTTTGTATCAAAGCCATGATTTGTGGTTTCAAGTTGGAGGAATTTTTTAATTTATGGACATGGCTTATTGCTCATGATTCATGTGTATAAATGTTATCTAAGAAGAAAAGAAAAGAGAGTCATATTTTTTAGGATGCTATTGCTAATCCAAATCCTCTCAATAAGCTAATTGAGAATGATAATATGGAAGATCACGTCCATGATGAAATGCACAAGGAGATGTCAAAACATGAATTCTTAGATGATAATAAGAAAGTATCTTTCAAGAGCAACAATGATGATCCTCTCATAAAGGTAAAAATGCTATACAGTTACCTACTAGAAGTTGATAGTATGATCCTTAGTAAATTTCTAGTTATTGGAAGAATTAAAATGATCCATGACCTTATACAAAAATTGGATGTATCATACTTATAAGCACTAAATTTAATAAAAAATCATAATTTCTTTATCACTCAAAATTTTGTGCTATGAAATTATGTGGAACAAATAGGGAATGTCATTGATGATGTCTAAGTCTCTATAGGGGATCTTCTACAAAGAATGATGATCGTAGAAACAAAGATAGATAAACTCAAGGTGAGAAATGAAAATTTTTAGGACCATTTGGTTGTTCAAGAAAAGTTAATTGCATCTAGTTCTAGATGGTTAACACACAAACTCCAAGCTAAGGAATCCAAATTCTACAAAGGTGATCAAGACAATAATCTTCTAGATGCCTTCATCTTTGACATGAAGTGGTTCTTGGATATGAATGAGTTCCTTAAGAAGATGAAAGTTAGCATTGCTTTCTAATTTTTAGAGGAATTTTCTCAAATGTATTGATTTGGCATTATTCAAAGAATGAATTCTATAACATCTTGGAGGACGGTTGACCTGGAAAGACATTTAAATTGTCTTATTTAAGAACCTACACCTAGGCATTTCTATCAATAAATCTTGGATGAAGTTGAAACAACTATAGTAGAATAGAAAGATAGATGATTACCCCAAAACATAGGAAGATATGATGTTACAAATTCTTATTATCGATAACAATATCAAATTTCATCTCATTTTAATAGCCCAAAACCTTGAACCTAACAAGTGATCAAAATCCATAAGATCATAGAAAATAGAGAAGTGCTTAAGTTTACTACCAATTTGGTAATCGATTTGAAGCCCTAGAAGCAAAACAAATGGTGCAAATGCACACCAAACTAGTAAAAAGCTTAGTGATGGATCTTGTGGGTCTATTTGAAGGAATTTCAATGATGGGTTTCAAGGTTCACATCCTACCATTACTCTTTCTTTTCAATATTTTTATTAAGTTAATAGAAAGCACTAGACTTTCAAAGATTATAACAAGTTTTAAAATATATACCCAAATATATTGGCACCCATGAATAATCCTCCAAGGTGTCCTAGTATAAGATGCTTCATTTAGTTACAAAATCATGTCAATTAAATTTAACCTCAAAACCCCAACCAAAAACCAATTAAAAGGAGATTCAAATGGAGATAGATGGTTGAAAACTCTTAAGTACTAGCTACAAGCTCA
The DNA here is from genome assembly GCA_015680685.1 of Gnetum montanum. Taxonomy (NCBI): domain Eukaryota; kingdom Viridiplantae; phylum Streptophyta; class Gnetopsida; order Gnetales; family Gnetaceae; genus Gnetum; species Gnetum montanum. The sequence continues at coordinate 1,448,030 of MNCI01029903.1, read as the reverse complement.
ATTGTAGATGACCAAGGTAAATGAAAATGGGTAAGAGATCAAAACACTTCAGGTGATAGAATAGTTATCTTAGAGCTTGATAACAATTTAGTAGAATGTTTTTAAGGTAGATAACTAAAGCAAAAAATCAATTTGTGCTCAATAAAGATGATTCTAGTATAGTTTCAATCAAAGACAATAAATGTCACAGTTGACAGAGCTGCCATCCATAACTTTCCTTTACTAGAAATTACTTGCATTCTTAATTTATAAGTCATACAAGCCTCAACATCCTGTAAGTTAGCTAAATTCCAATTGATCATATGCAAAGATTAGTGAAGGATCTAAAGGTTAAGGTAGACTAGTGAAGTAAGAAGCTAGATTTTTTAATCCTAGATATTGAATATTTTCAAGTTATTCTTGGATAAGATTTCTTCAAGAAAGAAAATGCACTAGTTGCCTTGTATCTTTATGTTCTTTACATTTCACATGAAGTATGATCTAGTTTGATAAATACTTTTTTCTTAGGAGTAAAGAGTTTACTTCATGAGATTCAAATTGTCTCACCAATGGTGATCAAGCAAGTTTCTCAAGATCAAACCCAATAAATGTTTCTCCTCATCTTAACATAGGCAAAAGGATAAGATGCTACTCAAATGAACATTTAGATTAAGAAAATGCTAGGAAGATATAATGATCTAATGCTACTAAAATTTCCTAGAAAATTATCAAAATGATGAGTGATGAACAACAAAACTAAGTTGTCATCAAAGTGTTGTTTCAATGGTGCCTCATTTACATGGTGTTGCCCCATCGACTAGGCCACATCAACGTAGCGTTTGCTATGTTGATGGGGCTCCATTGATGTAGCCCTAGTGTAAAAACTATAAATATGATCTTCCAACCATGTTATGGACATCCAATTCATAGTAGCAGCCAAACTCTTGCAATTTTTACATTTGAAACTTAGAATATTTTCCCAAGTTCCCATAGTAGGAGTTATTGAGTATATAGATATTTATTCAAGCATTATTGTACCTGAGCATGACAATGTGTATGGTAATAAAAACAGTCTTTTGATAAATCTTGTAGCATTCTAGATAGTTTAAATACTTATTCATGCATTTAATAATTTTAGTTAATTATTTAATGTTTTCTAGTAATTAAGCTAATTAAGCAAGATACACTAGATAGATTAAATACATAAGTATGATAGCTTCAAGTGTAACACATATACACTTGGGAATCCTAGTAGCGTTATTGCTTGATGCATCAAGTAGCATAGTGCTTGGTAACCCAGTAGTGGATACATGGGTTCAAGATGTGTACAAAAAGTGGGATTGAATGCTTATGTTAGGATTGGCCAAAGACTAGTTAGTTAGTTAGATCAAATTAGTCAATAAATTATTTATCTCTCTCTTCAAGCACCAAAGAACATAAAACATAAAATGACAAAAATCATATTACACTTAACCATATCTTTGTACTTCACAAGTATAATTAGGAAGAAAATGAATGAACTTAGGACAAGATTCACTTCCTAGAACACTAGTGCACTAGAAACTAGAGAGTTTACAAAATTCGACCAAATCGTGCATGAATGCTTCATGATTCATATGGTTGAGTGTAGGGGTACCTTCATCACTCATCATTGGTGCCATTGCTAGGGACTCTATTTTTTGAAACATGCACTATCTAGGTTTAGTGAATATCATTAATATCGTTGGACAAACCTTAAGGTCAATATCATTCTAAAATAATATAACTATAAAAGTACACTGGTACTTTATTTGTTTGCAAAATGTCTTCTTCTCATAGGCAAAATGATACAAAACTATTAGTTCCACAAGAGTGCAAAGTGGTATATACTCATCTCGATGAGTATGTATTGGACTTCACCTTCATCCTACATAAGGATGAGCAACTACGATGTTGTGATATGGCGGGAAACATTGTAATGCCCCAAATCAATCTATGCCCATGATGCTACTTTGAACACTTAAGAAGTTAAGCATCCATGATCTTCAACAAAAGTACGTTGTGCAAGATTATGACTTCCAGGACTACCATCCCATTGACACACAACATAGAAGAGATTGACATCAAGAGAGGCACCATGAGGATGCTAAGGGGAAAAAATTCACAAATCCCTTGTTCCTACTAAATCAAGATGACAATGAGGATCCTCCTCCTAAGGGTTCTCAACATGAAATTTCTCTACCCTTTGTTATTGGTGATGAGGGTGTAACCTTGAATTTGCAATCTACAATCCACAATTCAAGTTCAAAGAAAGATGGAAGTCAAGGAAAGGGATCAAAGAAGCATCAAGATGATATAAAAAATAATGAACATGTCCATGATACCTAAGGGAAAGTTAGTATATTTCATTGTGGAGGTAGTCCTCCTCCCTCTTCCCCCTCTTCATTTGCATCTACTTCTACTTCCTCTTTTGATTCTGAAAGATGCTACAAAAGGAACAACCATGATGAAGGTAAGCATCAAGAAAATAATACTAATCATCATGCCCATAATAATCAAAGGGGTAACCAATGACATCATAGGAAACAATGAAATCATGATGATGATGAGCCTCTGTTGCTGATTTGAAGCATGCTTGACATTGCAAAGGCAGTTAAGATTCCAAATAGACATGTGAAAGATAGTTGGATCAAGCACTTAGATATGAACAATATCCCAAGATTTGAGGGGGATATAAGTTTGATTTGCACACACATCTACAAAATTTTCATGATGCCTATGCCTTACAAAACATTGAAAATGATTGGCAAAAACTCAAGCTATTCCCCACAACACTCATGAAAGAGGTTGAAAGCTGGTACCAATCCTTGGAACCAAAATCCATTTGCAGATGGAGTACAATGCTTGAACTATTCAATGATAAATACTAGATGTACTTCAGAGTGTCCAACCTAAGAAGGAAAATCCAAGCCTAGAAATAGGGAACGCATGAACCCTTGGATTCCACCATGGTAGATACTACTCTCTCTTAAATCAATGCCTTTGCCATGGTTATTCTTAAAGGGAACAACTCTATCAATCATAGATGGGCTCAAAGTAGAAACTAGAAGAACTCTCAAGGTTTATGCCCAGGGGAGATTATCTGAATTAGGAGCTCATTAGATACAAAGGATGATAGAGTAGGTTACAAAAGCATAAGATGAATTCCAAAAATGAAAAAGTGCAAAAGAATATAATAGGGATCCTTTCATCAAAAAATGAGAGGTATAATTTTGTGATGAGGAGGAGTCATCAATCAATGAAGTGGTGAATAGGAAAGCCTTGCCCATCCAAAAATTTGTATATGATATTTCAACAAAGGTTGATAAATTATGGGACTCTTTGGATAAAAAGTTCCAAACCACTATGAAGATTGCTAAAGAATCTAAAGAGCAAAATAGTGATCTTAGCCATAGGAGATGAAAAGAAATTGAATGTGCCTACCAGAGAGGTAAAAGAAAAGCTACCATAGTAGAAGTTATGAAGACAAAATTTGATGATGATACTAGTTGTGACATCTATCAATATGAACATCCTCAAGGATGTTGCCCTATGATGTCACACTTACAAGAGTCTAGGATGTGCTTATAGAATCCTTAACTAGCATGAAGGAAAGCATCCAAATCATTTTCTTATCCTCAAGGCAATCCAAGGTAGTTCCACTAACAACAATAAGCTTACTATCCAAGTGGAGCTCCACCAAAACCATATGAACAATATCAATAGTGGCACCAACCACAATTGTTGGAAATGCCACCATCAAGATAGCAGTACCCTTATAGGTGACCAGATCCATATGGGTACTATGTTCAACAACCCATTTTTTCAAAACGTTCTACAAACCATGCCTCATTTCAACATCACTATTACCCTCCAAAGTACCATCAAACTCATTCACCATCTACTCAAGGAAAACACCCATACCCATATCACCCATCACATTCATTTGCACACATCTCTCTCCCCCCAACCTAGTTACCTCCTATTCTATCCATGTAGGATGAAATTCCTCTACAGTTGTAGCAACAAAATGCTATGAGGGTTATACATTCACAACTATTTTTCCAGCCAAGTGGTTTGGACAATAAATCTAGGAAAATTTCATTTTTTTTATCCAAAAATCCTCCCAAACCCTCACAACCTAATGTAGTTAGTCACCCTATATCTCCAACACCCTCATCCTCTAAATCAAACACATTCAAGTGCCCTTCAAACCAAATGCTACATCAGATCCACACTATGATGTTAACTCATGTTGTTTCCAATTGGATCAAAGCTAGGAATATTTCCATGAAAATATTTAACCCAGGAAGTTCACTTATTTACTTACAGATCACTAGACATGAGCCATGCAAGGCCCTTCTTGATTCTAGTTCAAATGTTAATCTCATCTCCCATGCTATATACAAAGCCTAGAACCTACCACCTCTCAAGAAGAACAACATTTGTTTATAATTGGTAGATCAGTTAATCACTATTCCTTTAGGATTAGTGAAGCACATTGTGATCATAGTTAGTGGATGATCCTATCCTACCAATTTTCTGGTGATCAAGGTTGAAAACTACAAAGGTGACTTCTCCATCATTATGAAAAGGGCATGGTTAAGCATGGTTGATGCATGAATGGGCATAAGGAATCTTTTCTTGAAAATATTTAAGGAAAATGAATTTGGAAGGCTGGAGAAGAATCATGTTCTATGCATCACATATAGCAATAACATGTAAAATTATGTATAGAAAATCTAGTCCATCAAAAGTACATTCCTCAAAGCATGTAATCAATGTGCACATGAAACAGATATTCAAACNGTACATTCCTCAAAGCATGTAATCAATGTGCACATGAAACAAATATTCAAAGGTGTCTGTACACAGCAGCCAAAAAATAGGAGGGCACCCAATGGTTGATAGCTAACTTTAACAATAGCACATTATGCATGGAACCAACTAAGAACCTACCATGTGCTTATGTCAAAGGCATGGATGAACTTGCACAAGTTCATCATCAACTCTCAGATGAAGAAGATGATGATACCTATTGGGAAGAGTTGGAAATCCATGATAATTTCAAACAAGAACCCCTAAAGTTAAAAACTCTACTAGCTAGCATGAAGTATGCATTTTTAAGTAATGGCAAGCTAGTCATAATTAATGCCAAACTTGCCTCTGAACAAAAAGAAAAGCTGTTAAAGGTGGTTAACAAATAGTCAACAGCCTTTGCTTGGTCATATCCCAAGCTTATAGGAATTGATCCAAGGATATGCTAGCATTGCATCTACACCAATCCAACCATGAAGCCAAGAAGGAAACTGCAAAGGTGGCTAAACCCCAAATTGAAATATATCATCTAGGAGGAAATAGAATAACTCCTCAAGGAAAGGTTCATCTATCCCATCATGAATAGTGAGTGGGTTTGCCCACTCATAATTGTTTCAAAGAAAGGTGGTAAGTGATGCATCTACATCAACGTTAGGCTATTGAATATGGCAACATTTAAAGATCATTTCCCATTGCCATTTGTGGACCAAGTGTTGGACACTATCTCTAGCCATTGTTATTATAGCTTCTTGGATGGTTATAGTGGCTATAACCAAATCCAAATTGCACCAAAAAAATTAGTCCAAGATAACATTCACGAGCCCATGGGTGACTTTTGCATATTGTAATATGTCATTTGGTCTATACAATGCCCTTGCAACATTTTAACACTTGATCCTTAGTATTTTTGAATAACAAATTGGTAGTAGAGTAGAAATCTTCATGGATGACTTCTTTACCTATGGGACTACATTTGAGCAAGCCCTGGACGACCTTGAATAGGTACTAAAAATATGTGTCGAAACAAACCTTAGGCTCAATTGGTAGAAACATTATTTAATATCTAGGAAGGCATATTACTGGGGCATAGAATTACTCAAGCAAGGATTGAGGTGGACCTAAAAAAAGTAAGGGTCATCCAAGGAATCATGCACCAATCAAAGATAGTTAAAGATGTCCAATCATTCCTTGAACATATTAGCTATTACCAAAAATTCATAGAGAATTTCTCTAAGATCACAAAGCTATTGGTAGAGCTTACAAAGAAATATGCTTCATTCATCTAGACTAAGAAATGTGAACATGTATTCCAATAGTTAAAGGACAAATTCATAAAAACTCCAATTCTACAAGCACTAGACTAGTCTAGACCATTTCACATAATGAAAAATGCATCTAATTATGCTTTGGGAGTGGTGCTTATGTAGTTGGATGATAAGAAGCATCCATATTACATTCATTATGCAAGCCAAAGCATTGTGGGCAAACAATTGAATTACACCAAAACTAAGAAAGAATTAATGGTAGTGTTGTATGCTCTTAAAAATTTTAGGCACTATGTGCTTTGTTATAAAATATTTATGCATACAGACCATAGTGACATCCACTTCCTGATGAATAAGAAGATGGTGAGACCTCATATCATATGGTGGCTCATGATATTAAAGGAATTCGATCTCACAATGGTAGATTGGAAAGGTACTAAGAATGTGATCACTAATCACCCCCCTCGATTAAGATGGGATAACAAAGAGGAGGAGAGTCTGTTCTTTGATCAGTTTCTAAATGAATTCCTCTTTACAAGAGCAATAAATGACCAAGTGTCCACAAAAATAAAATGGTGTGAAAACATCCTCACTTACCTTCTTACTCAAGAGATGTCACAAGGTATGGACTTTAGGAAGAAACAATAGTTTCTTCATTAGGCAAAAAACTTCATGGGAATCAATAGACACCTTTAAAAGGTATGCATTGATGGCCTCGTTTGTTGGTGTGTCCCTAATGCAAATCAATTACACATTCTCTAGGATGCTCAAAAAGGCTCTTAAAGAGGCCAGTATGTAAGGAGGTGCACAACCATAAAAATCCTAATGGTAGGATACTGTTGGCCTAAAATCTTTAGAGACATCCACCAGTTTGTCCAATCTTGTAAATGTTGTCAAAGAGATGGTGGGATGATCACTTGAATGGAGGATCCTCAATAGTGGATTTAGCCACTAGAGCCCTTTAACATATGGGACATAGACTTCATGGGTTCCATCACACCATGTTCAATGAAAAGGCATATTTCATTGTAGCAGTTGACTACTACACCAAATGGGCAATGGGCAGAAGTAGCAGTTGTCACCAATTATACATCATCCACCACTACTAGATTTGTACAAAAAAATGTTGTCAATAGGTTTTGGGTGCCACATGCACTAATTTCTAACAATGAAACTCACTTCATAGGTACCACTTTTAGAAAGGTGATGCAACACTTGAGTGTCAAACATAAATTAACAACACCCTATCATCCCCAAGCCAACGATCAGGTAGAGGTAACAAACAAGGAGATTACAAAGATCCTAACAAGGACCATAAATAAATATAGAAGAGATTGGAGCATAAAACTTAACCCTATTGGCCTACTACTCAACATGAAAACTCCCTATTGAATACTCTCCCTATGAGCTGTTGTATAGAAAACTTCCAATGCTCCCAATCCAATCTAAGCTCTATACACTCTTAATAGCCTATGAACTGAATCTTAACCTGATTCTAGCACAAAGAGAAAGATTTATCAACCTCAACATGCTCGATGAAAACTAATTAGTGGGCCTATCTTTAAATGAAGTAAACAAGTCATTCAACAAGAAATGACATGACCTAAGAATATGAAAACTAAAACTCCAACCAAGAGATAAGGTTTTCTACTAGAACCCCACACATGTACCACAAAAACATAAGTTTCAAAAATTGTGAAAGGGACCTTATATAATTTTTGAAACCTTTTCCTCTAGGGCCATGGCCATATACAAACCTAAGAGCCCAAATAAAATGTAGTTAACCAACATCCAACAAGTAATGCTTTTCCATGAGCCCAAGCAAGCTAGTGTAACAAATACCTCAACAGATGGACAACCATGCTCAATTTTTCAAATCTCCTCCTTCCAACTCAGTTGTGGAGGAGATGCCCATCCATGCTAAATCATCCATATGGATCCTTAGTTTTTCTATTTTTTGCTTTTCATATTTTTTATTTTACAAGTTATATATTTTACAACTTTTTGATTTTCCAAACTTTTCATACTTTTATACCATTTTTTTGTTTTACACCATCATTAGTATGTTTGAATCTTCATTGGATATTTTATAGTTTCTTATATATTTTACTTTATTTGAGTGTGAATTTCGAATTTTTGCTAATAAAAGTGCTTATTGCCAATAAGACATAGTGGTGTTTTGACTACTACTAAGGGTGATTTGTGATTTATGTTTGGTTTGGTAATGTATGGTTTTTATTTTTAAATTCTTGTGCCAATGACTTAGTCATGCTTTCTTTTTCATGGAATAGGTAGTGAGTCCATAACATCTACCCATCCACAAACTCTATGATTTTCCTTATTTTGGAATTGTCAAGTCCCTTTCATTAAATCAACTTTTAATAAATCTATAACCTTGGTAGTTTCCAAAATTTGGAAGGATTCAAAGTTTTAAATAGGGTGTGACTTCAAGGGGACTCAATACTCTTTGTACTCTTCTACTTACTTGGGTTCTTGAGTATTTTTATTAACTTCTTACTATTCCATGTTTCAATAGCAGAAAGTCAAATAAAGTCTTTGCATGGTGTGCTTTCAATCAAGAAATAAAATAATAACCAACACATTATGGGGATTCAAAGCATACCCCTTAAACAAAATAAATAGGCTACAAGCACAGGTTATGGGACTAGAAAGGCATGTACCCATGCCTAAAGGTCCCCTCTAACTAAGGCCCTCTCTCACTTCCTACTTCTCTTTTCTTCTCTTTATGGAATGGTGGTTATTTTATGGGACCACTTTTGTGTCTCAAGGGAGTGGATTGGTCTTAGAATGACAATGTAAAGTCATTGAAAGATGTTGGTTTTTATCTAGACTAAGTATGGATCTTCTTTGATCCTTTTAAACATGAAATCCACAAGGGACATCTTATGACCTCAATCTAGTAATCCATTCCACCTTCTCCATCATTCATCTATGTTTTTTATAATTCACCTTACTACCAATGTCCATGTTCTTAATTCCATGTTTTCATCTAACATATTTGACATCTTAGGTAGAATCTTTTGGGTTTTGATCCTTAACTTCCATTAACCATTAATCACCTATGGGGCTCATGAACTTCTTAGGTTGATGTTATGCAAGAGCAAACAAGGCATGTGCTCCTATGACGAGGACCCACTTACATATCCCTTGGTTAAGTTCATTAAGTGCTTTATCCTTAAGCATTCTTGCAACCCAAATCTTTTGTGCACCCATCTTCTACATCACACCATGTGTTCCTTTACAAATTTTTTTCATTAAATACAGTCTCCATCAAATTTTTCAATTTTTGTGCTTTCAAAGATCCTCTTTAATGATTTTTTCATATTCTTGGCTTTTCTAGGATTCCATGGACCCCAATTTCATTGAAAATTTCCTTATATTTTTTAAGATATTCAACTTTGAGACTTTTTACCAATGTATACAAGGCCCCATATACGGGGCCCCATTGACTTAAGTCAAAAATAGTATAAATAGGCATGATCCCACTTAGAAAATTTTACATTTTCTCATAAATGCCAAAGGATTATTTCAAGTTTTCAAAGCCTAGAATCTTCTAGAGCCCATACCTTATAAACCATTTATCCAAATCACTCCATTCTTCAACCCTAGAGCTACTAGAGGTAAGCTTTTCATTGTGGGGGCCACAAATGTACCATTTTTTACCGAAAATGTTTTGCAATTTTTTCTAACTCCCACAAAGGTTTGACTAAGAAATCAACCATTAAACACCAAATTCCAAAATTTAAACCTTTCCAACAAGCTCTGGTGATATTTAGAATGAATAATTAATAAATAATTAGTCTACCATGATCCAACCTTAGCCAAATCATAACTAACTCACGAGAAAAGGTATCCAAGGTTTTAAAGTTACACATTATATCTACTAATCCATGGATGTGTTGTGACCACAAATGGCACTAAAAGGAAAGCACACACAGAAAACAGAACCATCCTAACCAAGGGAGAACTGGCCTAGAATGGGAAGAGTCCAAGAACAACCCCAAGAAGAACCACTCACAAACCACACCATAGTTCCTCTTAGGGAAGAAGCAAAAGTGAAATCTATTTGACAACTTCTGAAACTAGTAGCAGCAACAAAACATTCCCATCAGGATGATGTGCCAACACAACTAGCAAATCTTGAGATGACCTTAATAGAGGCTTACCTAAATAAAATTAAATTAAGGAAGGTCCAAAAATCGGTGCTCCAAGAGTTCAATTTTGGCCCTCTCTTGGAGCATGCACTAAGAGAAGTGCAAGACCAACTGAAGGTCTCTTCCATGTGGCTAATCATCACTTCCACCAGGAAATGGTACATAGGAGAAACATTCCTATTCTGGAACAATAGATAGCCTAGAGAAATAGTGAAAATCAAGGACATCTTAGTGTCCTACTCGATGCATGGAATTACTGCAGTGCTTGGGTTGTCCAAAATAGAGGCAAATCTTACTAAAATTTCAATGCAAGCAAATTTGAGCATCAAGAAAGAATTAGTGCAATAGTATTATGGTATCAACTACAGGAGTTTGATGTGCTCACATCAATAGAGAGGATCTATTATAATATTGCAGCCTTCCACCTCAATCCCACAGTAAGGCCAAGCAAAATCACTACCATCTCTACCCAAGCATGCCTCACTTTGAGTGAAAGATTCCAAGTCAACCTTTCATAGCTAATCCATCTAAAGATGGAGAAGTGGTTTAAAGAAAATGAATGCAGAAGGAAGGCACTTCCCTTCCCATGCCTCATCAAGAAACTCTATCAATGGGAAGGGATAGTTGATTACACCAATGACAACATCAAGCAAGTTTTGACCACCAACTGGGTAGAAATAATGAAAGATAAGATGCCTACAATGACTATCCATGAAGAGGAGCAGTGACCACCTTCACCCACCACTCAAACAACTATGCCAGAAATTGTTGTAACTGCCCAATGATTAAGAGAATATAGAGAATTTCTCTTGAGTGAACAAGAGTAACAAGTAACCACAAGTGGTGGAGATCCATCCATCTACAGACTAGCCATGAGTCACCTTAATGAGGTGGCTAGAATGATCAACTTGATGGGTGAGGGTGGATTCATTTTCTTAGCCCAAAGAATGCAACTACTTGTCAGGTCAAATCTAAAAGCCAAAGAGACCACAGTACCTCTCATAGAATAAAAATCACTCCAAAAAATCTCTAGGAATGTTGTGACCTTCTTGGTGCACTTGGAGGAGTCCATAGCAAGAGTCATTGAGTGTATAGATCTTTATTTGAGCATTGTTGTACCTAAGCACAATAATGTGTATGACAATAAATATGCACTTCTTCATAAATCTTGCAACATTTTGGATAATGTAGATATTTAATCATGCATTTAATTCTTTCAGTTAATTATTGAATGTTTTCCAATAATTAAGCTAATTAAGTGAGATAAGCTAGATAGATTAAATACATAAGTATGACTACTTCAAGGGTAACATGTATTTTCTTGGTAATCCCAGTAGCATTATTGCTTGGTGCTCCCAATAGCATAGCACTTAGTAACCCAGCAGTGGATACATGGGTTCAAAATGTGTACAAAAAGTGAGATCGAATGCTTATGTTAGGATTAGCTAGAGACTAGTTACTTAGTTAGATCAAATTAATCATTAAATTACTTTATCTCTCTCTTCAAGCACCAAAGAACATAAAAAAAATTGGGAAGCAAAGCATATGCCTCAAGTACACTTAACCATACCTTTGGACTTCATAAGTGTAATTGGGAAGACAATGAATGACCTTAGCGAAAGCTTCACTTCCTAGAAGACTAGTGCACTAGAAACTAGAGAGTCCATGGAATTCAATCAAATCGTGCATGAACACTTCATGATTCATATGGTTGAGTGTAGTGGTACCTTCACCACTCATCACTAAGAACTATCCCTCCTAAGTAACAACCTTAGAGAATGACTATCCCTAAGTGAAGGAAGCTGAGGAAATAGTTGGATATTTTGGTACTCTCAAAATCTCCCTATGGAGCCTCATAATATAAACTGCTAATAAAATTAACTAAGAAATATTCATTATCTATTTGGTTAGAAGAAATTTTAAAATACATTTTAGAATCTAAAATAAATGCTAGTTGAGGCTTTGATTCAATAAGCATTAGATTAGATTAGATATTTTCACATAATGACTAACACATCCAGTTATGCATTATGATCTATGCTTAAATAATTAGATAATTAGAAATTACCATATTATATTCATTATGCAAGTTGAAGCATAGTACGAGCATAAGTCAACTACACCACAATGGAAAAAGAGTTAATGACAATGGTATACACTTTGAAAAAGTTTTGACACTATGTGCTCAGTTATCCTGCCTATGTCCATAGTGACCACACTTGTAATGAATCCTTATGTTATATGATGGCTCATGATCTTATAAGAATTCAACATTATAATCATTGATCATATGAATACTAAGAATGTTGTAGCAGATTATTTATATCAATTAATATGGAAAAAGAAGATAGATAAAACCTTTATCTAATCAATTTCTAGATGAGTTATTATTTACAAAAGCAATAATAGTTGCAAAAACTACAAAGAAGTACTCATGGCTAGCAAATTACCTTGTCTACCTCAATACTCAAGAAATCCCTAATGAATAGGATAATTAAAAGAAACAACATTTTCTTCATCAAGCTAAGTGTTTTATGAAAATCAAATATAATCTTTACAAAATTTGTAATGATGATCTGATTAGATGATGTGTTCTAGAGGAAAATTAACTAAGAATTTTACAAATTACATATGATGAACCATGTAGTGTCACTATTTATGAAGATGTACAACCATGAAAATTCGTATCGCTAGATGTTTTTTGCCCACTATGTTCAAATATGCACATCATTTTGCACAATTCTATGAGAGGTGTAAGACAAATAGAGGAATCATAGCTAGATATGAAGGACCACAATAATAAATACAATTATTAGAACTATTCAATATTTGGAAAATTAATTTTATGGGACCCATTATGCCTATGTCAAATGAAAATTCATACATTATAGTTTTCATTGATTACTACATGAAATGATTAGAAGTTGCAATCAAGGACTACACATTGGAAAAAATAGCAAACTTCTTTCAACATGTTGTAAATTAGTTTGAAGTACTAAGAGCATTAAGTTCAAATAATGAAACCCATTTCAGAAAAGCTACATTCAAGAAGCTTATGTAATGTCTTAGGGTTGAACCTAAATTGATCATCTTATATCATTCTCAAGCTTATGAATAGGATAAAGTAATAAATAGAGAAATTACATAAATTGTAACAAGAGTAATTAGTCATTATAGGAAAGAATGGAGAATGAAGTTAAATGACACTTTATGGACTTATCATTTAACATGAAAACTTTCTATATAATATGCACCATGCAAGTTAGTATGTGGCAAACTACCTACCTTGCTAATTCAAGTTGAACTCCATACAATAACTACTCCCTAAAACTTAGATATACATATTAATCTAGCTCAAAAATAATGCTTAATGAATCTAAACTTGCTAGATGAAAACTTCTTAATAGTCCTAATTTCCAATGAAATCCATGAAAACTATATCAAACAAAGACATGAAATTAGGAAAAAAGTTCATTTATTATAATGCTAATCATGTGCCCCAATATATCAACTTCTAAACATTGTGGGAGGAGTCCTACATTATCCACACTACATACAAATCAAGTTCCATGCACATCTACCACCTAAAAAATCTACAAAATCTCATATTTAATACATCAAACTAATTAAATAATTCCATTAGCCTTCAACTTCTTACATAAAATCCATCAAATCCATGACCCACTTAATCTTTTTTCTCTCCTCAAATCCCAACCATGGGGAAGTTGTACAATTTGACCTTATAAAAGTAATGTTTTTATAGTTTTTTTTTTCTTACAAATTTTTTGACACTTTCTATAATTTCTTAATGATAATTTAGTTCTTAATATGTTTTTCTTATTCTTTAATGTTTTTCATTCATTATATATATGTTCATTCTTTGAGTTTTTCATTTTGAATAATGTTCATAGCTTTGTTATTTCCATTAATAAGACATCAATATTGTGTAGGGTATCACTGTATTTCAGAGAATTTTATTTATGTTATTAGATTATTAAAGAAGTAATTACACTTATAGTAAGACCACATCATCTATTCCCTATTTCAAACAATAAGAGGTCCATACCATGAATATAATATATTCTTGATCACATAAAAACCTTTAAAAAATCATGATCATTAACCTTGAAAGTAGGATGAAAGCTACAAAGGAATTGATAATGGTACAACATCAAGGATATTTATTTATTATTTGAATTTTACCTTGTATTTCCAGGGATCTTATGTTTGATATATTTACACTTATATAGCTTGACTATGGGAAATACAAAAATGTAACCTTATTATGATACTAGAAAGGCATGTTACACATGCCTAAAGATATTCATCTAAGGAAAATAAAACAATACTTAATTAATTCAAATAAAAGAAAACCATTCCTAGAGTATCACTAGAAAAACATGTAACTCAAGCTTGAAGATAGGCTACTTCCAAGAATTAGATACTCTCTTGGACTAATTTTATGATGTAACTCAAAAGGCATGTGACCCATGCCTAAAGGTGTATTGCTAATGGAATTAGCATGGATTATGAGACTGGCAATACATTTCCCATACTTGAAGATGCTTCACTAAGCAATGACCAAGGAAAATAAATTTCAAAAGCTAATAATTAATTAATTATTCCAAATTCTCAATTTATCTTTATACAATGATGTTGTATCAACATGGCAATTGTTAGAAATCATGATGTTAGTCTCAAATGATACAATGAGATATCATTAGTAAGAGGATTAAACTTGGTTTTAACTTCTAATGATGGGTATAATGATCAAATTAATCATGCATAACACTTGGGGTTCATTATAACCATGGTAAGGCATCTAATGTCCCATTTCTACAATCATTTTTCATTTTATCTCTCTAGTATGTATAATTATAGATTTGATAATCTTATGTAACATACTGCAAGATTCTAACTATAGATATTCATATGTTTATTATAACAATGATATGAATTACATTCAATTCCTTAAGTACCCATGGATGCTTATAGGAGTGATTATCCAAGGGTACTAATGGCTGGAAGATGGACTGGGGAGGATCCACTTATATAAGTTTTGTGAATCATGCCTGCACATGAATCCAGATATTCTAATAAACCTAACTTGTTCTATTACTTCAATAAAATAGACTTCTACTTGAAGTATACTTATCCTTACTAGAAGACCTTATTACTCTCCATTTTTAGCTATTTTCAACAAAAATTTCCTATATCCAAACATCATTCTTTGAATAAGCATCCTTTAAGAAGCATTGGAACCCTTTAGGAGTACAAATCCATCATAATTTCTTCAAAAAATCAAACCAAAAATTAAATTTCCTTTCATGGATGATATTGTAGTTACGGTATTGTATCAATTACAACATCATAGCTATGATATTGTCTGTATGATATTGTTGTTATAAATTTCTATATATACTTGCAATAGTTCATCATTTGAAAACATTTCCTCTCAAATATATAGGGAGCTCAAGTCACTTTTATGCTAAAGTAACTTCTAAGAGCTATATCATCCTTACCCTAAGTCTAATTTCAAAAAGTTTTGAATATTTAAAATCCTATAGTTAAGCCTTTTTTGTCATAGAGGAAACACTGTACATTGCATGAAACTTTGAAAAAATTACATATTTTAATTAATTTACTTGATTTAAGATAGGGCAATAATGTTGACCTCTTGCTATGTCAAAACCTTATAGAAAATGAAAAATGTAAAAATGTGTTTGTAATCTTGCAGGACTAAGAAGGAACATGTTAGGCTAAGACTTTAAAAGGAGAGCTAAGCTAGAATAAGAGCTGCATTTAGATGACTAAATGAAAGATGAAAAGGAAAGATGAGAGATAAGATCCAAACAGAATCTATGAGCCAATTGAAGTTATTCTGAGGATTATTTAAAATGATCTTGTAGAGTAGACATCCCAAATTGGCAGTCAACAACTCACTTCTAGGATAGAAATATTAGGGTAGATGTCTCCAGGTAGACGTCTCAATCTTTAGGTGCATGTCTTTCTAGAATTAAAGCTAATTTTAGTTAGACATATTAACTTCAAATTAGATGTTCAATCTATCCATTTCCTAGCTATTGCACAAATTACAAGGAGTTTTTAAAAACTCAAAAGATATAAGACAAAGTGCAATTCTTTGGAAATGTACAAGCACTATTCATTAAATATCAAGCATTGCATGTCTCAAGTAAATTGACTTTATTCTATTGACCTTTTGGTATGTCAAAGACATAGAAAATGTAGAATGTGGAAAATGTATTTGTATTGCCTTGCAGGTCTAAGAGTAGACCAAGAGCATGATGAGATTGGGGCAATAGCACAATCAAGAGCTTTAATGTATCAAGACATTAGATCAAGACAAGGACAAGATCTAAGACTTCAAAAAGAAAGCTAAACTAGAATGAGAGATGCATTAAGATAACAAGAAGAAAGCTATGATACAAGAGGATTCTACGAGCCAAATGAAGATGTTCTAGGAACTACCAAGATGTCAGAATGTGAGACCAATGATTTAAAGTTCAATGACCTTGCAAGATAGACATCTCACATTAGTAGCAAACCTCTAAATCTTGGCAAAGATGTCTAAGGGTAGATTTCTATAGGTATATTTCTTTCTAGAATTAACTTTGTTGATAGAAAGATATCTCCACTTCGAATTAGACATCTCAGGTAGTCGTTATCTAGCCGTTGGAGGAATTTCAAGGGATTTTGGGAAGCTCAAAAAACTATAAAAAAAGAGGAATTCATGAGAATCACACAACACTATTTACACAATTAGATCATCATTGTATACATCTTGTGTAGCACTTGTGTTCTTCATTTTATATCATTTGTATGTTATTTCTTTAGAGCTTAAAACCAAGGAACTTGTAAAGTGTAGTCACACTCTCTCCTTGTTTTTATTTCTTTTCCTTTTTTCTTATATCTCTACAAGGTTGTTATGCTTCTTACAAGAAGGCATTTATGTTGAGCTTGTTGGGATCTTGCATGGTTGAATGTGCTGACAGTGACGAAACACTCCAGTGCAAAGCTCATGTTTTGTAAAGGTTGTTAGATCCTTGAAATCTCATTTTGAGTTTTTCAAGACCTTACAGGATTGAGTGGTTTTACAGCAACAAAACACTCTAGAGAAAATCTCAAATCTTGTAAAGATTATGGTGCCCTCTAAACAATATTTTTTAAGGAACAAAGTTCAAAGGTATGCAAGGATTCTACCCTCCAAGTGTGGATGTACCCAAGTTGGAAAACCAAGTAAAAAAAATTGTGTTTGGTTTTAGGTGGTTGTAGCTATTACTTTTAGGAACTTACTCAATCACACTTGCCTTCTAAATTCTCAATCCTCAAGTGGTATCAAAGCCTAGTACTCCCAGTTTTAAGCATAACAACTCAGGAGTAAACGATGGAATAAGGATCACACATTAAGTTAGCAATGTTCAATGGGATTACCTTTACATGCTATAAGACTCAAATGCAAGAGTTCTTTAAGTACATAAGGTTCTCTATTTGGCCATTCATCCTAGATGGATGCACTCAACTCATTAACAACATTTTGGGCAACAAGGTTAAGAGTAGAGGTAAGCAATCTAAACTTTAAAATTTTGATACCTTTCTTATGGAATGTTAGATATGTGATGGAAGATGCCATATGCCCTTCGAATGTCCCAATGCTTATAGGTTACAAGAGAAAGAGTATATAGAAGAAAGGAGAAAAAGTAAACTATGTACAAGTTGGGATGATAAAGAGGAAATAAGCAATATAGCTAAAGATTCACATCTATTATGCATAGGCTTGATCAATTAAGAATCTATCAATGATTCAATATTTGATGATAAAGCTCAAGAAGATAAGAAGGCATAAAATATATACACAAGCTGGGATGATGAGTTCAGTGAAGAATAATTTGATGATCCATTAACAAACTCACATCTTTTCTACATAGCTCATGCACAAGAAACTTCCATCTCCAACACTATAGAAGAAAATAAAGAATGTGAAGGTATGCTTGAAGAAAGGTATGAGCTACTATGCAATGAATTAATGTCCACTTATAATCTGTGCTTTAAGATGAAAAAGGCCTTAAAAAATAAAGAACTAGAAATTTCTCAACTAAATCAGAAATTCTTTAATCTTACAAACAAAAACTCAAACCTAAGGGTTGAGAATCAAAAGCTAACCCTTTCCTATAAGCAAGTTAATAAGGATCTTGTAGATTTGAGGCTCATCAATGATAGGATAACACAAGAGAAGAAGACTCTACAAATCATATTGCAACAAGGTGGAGATCCAAATAATGGAAGAGATCTAAGAAATCATTCCCTCACTGAGACATCTACAAGCACTTCATTAAATGGAAGGTATACACCTAGGTTTGCACATGTAGCCCAAATGAGAAAAACTATGTGTTATTTTTGTGAAAAATATGGGCATAAGCAATCTCATTGTCATTTATAGTTAAAGAATTATGAATTGACTACATGGTCTTATCAAAAAAAGCCTAGAAAGTATGATTTGCAGGTTTGAAGGTTTGGAAGTCCAAGGTAAAAATACCTAGAGACTCAAACAAACATCTTGATGTTAGAAAAGGAAGAGATCATATGCATGCTAGGAAGGTACTCTATGATAGAGGACCTCATCCTAAACTTCATTAATTATGTCCATACCCAGAAGCAAGCAACATAACTAACAATAAGTATAGTTATAATCATTATTCCTTGGCTTGATTAGACTAGATTAGTTTATTTTTATGGTTGAATGGAAGCTATTGAAAATATTTGAAAATCCAAATAAATTTCCACTTGATCTTGTAGATTGTTGAAGTATCATATGCTATAATGACCTATTTGTGCTACTATTAAAGTTTTTATTCATAAATCATGTTTTGGATTCTTAACTAGAATGGATTGGGTTCAAGTGGTTGATTGTAATTCATGGACCAAAAGCTCTTTGTTGAATATTCATCGTTGTTTAAACATATGTGTCATATGTTCTATACTCTTAATTAGACTATTATATGGCATTATTTCTTTCTTGTGAAATCATAAAGACCAACTTTTTAAAAAATATTTTCTACATATAGTAATTAAAGCATTTAAGTTGGTACCTTTAATGTAATTCATGTATCTTCTAAGAAAAGAAAAATTTAAAAAGGAATCTCTTGAGCATATGAATTATTTGCTATCTTAATCATAAGGTACTACTAATGGGTTTCCTTGATTTCAAAAGTCTACAAACTTGATCTTAATATGCAACTATAGATTTATGGACATTTGATGAGGACATCACCCTTATGTAATCCTCAATGTATGCGTATTATTTATGTATTTTTTTTATGATAATTCTAGGGTTTTTTGACATGTTTGAGGGTGTTTTGGACCTGTTTTGATGAGTCTAGGAGGTTCCAGGAGCTATAGGAACTTGTTTGGAGGTGTCCAAAGGTTTTAGACCTTAAAATGAACATCTTTATTTCTGGCCTTGGTAGGTTAGACATCTACTCTAACAGTTAGACGTCTCAACTACATTTAAGACATCTCATTTCAACAATACACATCTATCTTAGGAGGTATATGTCTATCACATGATTTTAAGACATCTACTCTAACATCTCTACACTCAAGCAAGACATCTACTATTTATTCAAGATCTCTATAAAGATGCATAAGTTGATGAGATTCAAAGATGCATCTCTATAAAGGCAAAGTAACTCATGAATGGACATTCAAGCAATGGATACATTAGAAAAGTTAAATACTATAGTTGCTACTATGATTTTTGGATCCTCAATGTCTAATGACATAGTACTTTCTTCTTAAAAGGGATTTCTTGCTGAGTATCTAGGAGAAATTTTTTAAAAGACATAACTAATGAAAGACCTTAGTCTCCACACTTGATCTTAGTGTTGCAATGTAGGTTTAGTAATTTGATAACAAAAGAACATTTAAGATTACATCTTTGAAAAGAATAAGTTGATCCTAAAAGGCCCAAGTGGAGAATACCACTCTTCTTACAAATAAAGCATTAATGTAGGAAGGATATTTGCATATGCAAGGGAAGCCTATACCTTATAAACAACCTATATCTTTTGTACCATTGGTGTAAGGGGAGTGTTCAGGGACTCTTAACAAAAGGCCCTCAAGTTGAAAAGATCTTCTACTCTAGCATCCACAATAAATAATGAGTGAGTAAGAGTTTTATATATATATATATAGAAAGCTTGGTAAAGTATCTAAGATAAAAGTATGAACATTCTTTTGGTCATGTTACATTTTGTATCTTTACATTTAAATGACTTTCTTGATGACATATTTTTGAACTTGACATATTTACATCTATTTATGTGCATCTTATTAAGGACTTGTTTGGTTGTTCTTAATATTTTGAGATATTTAGCATGAGAAGTTGTATTGCTTTAATCTTTCTTGTGAGTATTTAATCTAGGTATTAAAAGGTGAATGTGCATGTATTTACTCTTCTTATCATAGAATTACTATGTGTTACCTTTTTTGTTGATGTTTCAAAAGGGGAAGAATATTGGGTGATTATAGAATCATGAGATATTGGTTATTTGCTACTAATGATTTATTGGTTCAGAGATAGGTTACTTGATCTTCAATGGTCAAACTATGGACTTCAGCCTTTGGCTTTAAATGCTCTTGGATATCATTTGAAAGGAATGGCTTAGTTATGTTATGCCTCATTAATTTTAACTTTGTTTGTTAATAGATAATGGGCAGCTCTTAATGGAATCTTGTTTTTCATCATCAAATCAATGTTAAAGGATGTGTACTCTTTAACTAAAATCCATCATGTTTTATTCCTTAGCTAAATGTCTATATCTATATGGGATTATCATATGATGTTATGAAATTTTATCTTATGGAATTTTATTAAGGTTGTTTGGATAGGTACTTTTCATGATCCCTTCCTTTTGGGTGCTATCCAAAAAGGGGGAGAGTTTATTAATATTGGTCATGATTTACAATGCATACTATATGATGTTACTCTTTTTATGATATATCTTTGGAGACAAGTTGGTGATATGTTAAATGCATTAATGAAGATAGATTATATTTTGCTATATACACACACACACAAATGTTTGTGCTTTTATTGTTTAACATATAATGTTATAATCTTATGGTATGTCAAAAAATTACAAAATGTTTCTCAAGTGTTGGACATCACTAAAAAGGAGAAGATTGTTCACCTTTGATATGTCAAAAAATTACAAAATGTAGAATGTGAAAAATGTGTTTGTATTACCTTATAGGTCTAAGGGTAGACCAAAAGCATGATGTAATCAAGAAAGTAGCATAATCAAGAGCTTTAATGTATTAAGACATTAGATCAAGACAAAGAAAAAATCCAAGACGTCAAAATGGGAGCTAACTAGAATGAAAGCTATGTTGGGATGACAAGATAAGAGCTATGATACAAGAGGGGTCTATAAGCCAAATGAAGAGGTTTCAGGAACTGCCAAGATGCTAGAATATCAAAACAATGATTCAAAGTTCAATGTGCTTGTAGGCTACACATCTCACATTGGAAGCAGATGTCTAACTCTTGGAAAAGACATCTACAAGTAGATGTCTTTCTAGAGTTGATAGTATTGATAGAAAGACATGTCCACTTCAAATTAGACATCTTAGATAGTCATTATCAAGCTATTGGAAACATTTCAAGGGATTTTTAGAAGCTTGAAGAGTATAAAACAAAGAGGAATTCATGAGAATCACACACCACCATTCACAAAATTAGATCATCATTATATATACCTTTTGTAGCACTTGTATTATTCATTGTATATCATTTGTATGTTATTTTGTAAAACCAAGGAACTTGTAAAGTCTACGTACACCCTTTCCTTACTTTTCTTTATTTTCCTTTTTTTTATAGCCCTAAGGGATTGATATGCTTCTTAAGAAAAGGCATCTACATTGAGCTTGTCATGACCTTGTGAAGTTGAGTGTGTTCATAATCACGAAACACTCTAGTGCAAAGCTCATATTTTACAAAGGTTGTGGGATCCTTGAATTCACATTTTGATCTTGTTAGGACCTTGTGGGATTGAGCAATTTCACTACAATGAAATACTCTAAAGCGAAGATCATATCTTGTAAATGTTGTGGTGCCCTCTAAACCACATTTTTCAAGGAACAAAGTTTAGAGGCGTGTAAGGATTCTATCCTTCAAATGTAAATGTACTAAAGTTGGAAAATCACTTAAAAAATTTTTTTGGTTTTTCGCCACTATAGTTGTTACTTTTGGGGAACTTATTCAATGCCCCCCACCCCAGGCCATCTAAGTTCTCAATCCTCATATTCTTCATGGTTCTAATCATTTGTAATGTGTTGAATGCTTTGAGAGCCTTCATTGCAAGGAATTTGTAAATTGAGTTACACTCTTTTCTTAATTCTTTTCTTCTTTCTTATAAGCCGTACAAGGTTGATGTGCTTCTTGTGAAAAGAAATCTTCATTAAGCTTGTTGAGACCTTGAGGGGTTGAGTGACTTTTCAATGATGAAACACTTTGATGTGGAGTTCACATTTTGTAAAGGTTGTGGGATCTTTCAAATCACATTTTAAGCTTATGGAAACCTTCCAAGATTGAGTTTGTTTGTAGCACTAAAACACTTTAAAGCAAAGCTCAAACTTTGTAAAGGTTGTAATTCCCTGTAAACCACATTTTTTAAGGAACAAAGTTCAAAGGTGTTGATGGAGTGTATTTTTTCTGGCTCTAATATCATGTACCCAATATCAGAGCCTTGATATTGAATACCTGATATTAAAGACCAAGAACTGATGTCAGATATCTAATATCATGGGATGTTGTCAACCTATAAATATAACACTTTGACACATGGTTTGAGAGCATTAGTCATCAGATAGTAGAGCTCTTGTAGTTTTTCTTCCCCAAAGTTCAAATATTTTCCCAAAGTACTAGTAATAGGAGTCATTGAGTGTAAAGATCTTTATTCAAGCACTATTATACTTGGGCACAGTAGTGTGTGTAGTAATAAAGACGAGCTTTCTGATAAACCTTACAGCACTTCGACTAAATTAAATATTTTATTTATGCATTCAATGCTTCATGCATTTTCCTTTAACATTTCCAATAATTAAGCTAATTAAGAAATTAAGCTAGCTAGGTTAACTAGCAATTAATTAAGCACATAAGTAGACCACTTTGAGCATGTGAACAATGCTTGGTAATCCCAATAATTCTTAATGTTTAGTGACCCTAGCAATACTTAACGTTTGGTAGCCTAGTAGTGTTATACGTGTTCAGGATGTGTACAAAAAGTGGGGTCAAATACTTATGTTAGGAATAATTACACCTTGGTTAGTTAGTTAGATTAAATTAGCAATTAAATTACTTCATTCCCTTTATTCTTTATTTTAAGAACCCAAAATAAAATACATCAAAAATAATAAAAATCATATGCCTCAATTACACTTAACCATACCTTCATATATCACAAGTGTAATTGGAAAGACAATGAATAACTATTAGGGAAAGCTCACTTCCTAGAGATTGGTGTACCATAAGATATAAAACCCACAAAATTCAACTAGATTATGCATGAACACTTAGTGATTTGTATAGTTGAGCATAGGGATATTTGTTGCTCATCATTAGTATCATTGTTGAGGATTCTTTTTGTTTTAAATGTGTGCTATCTAGGCATAATTAAAATCATTAACATCATTAGATGAAGCCTAAGGTCAAAATCATTCTCAAAAAAATAATAATTTAAGCATGCTGATATCTTATTATAATTACAAAATGTCTTCTTCTCATAGGTGCAATGATACTAAACCACTAGTGCCTTAAGAATGCAAGCTGGTATATACTCATCTAGATGAGTATGTGCCTAACTTCACCTTCATCCTACATCAAGATGAACAACTATGATGGTGAGATATGGAGTGCAACATTGTAATGCCTCCTGATTGATCTAGGCCTAGGATGCTCCTCCAAACTCTTAAGAGGTTGGGCATCCAGGATCTTCAAGAAAAGTCTATTGTGCATGATCATAACTATCGAGACTATCGTCCCATTAAAACACAATGCAGGAGAGATCAACAAAAGGAGAAGCACCATGAGGCTATGAAGGGCAAATGATTCATCAACCCCTTATAACTACTAAACCAAAACAAAAATGAGGATCCTCTGTCTGGGGATTCTCAACATGAAGATTCTCCATCCCTTGATATTGGTGATGGGGGTGTAAACCTAAATCTATAGTCCATTATTAACAATCCAAGTTCAGAAAAAAGTGGGAGTCAAAGTACAGACTTGGGAAAGCAACAAGATGACAAGAAATCTGACGAAGTCATGACAAGCATAGAGGAGGTGGAAAATACCATGATGTTGGTAATCCTCTTCCCTCTGCACCCTCTTCATCTACATCTTCTTCTTCCTCTTCTGGTTATGATAGTTTTTGCAAAAAGAACAACAATGATGAAGGTGAACAGCAAGACAATGATAATCGCAGAGACCACCATGAATGAAGGGTAAGTAGAGGAAATCATAGGTGTCATCAAAATAATGATGATGATGAGCCTTTTCTCACCATTTGAAGCATGTTGAACATTGTAGAGGAAGTAAAAATTCCAACCATGCATGTGAAAGATAGTCAGATCAAGCGACTTAACATAACAATATCCTTAGATTTGAGAGGGGATATAACTCTAATCCAAAAACACATCTTCAAGTCTTTCATGATGCCTATACCTTACAAAATATTGAAAATGATTCACAAAAATTAAAGCTATTTCCTAGGATGTTCATCAAGGAAGTAGAAAGCTGGTACCAATCCTTGAAGTCAAAATTCATACACAGGTAAAGTCCAATGATAGAGTTGTTCAATGATAAATATTAGATGTAATCTCAAGTGTCTAATTTAAGAAGGAAAATCTAAGGATGGAAACAAGGAACACATGAACCCTTGGATGCCACCATGGGAAAATACTATTCTCTCATACATTGATGCCCTAGCCATGGTTATTCTTAGTGGGAACAACTTTGCCATATTATAGATAGACCTAGATTAGAAACAAGAAGAACTCTTGGAGTCTATGCCCAAGGGAGATTGTCAGAATTAAGAACCCATTAGATCCAAAGGCTCATAGAGTAGGTAGCAAAATAAGAAGGAGAGCTAAAAAAATGAGAAAGTGTAGAAGAATATAATAAGGATCCTTCTATCAGACAGAGGGAAGACCTCTTCTATGATAGTGAGGAGGAGTTACCATTTGATGAGGTGTGAACAGAAAGACCTTGCTAATCCAAAAATCTATATCTAAAATTTCAACCAAGGTAAATAAAATTTAGGATTTTTTGATGAAAAATTCTAAATTTCTCTAAAAATCATAGAAGAATCAAAAGAGCATAGTAGTGATCATGATCGTAGGAGGCAAAAAGAAGCTAAATGTGCCTATCAAAGGGGCAAGGGCAAAGCTATTATGGTAGAAGAAGATGTGGAGATAGAATTAAATGATGATGATGAATGTAACATCTACCAATACGAACATCCTAAAGGATGTTACCCTATCATGTCACACTAATAGGAGTTTTAGGCGTATGCACTAGATTCTAAACTGAGAAGGAGGTAGGCACCTAGAAAATTGCCTTATCCTTGAGGCAACCCTAAGCAATTCCACCAAAAATAAGCCTACTATCCAAGCGAAGCTCCACCATAATCATATAAGTAGTACCAATAGTTGTAAAACCCATAGTTATGGAGGATTCCACCATCAAGGCAGCAATACCCTTACCAGAAACTAGATTCATATGGGTACTATGTTCAACAACCCATTTCTCTATGTGACTTTTCCAATCATGCCACCTTCCAACATCACTACTGCCCTCTAGAGTATTACAGAACTCATTCTCCAGCTACTAGAGGGGAGTTCCCACATCCATATTATCCTCCTCATCATACTACATATGTCCCTCCATCCTCAACCTAGTTATGGCCAACTCTATTAATGCATGGAGAAATTCTACCTCATCCATAACAATGCAATTCAATGAGGACTATTAACTTATAGTTGGCTCCTTATCCTAGTGGTTTGAAAACTAGACCATAAAAAAGACCTTTCATTCAAACCAACAACCCAAATAAACCCTCACATATACCTATGGCTGGCAACCTTGCTTCTCCATCTCCCTCTACATCTAAAGCATTCAAGTTCCCTTCAAACTAAACACCAGCCAAAGTGCATAATGTTATGTTAACCCATGCGGTAACTAATTAGACAAAGGCTAGCTACCTTCCTAGGAAACTATGTAATCTTGGAAGTCCCCTTATTTACCTTCAAATCATAGGGAATGAGCCTTACAAGGCTCTTCTAAATTCAAATTCTAGTATTAATATGATTTCCCATGAGATGTATAAAACCTAGAACCTACCTCTACTCAAGAAGAGCAACATATATCTCAAGTTGGCTAATTAGTCCATCACTATATCCTTGGGACCGGTGAAGAACATTGTGATCACTGTTTGTGAATGGTTCTACCCCATTGATTTTCTAGTGATTTGAGTGAATAATTGTAAGGAGAAATTTCCAATCATCATGGGACGGGCTTGGCTGAGCACTATTGATGCATGATTAGGGATCTAAGATGTTTCCCTTGAAATCTCTAAAGAAAATGCATTCAAAAAAATTGAGAACAAGAAAGTTCCATGCATCACGTACAGTGATACAGGGTGTAACTATGTGCAAAAACTATGGGTCATTAACAATGTATCTATCAAAGCATGTAGTCAGTATGATGATATATCTAAAATTCAAAGGTACCTATACACAACAACCACAAAGCAAGCAGGCATCCAGTGGTTGATAACTGACCCTGAGAGAAATTCAACACTTTGCATGTAACCTAATGCGAGCCTAACATGTGCCTACATGGAAGGCATGGATGAACTAGAGTAAGTTCATCACCAACTCTCCATTGATGAAATTGATGATACCAATTGGGGAGAGTTGTAAATTCCTAAAAATTTTAAACAAAAGCCCCTTAAGTTGAAAAATCTACCTACCAACATGGAATATGCACTCTTAAAAATAAAAAGTTGGTAATAATCAATGCAAATCTTTCTCCTAAACCAAAGGAGATGCTATAGAAGGTGGCCAATAGATGGTCAACATCCTTTGCTTGGTAGTATTTCGAACTCATAGGGATTAATCCTAGAATATGCCTACACTATATCTACATTGATTTGGCTATGAAGCCAAAGAGGCAGCTGCAACAGTAGTTGAATTCCAAATTAAAGCAAATTGTCAAAGAGGAAATAGAACAACTCCTCAAGGTAGGTTCATCTACCCCACTGTCGATATCAAGTGGGTTAACCCACTAGTGATAACGCCAAAGAAAGATGGCAAGTGGTGGGTTTGTATTGATTTTAGGCTATTGAACATGGAAACATTCAAGGATCACTTCATGTTTCCATTTGTTGATCAAGTGTTGGACACTATGTTTGGATATTTCTACTTTAGCTTTCCATATGACTATAGTGGTTATAACCAAATTTAGATTGCATTAGAAGACCAAGCCAAAACCACATTCATGAGTCCCTGGGAAACTTTTGCATATCGAAAGATGCCACTTGGCCTTTGCAATGCCCCTACCACATTCCAATGTTTGGTCTTGAGTATTTTTTAGCAATAGATCAATAGCAGGGCGGAAGTCTTCATGGATGACTTCTTCACCTATGGGGCTACATTTGGGTAACCCCTATATCATCTTGAGCAAGTGATTAAAAGATGTGTGGAGACCAATCTTTGGCTCAATTGGCAAAAAAGCCATCTAATGGTCTAGGAGGGCATTGTGTTGGGGCAAAGAATCTCACAAGTAGGGATTGAGGTACACCTTGAAAAGATTAGGGTCATCCAAGGAAGTACTCGTTAACTAGAAACTATAAAAGATGTTTGATATTCCTTGGACAGACTGGTTACTACTGAAGATTCATAGAGAATTTTTTTAAGATTGTAAAGTTGTTGGTCAAGCTAACAAAAAAAGAAGCTCCATTTTTGTGGACCAAGGATGTGAAAATGCATTCCAATAGTTGAAAGAGAAACTCGTAGAAACTCCAATTCTACAAGAACCAAAATAGTTAAAACCATTTCACATCATCAAGGATGCATCAAATTATGCCTTGAGGGCCATGCTTACAAAAGTTGAATAATGAAAAATATCCTTATTACATTCACTGCACAAGCTAAAGCATTGTGGATGCATAGCTAAACTACACCACCACAAAAAAAACAACTAATGGCTATCGTGTATGCTCTAGAAAAGTCTAGGTATCATGTGCTTGGATACAAAGTGTTCATGAACACAAACCATAGTGCAATTTGCTTACTAATGAATAAGCCAATGGTGAACCCTCGTATCATACGATGGCTAGTGATCTTGTAGGCATTTGATCTTACAATGATAGATCGAAAGGGAACTAAGAATGTAGTCACTAACCACTTGTCTTAGTTGAGATGGGATAACAAAGAGGAGGAAAACCAACTATCTAATCAGTTTCCTAATGAACTCCTCTTTGTCAAGGTTATAAATGAACAATTTCCTACTATGCCTAAATTGTACAATGGCATTCTCACCTATCTTCTCACTTAAGAGATTCCACAAGAGCTGGACTGCAAAAAGAAACAATAGTTTCTTCACCAAGTGAAATGCTCATGGAGATCAACAGACACCTCTACAAGGTGTGTGTTGATGGCCTAGTTCATTAGTGTGTCCCTAATGCTGATCAACTACACATTCTTTAAGATGCTCATGTAGGGGCCACTATGTAGGGAGACACACAATCATTAAGATCTTGATGGTAAGATATTACTGGCCAACAATTTTCAAGAATGCTCACTAATTTATCAGCTCTTGTGAATGTTGCCAACATGATTGTGGAATGATCGCTTATATGAAGAGACCTCAATAGTGGGTCCAACCACTAAGACCCTTCGACATCTAGAGCATTGACTTCATGGGTTCCATCATGCCCATGTTAAATGAAAAGGTGTACATCATAGTCACTATTGACTAATATACAAAATGGGTAGAAGCAATAGCCATCATTGACTATATAGTTTCTACTGTTGCTTAGTTTGTACAACAGAATGTTGCAAACAAGTTTGGTGTGCCATGTGCATTAATTTCTAATAATGGAACCTACTTTACAAGCACTACCTTTTGAAAGCTCACACAAAGCTTGGTGGTTGAACATAAATTAACAACACCTTATCATCCATAAGTCAAAAACTATGTTGAGGTTACAAATAAGGAAATTACTAAAATCTTAATGAGAACAATTAGCAAATATAGAATGAACTAGAGCATGAAACTAAATGAGGCCCTCTAGGCCTACCACTCCACCTTGAAGCTCCCTATAGGCTACTCTCCCTATGAGCTAGTGTATGGAAAATTGCCAACTCTTCCTATTTAATTCGATTCACGTACACTTTACAAACTTGTAACCTTGACTTTGACTTAAGTCTAGGACAAAAAGAAATATTAATGAATCTCAACGTACTAGATGAAAATCGATTAGTGGCCTTGTTATATAATGATTTGCACAAGGCATTAAATAAAAAATTCCATGACCTTAGAATTAGAAAATTCGAATTTCAACTAGTAGATAAGGTCCTCTATTGGAACCCCACACATGTGCCATAATGAACCAAGTTTCAAATACTATGGGAAGTCCCTTATATTAATTCTAAAACCTTTCCTTCTAGGGAAATGTTGATCTACAAACCTAAGAGCCCAGATAAGAAACAATGGGTCAACATGCAACAAATTGTACCTTTCCATGAGTATAAAGAAGCCAACATTTGCAACACTTTCTTGGATGGACAACCATACTCAATTTTTTTTATCTCCTCCTTTCAACTTAGTTGTGGGGGAGATGGTCATCCATCCTAATTATATAAGAGGCTCCTTAGTTTTTCATCTTTTTGGTTTTACACATTTTTTTTACACCTTATTATTTTTACAACTTTTTGTTTTACATATTCTTTATCTTACACCTTTTTTCCACTTTATTAATTTTTTCCAAATTTTATTTTACAACATCATTAGTATGTTTTATTTTTCTTGTATATTTTTTTTATTTTGGTATTATTTTCTTATTGTGTTCTAATAATAATGTGCCTTATTACCAACAAGATACATTGCAATTTTCTTGATACAAGCATGTTCTATCTAGTTATTTATTATTGGTATCTAGATTCTAGATTTGAATTTTGTTACTAATAACTAAGACATAGTTTCTGTTTCATGAAACTGGCAGTGAGTCTACATCATCCACACATCTACAAACTCTATGGTGTTTCCAATTCTAGAAGTTTGAGGTCCCTTTTCATTAATAAAACTTTAACAAACTTGTGACCTTGATAGTTTCCAAACTTGGAAAGGATTCAAAGGTTTGAATAGGGTGTGATTTTAAGGGAACTTAATACTCTTTATACTCTTATAATTTCTTTGATGCATGGGTGTTTTCATGGATTTCTGACCATTCCATGTTGACCAATAATAGGAAGCTAAATAAGTCTTTACATGGTGTGGTTCCCATCCAAAAAAATAAAAACCATAGGAATTCAAAGCACACCCCTTAGAAAAAATAAACAAGCTACAAACATTGGTTATGGGACTCAAAAGCCCTTTCTCACTTTTTGCTTTTCTTTTCTTCTTTATAAGGAATAATGATTATCTATGGGAGCACTCTTCTATCTTAAGGGATGGACCAATTAGAGAGCGATGATGAAAAGTCACCGAGTATGGTTGGTTTTGGTTTGGACTAAGAATGGATTTTATTAGGTCATTTAACCAAAAATTCATAACGGACTTCATGTGACCCTAATCAACAACTTCATTTCACTTTCTCTCTCTCATCCATATATGCTTTTCATGCCTCACCTCACTATTAATGTTCATGTCCTTGTTTAATGTCTTGGTTTAATGTGTCAAAATTCTTAGGTAGTTTCTTCTAGGTTTTCATACTTAACTTTCTGTAACCATTAATCATCCATGGGGCCTATGGACTCCTTGGTTTGAGAATATGCAAGGACAACAAAGGGCATGTGTCTGCTTTTGGAAGGATCCACTTGCATACCTTTTGGTTGGGATAGTTAATTTTTTTATCCTTAGGCATTCTCACAATCAAACCCTTTTGCATGCCTCATCGATGACATCTAATTGTGTGCATCTTCACAATGTTTTTTGATGAAATTCTATTTTTTATTATTTTAAATTCTTTAACCCTCTTCAATGAACTTTGATAGTTATAGAAATCAAATACTATTAAAAGAATCAATCTACCATAATCACAACCTAGCCAAATGTAACTACCAATGAGACAAGGTACCTAAAAGCTCTAAGCTACACATTGCACACTAAGCCATGATTTTGTTGTGATTGTAGAGGGAAGTATGGACTAGAAGTAGGACTATCTTCACCAAGGAATAAGCAGCAGCATCATGAGATGAGCTCCCTTCATGATCATTGAATCTTCTCCCTCGTACTTTAGTTGCTAGAAGAGTTGGATGTCAATTTTGGCCAAGGTGTTCAATTATATTATCATTAACATCCAATTTTATAAAAGATTGTAAATCTGTATACTTGGACAGTTAGAATCTATCTATTTCATCTAAGTCAGTTTGCATGTCAGTCAATAATATCATACCTTTCCAATATTCTGTAAGGGAATTGTTCCTCCTTTTGTTCACTTGAGGAAAATTTTTCATTTAGTCATGGGGATATGATGAAGTGTATATTGTTTGGCTCTAATATCAAGTATCTGATATCAGGGACCAAGAAGCGATGTCAAATATCTAATATCATAGGATGTGTTGGCCTATAAATATAACACTTCAGCACATGGTTTGAGAGTATTAATCATAGCATAGAAAAGCTCTTGCAATTTTTCTTTCCTAGAGTTAGAATATTTTCCCAAACTGCCCGCAGTAGGAGTCATTGAGTGTACAAATCTTATTCGAGCACTATTGTATCTG
This sequence comes from Gnetum montanum, assembly GCA_015680685.1. Taxonomy (NCBI): domain Eukaryota; kingdom Viridiplantae; phylum Streptophyta; class Gnetopsida; order Gnetales; family Gnetaceae; genus Gnetum; species Gnetum montanum. The sequence goes on along the minus strand of MNCI01029903.1, from coordinate 1,415,752 downwards.
AGCACAGTAGTGTGTGTAACAATAAAGATGAGCTTTCTAATAAACCTTATAACACTTTGACTAGATTAAATATTTTATTTTATGCATTCAATGTTTCATGCAATTTCCTTTAATGTTTTCAATAATTAAGCTAATTAAGGAATTAAGTTAGCTAGCTTAAATAGCAATTAATTAAGTACATAAGTACGATCACTTCAAGCATGCAAATGACACTTGGTAATCTCATTAATGCTTAACATTTGGTAACCTAGCAACATTATACATGTTTAGGATGCATACAAAAAGTGGGATCAAATACTTATGTTAGGAATAATTAAACCTAGGTTAGTTAGTTAGATTAATGTTGGCGATCATTTTTGATGCGACCGCCAACAAGTGTCCTCGAACAGGATTTAGGTGCCTGCTAGTCTCTGGCAACACCAAGGCCCAGATACCTCCAAATAAACTCAGTAGTTAATGTGAGTATGTGTGTGTGCTGTTGCAGCGTGCGGTTGTGAGAAATGTAACGATTGCGTTGTATGTAAACTACAAATGACTTACTTTAAAGAGATTTAGCCAACTTTGCCAAGTACTGTGTGCTGTTGCAGCGTGCGATTGTGTCTACATGGTCCTTATAATACCTACTTGTAACAAATAAAATTTTGTTAAAAAATTTGAGCACAACTCCGCAATCTACTCCTAATTTTCCCCAGAGAAAGAGATAGTCCCACAAGAAAACTAGAAATAGAGCAAGATTCAATGGAAATAGATAGAAAAGAAAGGAAAGCAGATTTGTGTAGACCTCAAATATTTAAACAAGGTAAAATGACACGAGTAAACACTTCGCAATAAAGCTATCCCAAATTCAATATCTACGAATTGTTCAAACTTCCAAGGCTCAAACAAGCAATATCTTCAAGACAATCCTACTATGCTACCAAAAATTGCTGCGTAAACTACCACGTACGAGACTCCATTTTGACTAGATAATAGATGTCAACGATTGCATTCAAACAGAACCTTTAAAAGACTTGACAATTTCTGATTGAAATACCACGAGAATTCACTTTAAAGATAAAAAGAAGCTATTCTGGTCCCATCAAAATACCAAAGATTTTCTGAACCCTCTCGACTACTGAATTGTTCAACGGCGTGACTACAAACAGAGGCTCTCTTACAACAATCCCAATAGCAGTTCCCACACGTTGCACAATAATGAAATTTACTACTAAAATGCTCTTAAGGCTTTTAAACACAAGCGCTTCTATGGCAAAATTTTAATAGAAATTTCTATCGGGCAACAAGAACAATAAGAGCAATCTAAAAATCCCAAAATTACTTGCCAAGGATGATACTATCTAAACCACTAGCTAAACAATTTAAACAAAACAAAAAATGAAATGCATAACTCACAGGACCATGACAAAGAGGCTGAAATCTTTATTCTAGCAAGTCCTCTTGCAAGCAATCGTCACAACTTCTTCTTTACAAAATGCTCTTCTCCCCAAGACTCAAATTGTCTCCAAGTGAGAGCCCAAGTGCTAACTAGTAGCCTTCAAAGTGTGATGTATGAGACCTCCCAAAAGTCCCAATGTTCCCAATATCTTCTCAAAAGTGTGATGTATGAGAAGTGATGATATGAGACTCCCATTGTCTTCTCCTCCCCACCTTTAGCCCTTTTATAGGGTTCAAAGGTAGTTAGGTAAGTTACATCTTCAAAAATATCTTACCTAACTTTTCTCCCAAGTAACTTGGCCAACCAATTAGGAGGTTACTTGCTCAACAAGTTAGGTAAGTTACAACAATTTTGGATAGTTATGACCATCATATATTAAAATCTACAACTGACAAGTGTTTACTTCATATATGATATTGGGTAAATATCCCAAGAATTTTGTCTTTGAATATAACTTCAATTTAGAGGTAGGTATCCAGCATTTATATCCAATGTTTATCTTGTTAAGTTGAGGCTTTAGAAACATAATCATTCATTTTTACATGGAATATAATCGGTTATAAAACTAATTTTAACGGATGGCAAATATACGTTTCAAAAGTAAATAATTTTCCAACGCCGTTAATCGAGTTGCCCAATGGCTTCTCCTGTACGCAACCTATTCCCGCAGCTTGCGCTCCATTCTACCGAACTTGCTTCGTCCACTGTTTTGCAGCCACTACTCTACCTTGGATTGGCTCGAGGTCTTCTTTTCCAATTCATACGCGATTGCCGCCACCGTTGGTTCATTGCTGACATCGCTGAAGCCCTGATGCTGCTCTGCTGCTGCCATCTCCACATCTTCCGCATTCGCCATGGCTATGCATCGTCCATTGAACTCCCACAAAATTGATGGCAGTTGGAACCGCTTCTATGCACAGGTCGGCAGTAGTTACTATTTCACCCATATCGGCAATTAAATGGCTTGACACTGTAAACCCTCGGCGAAGATGTCCTGCTCCAGTTCGTGGGCAGCGTTCAAGTCCGGCGCATTTGTATTTTGTTTTTTTTGTTTTTGCTGATAACCGTCCAAACTCGCAGGCATAGGTGTAGGCATCGTAACCGCCTGCATTTTAGCCCTGTTTCATTCATTTTACTGTAGCCTCTGGCCAAGAAATTAGGCTCACTGTGGAAACAGAAAAAGAAACCCTGTGCGGCAAGTATTTGATAAAATTCCGAAGAGGAATATGAAGTTATTTCTGGCGTTTTCTTGTCAAAATTTAGCGGCAAGCATCACCCTTTTTTGTTGTTGTGTTGATACCATGTTTTTTTTTTTATTTTTGAGAGCACAAGATGTGCCCCTATCCCTAAAAACATTCAGTGCAGTATACTATACTATTTCTTCTTACCATAGAATCTATTTTCTCTGTTCATTGGCTTTAATGCGGATCTGTGAAAGCAGGACCGACACCATTCTTGAATAATGTTTATCATCGATATATTTGTATGGCCAGGCTAGGTATATCTCGTGTCTGCCACCACTACTGAACCAGTCTGAGTTTGGTAGAATGTAATATGCCGAAATATTACATTCTTTGCCCAATGTAAGGTTTAAAATAAAATATGTGTTTCATCACCGTAAACTCATCTGAATTTTTACACCTATTTTATTTTTATTCTCTTTAAGTAGACTAAAACTCCTGCTCCATGTAGTGGCTGGAAATGTGCCAACAATTAAATTAGCAATTAAATTACTTCATTCCCTTCATCCTTTATTTTAAGAACCCAAAATATAATACATCAAAAAAATAAAAATATATGCCTCAATTAAAGTTAACCATACCTTTTTATGTTACAAGTATAATTAGAAAGACAACAAATGACTATTAGGGCAAGTTCACTTCTTCAAGATTGATGTACCAAAAGACAAAATCCATGGACTTCAACTAGATCATGCATGAACTCTTAGTGATTCATATGGTTGAGCATAGGGGTATTTGCTGCTCATCAAGTGTGCAAGGATTCTACCCTCCAAGTGTAGAAGTACCCAAGTTGAAGAACCGCATACAATTTTTGTGTGCAAGGATGTATGAAGCTTATAAATGAAAGACTTGTTAAAGGAAAAGAATCTCTTCATATAGTTTTATGACAAGAAAGAGATCCACATGACAAATGTGGACTTGGAAGTCATCAACAAGCATAAACATCCTCGAGTACTTCATTCAAATAGGAATTATCCTTAAGAACTTCATTAAAAAAAATTATGATCCAAGGTTCGATCATTTTTCTCATGTAAGAAAAATTACATGTTATTACTATGGTAAGTTTCAGCATAATCAAGTAAATTGTCATTTATAACATTCTCACATAAGTACTTGGTCATATAATATGACTCCTTGGTCTTATCCAAAAGGGCCTAAAAAGAATACCTTGTAGGTCAAAAATGTTTGAAGGATCAAACAAAAATAAGAGGAGGAAAAAAATTTCTCAAAAAACTTCATAAAGAAAAATCAAACTTTTAAGATATAAGAGGTTTGTATTAAGAGATAAGGAGATCCAAAAGGAGAACCTCATTTCCAATCTACGTAGACTTCATGATCTCTCAACTCTAAGCAAGGTGAGTAGAGGTAAGCTTTTTTTTTTCTTTTTTCATAAAATTTTTGTGCTCATTATAAGTTCTTTTATCTATGATAGAAATCTCTCTAAGTTCCCATCATCCCTACATAAATTCATCCAACCTTGAGGATAGGCATCTCACTGTTATGATAGACATCTCACCTTATACATCTTTTTTTGAGGATAGACATCTCTCTATGTTTTCTTAGACTTAGAATAGATGTTTAGTTGTTTGATTAGATGTCTCATTTTGTAGGAAAAATCCTCAATAGCTACATCTATCTAAAGTAAACCCTCCTTTCTTTTCTCATTTCACTTCACCAAAAACTTAGATGTCCAAGAGCAATCGTCAAGGGCTTTCTCCAAGGTGCATGTAGTCCAAAATCCATGACTCATAAGAAGATTGGAATGTCAAGAGCTCCTTCTCAAAAAGGAAAAAATATAAATGACACATCCACAAGCAAAGAAATCACTTATCTACCTTCATTACATTCTACCAAAGCTCAACATCGATTTGAGGTAACATGCTCTATAACTATTATTTCAAAAAGGTACCTTAGTTTCTAGTAGCATCACCAAAAGGAGTTGATGATATTCTTTCAAGAAACTAATTAGGTTTCTTTCATTACAATGAACTTCTATATGCTTGAGATCCTAATCAGAAAATTTTACTATAATATTTCCATCACTAACGTTGTTGTTGGAGCTTTTACTTCTATAGTTGGGGGTATTTTGATTGAGGTCATTCCTCAAGTAGTTAATGCCATTCTTGGCATTTCTAACTCTAAGGTTCATAGGGTCACCATTCATTTGATGTCAAATATTTTCTCAAATGGTGTAATCCCTATTTTTGACAATGAGTTCTGTGATGCTTTTTTTGTTCAATCATAATCATTGAAAAGTGTCAAAGTGCTTAGAAATCGAATGGCCCAAGATGCTTCCACCCTCTCCCTTATTTTTTTTTTTTATAGTGTCATTGGTAAAGGGGGAAGTTATAGGTATTTGCTACTAGCCCAAGATTTTTTCTTATATGTCTTCTTACTATTTAGTCATTAGATTTGGAACATATCCTTTGTAGAGACATGTTGGGACTTTTTACTAGAGAGAAAGTTTATGGGCATCATCGTCTCATGAGTTTATTGATTTTTCATAAAGAATTTGCTATTCTTGATATGTCTCTTCTAAAAGGTAAAATAATTCTTGATGAATACTCATAGAAAAGGAGTACTACTCATATAGAACCTAAAGAACCAAGATTAAAACCTCAAAAAACAAGAAATAAGAAAGCTTCATCACCTGCTAAGGCCTCTCCTCAATGTAAGAGGTCCAAGTCTATTGGTGGCCAAGTCAAGTCAGCTATCTAGAAGGCCATAAAACCTTTCACCAAAACTTTTGGGATGTGTACTAAATCTCTCTTACCTTTGTAAGAGAATGGATGTAGCTAGTGTATCACTACCTCTAGATGGAGGGTACTTTGAGGAGATTACCAATCCTTAGATATCAGATAGTGAGGAGGAATGTTCCATGCTAACCAAACACTCCATAGCAGCCAAGCCATCCCTAGCATATGATTCCAGAAATGCCTTTGATTATGATGAACTACCAAAACATGTCTAAGGATATTTATTTTCTGATCCTGAGCAACCTGAACCCAACACTCATGCTCATGAGGATGTTCCTCAATCCTTTGAATAGCAAGTAATGGGAAGTATCTATAAGATCACATCTCAGTGAAGGTCAATTGATCCCATCACCTATAAGAGGAAGATTGCTTCCTCATCCTTGCAATACACTCCATGTCATCCATCCATGTCATCTAAGTTTTGGATTCATCTACATCCCTGAATAGATCCTATCATGGTTTCCTCTTTGGATAATGATGATGAGTAGTAGGTCTCCAACACTAGCACTAGCACCAATAGTGATGATGATGAAGAGGAGACATACAAGTCCATCAGTGCAATATCTAACTCCAATGATGATGATGCTGCAGAGATCAGTGACTAGTAAGTCTTCCTTGTTCACTCCACTTTTTGGTTGATGTTCAAAAAGGGGCAGAATTTTGTGACTATGATGGCAGTATCTTTTTTATTATATGTAAATAGATCTGGACTTGTGTTGTTATTTTATGCAAATGTTTTAGTTATATGTGGGTGATATGGTAGTCTATATTGGGCAAGATGATGCTTTATATATTATAGATGGTATATATGTTGTGGATAGTTTATGCATTAAAGATAAGTTATGCTTTTAGTATTTGATTTGTCCTCTTGGCTATATTATATGTTGTAGAGCTCATGATGTTTTAATTTTCTCTATGATCTCATGTGATTTGGATCAATGAATATGAGTCTTTCCTTCTTCCTATCTTGCTATCATTGGAATATATATTCCTTAAATGTTTTTAATTTTATATATTATGGAATGTGCTAGCCCATTTTCTCAAGTTTTGGACATCACCAAAAAGGGGGAGATTGTTGATCTTTTGGTATATCAATACATTAGAGAAAATGGAGAATGTGGAAATGTGTTTGTAATCTTGAAGGAACATGTTAAGTTAAGATATCAAAAAGAGAGGTAAGCTAGAATGAAAACCATGTTGAGATAACTAAATGAGAGCTAAAAGGAAAAGATGAGAGCTAGGATGAAAATAGAGTCTACAAGCCAATTGAAGTTGTTTTAAGAACTATCGAGATGTCAAAATGATAAATAAATGATCTAGAATTCAAAGTGCTCTTCTAGAATAGACGTCTCAAATTGGTAGCATACATCTTACTTCTAGGATAGACGTCTCAAGGTATATGTCTCAATCTTTAGGTAGCCATCTTTCTAAAATTGAGGCCAATTTTAGTTAGACATCTTAACTTCAAATTAGATGTCCAAGCTAGTAGTTTCATAGCCATTGCACAAATTCTGAGTTTTTAAAAACTTAAAGGGTATAAGACAAAGTGTAATTCTTGGGAAATGTGCAAGCACTATTCATTGAATATCAAGCATTGTGTGCATCAAGTAAATTGAATTTGTTCTTTATTGTTCCAATAATATGTAATTTATTAAATTTTTTAAAATCCTCAATTGTAAGAAATTTGTAAATTGAGTTACACTCTTTCCTTAATTCTTTTCTTCTTTCTTGTAAGCCCTAAGAAGTTGATGTGCTTCTTGCAGAAGGCATCTTTGTTGAGATTATCAAAACCTTGAGCGGTTGAGTGGTTATGTAGTGAAAAAACACTTTGGTATGGAACTCATGTTTTGTAAAGGTTGTGAGATCCTTCAAACTACATTTTGAGCTTATTGGGACCTTGCAGGGTTGAGTATGTTCACAACACCAAAACACTTCAGAGCAAAGCTTGAACATTGTAAAGGTTGTGATCCCCTATAAACCACATTTTTCTAAGAAACAAAATCTAGATATATGAAAGGATTCTAACCTCTGGGTGTGAAATTACCCAAGTTGAGGAACCACATAAAAATTATATGTGATTTTGATTGCCTTGGTTGTTTTAATTGGAGAACTCATTCAACCTCCCTTCTAAGTTATCAATCCTCAAATAATACTTAAATGATTTAAATAATTTTAATGATGATTCTACTAATTTTGAACTTGATTTGCTTTATTTGTTTAATTTGTACTTTGTTCAAAAATGATTAAGTGCCAATAATTTACATTTTATAACTATTAGACAAAATGGCCAACTTATGCATATGACTAGATAAGAAACATTTTTCTTCTATTTGATTCTGATTTATAACTTTCAATTAGGCGATTTGTGCAAACTAATGATTCTCATGATCTATTAACTTTAATAATGAATTATTTTTCTTGTAAAAATTAAAATAACTAATTAAATTTTTTTTAAAGAAATTTTTATATGATTTTCCTACCTATGCTAATTTGGGGCTTTTTGCTAGAACGAAGAATTTTCAACTTTGTAGTTATGATTATGCATGAAATTGATCTATATTTGTGAATTTGATTGAAACCCAAAATACAGATAGGAGTTGTAAATAAAAATAAATTTTTGATAATAATCCTATTGATTGCAAATGGCTTCAAAGATAACCCTTGCAGCTAGAGGCCCATCACAACCCCATGAGAAGAGGCTTAGAAAAGAATAAGGTAGAGGAAGAGGAAGGAACCAGCCACTAGTAGAGAAGTAGGAGAAGTAATCATACTCCATTCAACAACCAATGTCATAGGCATGATAATCTACAATGGTAAATGCCTCAATAACACTAGCTTCTAAAACTAGCAAGTAGTTGTCCTTCTTTGAAGATTATGTAATTATAATCAGCAACAAATTAATCATAGCCATAGTCATTATGGAATTAAATTTTGGTCCATTTTTGGAGTTCACTCCAATAGAGGTGCATGAGTAGTTACAAGCACCACCATTCTGGCCCATACTTTCTACTAATGGTGATTATTACCTAGGAGGAATCTATCAATTTTTGCACAATAATCAAGATGACTCCACTATGAAGAGAGAATGAGTGATAGTTCTATATTTGGTATATGTCACCACATGAGCATTGAATCTTTCAAATATTAGTAGTACCATAGTGCAAATCTCCATCTACTCAAACATAAATGTAGGGAATCTTTGGTTGGAATATGGAACCAAAGATAAGAAATACAATGAAATAATAATTACTAAAAATATTTACTTCAAGATTTTTATGTATCATATCTATCCTACAAAGGGCATCAATAAATATTTAGCATATGCTATAGAGGAAGTGCCACTCTAAGTGGTAAATATTAAGCAAATATGGTTCATTTTATTTTTCTTGAAGTATAGAGAAGATTCGAAGAGAAGAATTCTAGGATGTCAACACTACCATTTCCTTGTCTAAGAAAGATATTATGTAGGTAAGTTGATATTTTGGGCTACATAAATGATACACTAAGAAAAGCCCAAAACTTTGCATATGAAGAAATGTTAAAGTTAATGTTAACCAAAAAAAGATCAATTTGAGAAAAATCTAAGCATTAAGGCAACAAAAACATTATCACTAGCAATTAACATACCAGCCATAGGAACAAAATAAATAGGGCCTAGCACTTCTACACTAGCAACTAAACCAAAGACTATAGGTCTATAATGAGTCATTAATAACAATTGGCAAAAATGTGAGTTGGAGGACAAGGAATGTGTCTAGCATGTTTAAAGTGAAGAAGAACCAAAATTAGCTTGTATTATCAATTGATCTAGCTAATGGACAAATTTCTATTCATTCCATTAGAAAAGATTGAATATTTAGATAGTGTTGAATCATTTCTAGTAATACATAAAATGAGAGAAGGTGCCACTATGGTGGTCATGTAACATAAGGGAGAGCAGAAAGCTATAGCACTCATTACATATCATAGCAAGGAAGCATTAATGTCCCTATCATGTCTCCTACCAACTTCACTAGAATTTAAGATACTCAAATATTGGTTGATGTTGTAAATAAAGGAAAGAAAGTAATGATTGCTAAGTAATACAAATTGCATTAGATAGGCTAATTTCAATAGGATAGGTCATGCAAGATCTTTTCAATATCCCTAATGACATCATTGCTGCATAATCTAAATTGATCTCTACAAAGGGTAAGTTAGTAATTGTGTAGACAAGTTTGCAACACACTAATTTGAAAGTCCAAAAAAATATCAAATGAATTAGTTCAAATAAAAATTCAAAAAACAAGATCCTACCAACTATGTAGCACCAAAGCATTTAGAATAATTTAGAACAAAGTAAGTAAACAACCTAATGACAAGGTAGCAACAGTTGGAGATAGAAAGGAAAAAGGCTAAGGATCAAGAACTTGGGTAAAAATAGTTCCCAAAATCAATAATAAATAGCCACAAAGCCCACACCAAAAATTTATGTGGTTCCCTAACTTGGGTAGTCCGCACTTGGAGTGTAGATTCCTTGCACACCTCCAAACTTTATTTTTCAAAAAAGTGGTTTGAAGGACACCACATCCTATACAAGCTCCATGCTTCACTTCAAAATGTTTCATTGCTACAAAACCACTCAACCCTACAAGGTCCCAACAACCTTAAGAATGTGGCTTAAAGGATCCCATAATCTTTACAAAATTAAGCTCCACTACAGAGTGTTTTGATGCTATAAAAACACTTAATCTTGTAGGATCCCGACAAGCTCAATTACAATGCCTTCTCACAACAAGCACATCAACCCCAACAAGGCAACAAAAGAGAAACAAAATCACAAGAAAAGAATGTAACTTAAATTATAGGTCCTTTTACTTTAAAGCACAATTCTACAAATAATCAAGAAAATGATGATAAATGAAGTACACAAGTACAATATATAATGATTTCTTTGATAGTGACAATGCTTGCTCAATACTTTTTCAATACCTAAGAGAATGAAGTCTTCTTATAGCCTTGGAGTTTCTAAAAACACCTCAAAATTCATGCAACGGCTATCTAACTGATAGTGTAGACATCTTCTTTGAGATTGGGACATCTCTTTGAAATTGACCTCAATTTTGGCCTCCAAAAGTGAAATGTCTCTATGGAGACATTTTCTCTAAAAAGGAGATGTCTCTTGTTTTTGGAAGATGTCTTCTGTGAATCCACTCCACTTTGGCCAAGATGTCTTCTGCTTCTTGGAGATGTCTTCTCAACTTTTGAACTTTGGTTTTTGAGGCTTCCTCTTGGGGATTTAGCTTCCTCTTGATTACCCAAGCATCTTCATTTCTTTTTTTTTTTTTTTGTAGTCTTCATACTCATCCATGCTCTCTTGACTCCTTATAGCCTCCACTTTGACATCTCTTTGTAAATGTCACTCTTTGAGTTCTCATTCATGCCTTGCAAGAACATTACATTCCACATTATTCCATGTTCTCCATTTTTCTTAAGGTTTTGACATACTAAAAGGTCAACAATCTCCATTTTTGATGATGTTTAAAACATAAGAAAATGGATGAGTCAATAAATCAATAAATAATAATAATAATCAATAAAAACATTAAGATGTATAAATTCCAATGGCAGCCAAGGTTATAACTAGAATAATGACTTTGAAGCTCAAGGCACAAGGTAGATATCATATAAAATAGAAAAGAAACTATTCTAAGAAAAGGCAAAATCCTATTTCCAAAAAATTGCATAAATTATAATAAGCACCATTTGTTCATACCACAAACTATTCATACAACCTATTCACAAACTATCCATACAATATAGTTGTTGATACATCCTTAACATGTACAAAAATCACATATGTATAAATCCACAACAAAAACCACATATGTGTACATCAAGTTGTCTTCCTCTTTTTAGACATCATCAAAAAGAAGAGAGATCACCCAAGGACTCTAGTCACAAACCTTGGTTACATCATCAAACTCATCATCTGAAGCAGCTACAGCTCTAGAGGGTCTATATGTTTCCTTCTCATCATCATCATTGCTAGTGCTAGTGCTACTCACATGCTGCTCATCATCATTATCTAAAGAGGGTAGTTGAATAAGAGCTCTTTGCAAACAAAGCTTCACTCAAAATTGAGATGAAGCTAGTGGACCTTGCTACATTGGTATCTAATGAGAGGATGAGGAAGCTCCCTTCCTTTGATATGTGATAGCATCAACAAGCCTCCATTAGGATGGGGTTTCAAAGATGCTCTCCATGGCTTGCTACTTGAATGATCCAAGAGCATCCTCTTAATGATGAGAAGTAGTGCTAGGTTGCATGGGATAAGATGCTCCCCCTAGACACATGCTAGTGGTGCATCAGGCTCCTCTAAATTAGACTCATGTCCCAAGTCATTAGCTTGGGAAGGTCCAAATGCCACTACATGTCTCAATGAACCAAGAAGGTCCTACTCACTAGCTAAGATGGAAGGAGTGGTGATCTCCTAAAATTGTTATCCATCAGGAGGAAGAGGTACTCCAACAACATTCATTCTCTTATGCATGTATGAGAGATTCCTATCAGTCATCCCCAAAGTACAAGCAAATAATCGAAGTAAATTCTCTAAAAAAGATCTCACCTGTCCACCAATAGATTTATACCTTCTCAACTAAGGAGAGGCCTTGGATGATTATGTTGATCTCTTCTTCTATGATGGAGGTGGCCTAGTGCTAGGTCTCTCTTCATCTACATGGGAGCTCCAATTCTCTACATACTTCCCAAGGTTCCTCTTGCCTTTAAGTAAAAGCATCTTTGGAATGTGCATACTTCTCTAAAAAATTAGTAGACTAATGAAGTGAGAATGCCCAAAGATCCTCTCTTTGGTGAACATGTTCAACATGCCATAGAAAGAGTATGGTCCCAGTCCAGTGGCTATCCTATAAGTAGGCAATAGAAAACAAAAGCTTAGGGTGGCAACGGATAGTGATAGCTTTCCCCTTTTATGATAATGTTATACAAAATAATAAGAGACAAGGTGGAAGCACATAGAGACATCTTGTTCCTATAAATTCTACTTTTACCAAAAGATACTAACTCCCCAAACAATGCATCATAGAACTCATCATGTGTGATGGGAATTACACCATTCATAAAAATATCATTCATAGAATGAATGGCAATCCAAAAGACATCAATACTAGGAATCCTAAGAAGTGCATTCACCACCTGGGGAGACACATCAATGACTAAACCCCCAACCATAGTTTTAAATTCCCCAACAACAACATTGATAATAACAATATTATAATAAAATTCTCTTATAAGTACTTCAGGATCACAAAAATCCATGGCAATGAAAGTAGCCCAATTCAAAAGTTGAAAGTAACTCATCAATGCTTACTACCTATGACAAGGAAAGAATAGAGAATGCTCAAAAATAATGTTAATGGTTTGAGTTACCTCAAATCAATTTTGGGCATTGGTAGACCTGAATTGGGGGGATGTATGTGCTTGGATTGCTAGTGGAGCCTCCCCTTAACCTCTTCTTAGGTGGTTCCCTTGACGTTCCAACCTTCTTGTACACCATGGCTACTCAAATTGCTGTCACTAGTGGAACCCTAGTCATCTCTTCGAGGACATCTTTTTTGAAAATAAACAAGAAATGAGGGTTTGGATTCAAATAGCGGCACACAATGATGGTTTTTAACAAAAAAGTAAACGTCTCCTTGGAAATATAGACATATCCTTCACATTTTAAAATATAGGTAGATGTCTCTTTTTGAAAGCAAACGTCTCTTCCATGTTGAAGAAAAACTCAGGTAGACATCTCTTTTTAAGAGTAGACGTCTCTATGTAGACATCTCTTTTTCGAAGTAGATGTGAAGTAGATGTCTTCTAGGAGACATCTCAAGGAAGACATCTCTTCTAGATGAGGCTCTACAAGATGGATTTTAGGAATTTTTTCCAAGGATTATAGTGTTATAAGATACTTACAATAAATTAAAAAATTACCTCTACTTACCCTCTTTGCTGATAAAAATGAAGGTGTCTAGTATGCTTAAGAATGAGATTCTTCTTTTGAGGTTTTTCTTCTCACACAAAATTTTTTTGATTTGTGAGGCTTGGCTCCCTCTCACAAATTTTTTGGAGAAATTCTCCTCATTTTCATGTTTTTTCCTTTTTATTTTTTATTCTTTTTTTACTCCCTTGTCCTTTTGAGTTATCCATTTTTTTATGGTCTTGCATACTTTCCTTTCTAGGTGCATTTGGGTAAGACCAAGGAGCCTTATGATACAAGCAAGTATTCATATGATAAAACTTTAAATTACACTCCCATTGATTATGCCCAAATTCATTACAATAATAACATCTCACCTTCCTATAGTAGTTAAAGTGGTCAAACCTTGAAGTTGTTCTTAGTTGAGATGTAGTGCTTGTTGATTCTTCATTTTTTGGACAAGTCTTTTGATAACATGGAGTTGGTGTAGATGTCTTTTCTTGTGCACAACATCCTAGCCCACTCTTATCATGTTGACTTTTCCCTTTTCCTAGAACCATCCAAAGGGACTCTTTTCCTTTGACAAGCCTCTCATTTACAAGTTTTACATTTGCAAGCTCTACCTTCATCTGCTCACAAGACTTAGTTAACTCATTGTTCTCAGCCCTAAGATCTAAGATTTCTTTTGTGGGGTCTAAAATGTTTGAATTTAATGAATAAATTTCTTAATCCTTAATTTTTAGTTGTTTACTCAGCTTTGTGCAAATATTTTGAAAAGATAAAAGTTCATACCTTTCTTCTTCATTTTCAAATTCATCATCTGAGGTGCCATCATCATCATCTGTGAGGGCCATATATATGAGATTTGAATCGTTTGTGGCTTCATCCACTTCTTCTTCACTTTGTTCTCCATTATCTAGTGTATAATTTGGTCTTCTTTGGTTCCATATCACTTTTGTCCCTCTGTTACAACTTGTCATTACTAGGACATTTGGAGGTCACATGGCCTCTTCCACTGCAAACCTAACATTCTATTGAAGAAGAATCAAAACTAGAACTTGAAAAATTTTTACCTCTTTCCTTACCTTTGAATTGATTTGATCTTTCCTAATTAGAGCTCTTACTTATATTTTCCATAAATCTTTGCAGCCTTCTTAAGAGAAAAGCTATTTCTTCTTCATTGCCCTCATCTTGCTCAATAGTTTCTTTTTCCTTGGAAGTCGAGTTTGGAGCAATGGGTTTTTCTTTAATTGATCCTTCACTCATGAGGTTCATTTCATAAGCAATAAGAGCACTTTGAGGCTCTTCAAATTTTAGAACTAAAAAATCTCTTATTTCCTTCATGGTTGTGACCTTTAGTCCAAATTTTGGTTGGAGAGTTCTGATCATTTTTATTATGACATTACATTCAGGAAAATCCTTACTAGTACCTCTAATAGCCACAACTTGATCATTTTCCCTAGAGAAATAATCTTTTATATTTTCTCCTTCTCTCATGTTAAATTTATCATTCTCACTTTGCAAAATTAAAAGTTTAGATTGCATAACTATTGATGTTCCCTCATATGTAGCTTCTAAAGTTTCCCAAATTTATTTGGTCATTTTGCATCTAGATACTCTATTAAATTCATATTTATTCAATGCACAATATAAACAATTTTTTTCTTTCAAATCATACATAAATTTATCTCTTTTTTCTTGTGTCCACTTACTCCTAGGCTTGATGGCCTTTGTTGCATTATTTATGGGTGATATGTAGCTTTTAAGAATGGACTTCCACACTTCAAACTCCATGGATTCAAAGAAGCCTTACACCCTTGCCTTCCAATAGCCGAAGTTGAAGCCATTGAACATTGGTGGCTTTCTGTAAGATGTCCCCTCCATAGTTTACTCTTTGAAAGTTGATGCTGAATAAAAGAGTACCAGACTCTAATACCACTTGAGGATCAAGAACTTAGGAGGGGGATGAATAAGTTCCCCAACTCAAGAATAAACAACCATAAAAACCATATCAAAAATTTATGTGATTTCCCAACTTGGATCGTCTACACTCAGAGGGTAGATTCATTGCACACCTCCACACTTTGTTTCCCTAAAAAATGGTTTAAAGGGCACCACACCTTATAAAGGCTCTAAGCTCTGCTCTGTAGTGTTTCGTCACTACAAAACCAATTAACCTCACAAGGTCCCAACAAGCTTAAAATGTGGTCTCAAGGATCATACAACCTTTACAAAATGAAATCTTCTCTAGTGTGTTTTAACACTGCACAAACATCCAATCTTGCAAGATCCTGATAAGCTCAATTACAATGCCTTCTAACAAGAAGTACATCAACCCTAGTAGGACAACAAGAGACAAACAAAATCAAAAGGAAATAATGTAACTTAAATTACAAGTCCTTGTACTTTGAAGCACAATTCTACAAAAAATTAAGTAAATGATATGACAAATGAAGTACACAAGTAAAATATACAATGATTTCTTTAATAGTGACAATTCTTGCTTAATTCTTTTTCAATAACCAAGAGAATGAAGTTTTCTTATGGTTTTGGAGTTTCTAAAAATCCCTCAAAGTTCATGCAACAACTATCTAACAACTAGTGTAGACGTCTCCTTCAAGATTAGATGTCGCTCTGAAATTGACTTCAATTTTGGGGAGATGTCTCCTCCAAAGGTCAAACACCTCTATGGACACATCTTCTCTGAAAAGGAGACGTCTCCTATTTTGGGAAGATGTCTTCTGTGAATCCACTTCACTTCAGCCAAGACATCTTCTACTTCTTGGAGACATCTTCTCAACTTTTGAACTTTGGTTTCTAAGGCTTCCTCTTGTTGATTTAGCTTCCTCTTGATTGTCAAAGCATCTTCATTTTTCTTGTAGTCTTAATACTCATCCATGCTCCCTTGAGTCCTTGTACTCTCCACTTTGACATCTCTTTGTAGATGTCACTTCTTTAAGTTTTCATTCATGCCCTTCAAAAACATCACATTCCACAATATTTCATGTTCCCCATTTTCCTTAAGGTTTTAACAAACCAAAAGATCAACAAAGGCAACATGAAATGTCTCAACTGTTGATGCCAAGACATGTGCATATGTGATAGCCATTAATAAAAGCTAAGAATCAACCAAAGAAGAGCCTAAAACAATTAAGGGATTATTTTATTAGAGTTAACCTAGAAGGCTAGAGATAACAAAAATATATCAATAAAAGAAGTCTACGTCATAAGACAAAAATCTATTATTGAAATCAACACATAGCAAAATGAGACCAAGAAGCATTTTCGAAGCCAAGTGTAAATGCAAAAACAAGTGAACAAAAATGAGAAGTAGATGTCAAAGGGAAAAATCAATGCTATTATGCACATATAATATGAAAAATAGCTTAAACATAAGAAATAAGCACAACAAAATCCCCATAGGACCAATGTAGAACTACAAATGGTGAAGGCAAGCTATCATAATCAAAAAGATATAGTTGTCAATCTATCTAAAAGAATCAATGGTTACCAAGACCTTTAAAATTTGGTTAAAGCATTTGATATAGAGAGGAATTAGTTAATAGATCAGTATGTTAAGGATAATCTATTATTTACACAATTTGCATGTCCGTAGATAGTGCCTACTATAGAGACCCTCATTGATTTAGTTTGGATAGTTAATGATCCAAGGATGAATGAGAAAAAACTAAAAGCTTAATTCAAATATTTTAACATGAAGAAGCTGATAGCACTTGGGAAATAGCCTCAGTAACCACCAATGTAATAGTAACCATCACCATCAAACCTACATCAGCATATTGTAGAATTTTGTTATGTTTTTTCAATTTTTTATTAGCTTTTTTCATTTTTATGATTGATGTCAAATGATCCAATTATGTTTTCATATGATATTTTGTAACTCACTCAAACAAAGATATGGCATTCTAAGTTAGTTACTCAATGAATATTAAATGTTTGTATTTTTATGTTTTTGTTATTTATACTAAGTCACAATTTGTAACTCAATCTCATTTTTGTTTTAACTCTATAATAAGTTTTTAGTCAATCATGGGAGTATGATAAACCACCTAAATTTGTTGACTACGATATTATAGGTCAATCTATGATATCGTAGATACAATGTAGCTAGGCTTGGTCATGCATATAAATATTAGCTATCCATAATGATAAATTATATTTTGAGTTAACACCTTATACAAACTCTTGCAGTTTACTTTTGCAAACTTCAAATTAGTTGTGTGTGCCCATAGTACAATTATAAATAGTTGTACAACATCTTTATTCAAGTGAAGTGTAAATAAACACTCTTCATGAAAGGAAATAAAGATTAATATTATTTATAACCATTGTATCATTTCACTCTATTTAGATTTACTTTACATGCAACTTATTTTTACTTGTCATTTACATTTTCAATGTATGTTAATAATGTAGTGGAATAAGTATGACTGGTTTTGAGTGCAACATGTAGTCATTTAGTAATCCAATAATAACTTTTCTTTGTTCACCTATTAGCAAGTTAGTTGGTAACCCTAGTGGTGGTTAAACTAGCCCAGGTAGTATACAAGAAGCTAGTTCCGATTGCTTATCACCATTAGGCTAACTTAGCATCTCATTTTCATTGTTTCTTATTAAATAGATTCAATACTTAATATTCAATTTACGATGTTTTACTTTAGTACTATGACAACAAAACAACATCAATATATCATATGTCTTACTATAAATTAAACCATCTGCCTTGACTACCACTAACTCCAATAAGAAGACAATAATCATGACCTTCATATTAAGTAGCTATAGTTTATTTTGTCCTATCCATACATTATGATATGGTTGTGCATGTATTCTTGTGACTTGTATGATTAGGTATTGAGAACTCTTGACACTCATTAGCTATAGGTTATTATTAAGTTAATATAGAAGACTTGAGAATTTTGGCTCATCCATAGTGACATCAAAAGTCATATTTAACACAATAAGTAGTAGTAGAGGTCATAGTTACTCTCTAGATCCTAAAAATATATTATGAGTAAACCATGAGGGTTCCATGGATCATGGTGCATGATAACCATGAGTCATGATGAGATGATGATCTACTCATTGTTATTGTGAATGTTAAACTAAAGAGAATGAAAGTCATTTGAGTATTAGAGTAACTAAGCAAAGAAACTTATAATTTTGTATTAGAATGCATAAGGAGTAATAAGTCGTTTGAGTTACTTAAGAAAGAATCCAAGATATGACCAAAGACAATTGAAAGAATTGAGCTTATTTTGGAGTTTCTTGAAGATTGAATTAGCTTGAAGATTGCTAGAGAAGAAAAAGAAAAATTTCTGAATAATCCTTAACTCCATTCTTATTATGATATGTAATGTTTTTTTTTTTAAGTTAAGAGAATGATATTTTCTTTAATTTAATTTATGCATTTATTTTTAAAATGGAATGATGATGGGAAATTTTGATGAATGAAATATAAAATTAGCACCCCATAATTAATAATTGATGCATGCATAGAACTGGACTACACTAAACAAGAAGAGGCCATTGAACCAACTACTATAGTAAAACCAACCAAATTACGAGAAAGAGGAACTAAACCAATGATAAATAGATAAATAACTACCCTTGGATTAACTCATTATGTTTGTTTCTATTTACAGCTCATCTAACACCTTTATTTAATAGGTAATATGGACAAGATTTATCATGTAAAGCATGAAAAGTCCCCTACTATTTCTAGCCAAAATTGATAAGCTTGATTCCACCTATATAGTCTATATTAACGATATCAATGAAAGAGTATGATTTGAGGAACCATTAAACCAAACTACAAACTATTAAAGTCATTCATTCATAATACTCTTATCTTTAACTTAAAGGGGAAAGCTAGTATTCCATGTTTAATAAATTCACTATAATAACCTTAAGATGTCCATGTCTACCTCACTAATAAATGTAGGTAAAAAACATAATTTTCAAAAAAGATATGATGCTTTAAAAAATATTAGTGCATAGTTACACTTTGTATATGGTAGGTATAGAAAAGAAAATAAGTAAATGATATGAAGTAGAGTAAAATAACTAGTATTAAAAGATAGATTTAGAGATACCATATATTGTCATAAGGAAACAAAAGCTCAAAGTAATCCTTATTAAACTTTGAACCTTGTAAAGTGTGGGCTAGAATATAGATGCTATTAAGATGAAATATGAATATATTGCAATCTCATTCTATAGGAAGAATGAAGTAATTTGGCTTTCAAAACTTAATAAAAAGTTAACTGGAATGTAAATGTTGTTAAGAATAAATATGGATGTATTGTAATTCCATTTTGTAGGAAGAATGAAGCAGTTTTAACCAAAGAGTATATTAATGTGTAGTTGTAACCTATGGGGAGGAAAAAAGAATTTTAATGGATTCTGAAAAGTAGTTGGTTTAATATACAAAATAAGTGTACTCATTAGCAAAGAAAAATAAGATATTAGATAAGTTGACAAAAAAAATATGGGAGTAAGACTCAAAAATTGAATAATGACTATAAAATTCAAAGTACATTAGATCATCAACATAGAAGAGAAAGCTTATAGAAAATGCCCAACAATTTTGGAGATGTTTTTTCAAATTTTCATCTTTACAACCAATCCTTAAAAACCTTCCCTCTAGAAGAAGAAAAAGATTTGGCCTTACCCTTATTTATAGGTACCTTCATAGGTTTTCACATCTCACTAAAAGATTTCTTGTAAAGACAAGAAGAATACACTCCCCAAATAAAAATGAATGTAACAATTAAAAATAAGAAATAAATTGCAACAAAATTTGATAGCTTTACCAACTTAAGTCCAGAAGATGAAAAGAAATTAATACTACAAGAAACAAATTAATTGTTTAATCTTCACTGGAAGATTTTTTTCTTGAAACTATATTGAAAAGCAAAATCTCTAAGAATCTAATATTTAACTCCTAAAAGGATATCATAATTATGCTCTTACTAGTAGAAAGTAACTACACAATAAATCTTCCAAAGAGAATAGAGAATAAGAAGTGGAGGATACTTCCAAATATTAAAAAAGTAAGTTGAAAAAGTAGGTTGATCACCAAGAATGAAATCATTAATGCTTGAATGAAAGTTGTTGTAAATTCTAGATGCAATTTTCAAGCATGTTGTGTAACTATACACTCAAAAAAATACATGTGAAAATAAGTTTTCACTTGCACAAAGAGGACATCAAAGAGAAATAAATGTCATATTCAATGATAGGAAAACCTTATTGTATTAATCACTATAAACATCTTCAAATTTTTGAAAAGGTGGATAATTTCCAAATATCTTTTATTTTTTTCATCCAAATGTGTAGTCATAATTACATTTTCCAAGCCTTGTTTTCTTAGTAATTATCTTATATACAAATTTGGAGTTTAAAAAGAGAGAAAAAAAACTTCCATCCTTCCAAAAATAATCTAGAAAAGTTTGATGCAAATTATTTTTAACTTAAATAAATTATCAAGATCATAAATTAGTTTTTAAAAAATTTTGCTTTTCATTCTATTCAAACCATAAAGGCTATAAGTCTTCTTCCATGTAATCCATTATCATGAATATGTAAATAGAAAATTGCAGTGATACATAATTTGCTCCAAGTGGTTCATAATCTATATCAATGAGTAGCCTAAGCCCCATAGAAAGAAAGCTACCATGAGCTAATTTACTTAAGCATATTTTCTATAGCTATAATACTATTGTAGTTCTAATATTTACTAAGAATGCACCATGTTTTCCAAATTTTTTTAATCATTGGAAAAACAAGAATAGAAATGGCCCAAGAAAAAAGAAAGTTATTAAATGACTAATTATTCTCACTTTTAGATTTTCCTTACATAATTTTTGAGGAGGAGCATGCAAATATCATCTCTATGAATGCATTTTGTAAGCCATTTTGTTGAGATAGACACCTTGTTTATAATAATTAATAAGGTGAAGTCCTACATCTTTCTTGTTAGGAGTGCAAATATCCCAACTAACTTTTAAAAAGCTTAGCAAACCATAGAAACCAATAAAAAATTTAATCAATTATGTCATAAAAGCTTTTTTTTAAGTGCCAAGACTAATAATATGAATAGACTAAAGCATTCGTTTAATAACTAAAACTTTGTCAATGAGAATGATTTTTTAATACTTTCTATATATCAAGCTTCTTTTCAATTTTATCAACCACATAATTATACAAAAGAAAAGGTATTTCTAAAATCTAGAAAATAAAAAAAATTCAAGGTTTTTGAGTGCTTAAGAGTAACCCACTCATTAATATTACCATTATAATAAAAGGTAAATTGAAATTAAAGCTAAATAACATGCATTATTCATCCATGTAATAGAATATCGATATATTGCAAAGAATTGTTGATCATAAAAAATGACATATGCGTAGCCCTGGAGCATTTTGTTTCTTATAATTTGTAAAGCGATGCTACAGCAAAGAAAGTAAGCCAATGATTTGATCTTATGCATGTTTGTTAATGTTTTTTTGCCCATTGGACTCTTCCTGCTAACCATTGGGCAGACCGTAGAGTGGCGGTTTACTCGGTTTCCTCTATTATGCACAGGGCTGCGCTGCGATCTCCAGGTCGCAGGCTCCGCGTGAGCTGTTGTGCTGCACTGTAGCTCCTCAGGTTTCACTTGGTTGTCTACTACATTTGGCTCTTCAACTTTTGGTCTCGGTTTTCTGCTGCGGTTTTTTTCCTGCCGTGGTGCCCTAGGATTTTGGCTTCCTAGGCCGCTACTACACTATGCTCTGGTGGCTGTGGCTCTTCCTCCTGCTCATGGCCACCTCTGATTTGATGGGTTTTGTTGCTTCTGTGAGGTTGCACGCAAGTTCAGAACCCTAAATAGATCTGGTTCATACAAATCAACAAAATTATTCAAGATATTCAGTTGTGGATGAAAACAGGCACATTGGTGGTGAGGGTTTTCCTGCAATCAGGGTTGCAAAACGATGCTGGGAAAGTGCACGGCCCAAGGGTGGGCAAGTCACAATGATGGATTCATTAGGTTCTACTTTTCCTCAGGGAAGTTCATCTCCCTCATCTCAAATTAATTTTCTTTTACTGGATGATATATTTGAAGCAATTTCTCAAGATTTCGCATCTTGTTTTATTTTTTTCCAAATTGTGGGATTTTTACCAAGGTCCCTAGGTTTAAACACTCAAGTCCATAGCCTGCTTTAGCCCCATGGCATTCAGGTTTCTCTTGCTCGATACTACGCTTGTCATTTCATTTTGGTAGAATTATCTGATGCCTCTCAGGTTGAAAAGGCTCTCTCTCAAAAACATTTTCCAACAAGGAATGCAACCCTAATCGCACGCACCTAGAGTTTTGACTTTAATGTCAATGACCTGACTTTTAATATAATTTCTTGTTACGTGGAACTGCCCAATCTTCCACTTATTTTCTCATCTGTTGAGAGGGACATTGTGAGCACCTTGGGCCCTATTATTTCCAATCATTGTACAGTGATCAATGGAACTCAAATTCACCGTTATTGTATTGAACTAGATTAGCTCTTCGGAAGACCTCATTAACCTTCGCTACTGGTGGAAAACTCTTCACCCAAAAAGTGAACTATTTTTACCTTCCAAACTCGTGTAGCTATTGTCACAGGACAGAGCATCATATCTCAATGTGTCCTATCTTAGCCAAGAAGAAACAACCTATAGCATCTTAGAAGACTCATTCCCAGTCCCACCATTACGCCCACCCTCAGTACCCTTTAAATTTGGATCTCCTCCCCCAAAAACTCCTCAATCCTCCTCTTAGTCTAGTCCCTCCAAGCTACAAAAACAATGGTTAGGTTCTCACACCTCCACCCATGTCATCCCTTCAAACGTTGTCAAGGACTCAGTCTTAGAGGATGAGTTTGTGGTGAGCAGTGGAAGGAAACAAGCCAAAGCTTCCTCTAGTTCTACTCTCCCTCCTTCTCCTCTTCCCTACATATTTCCATGGCCCTTGTCCCCACCAAAAACTCCTTTGCCCTCTTGTTAGGAACAAAGGAAACCGATACTTTGACTTTCGAACCTTCCGTTAACCTCCAATCCAAACTACCCCTGGTTTCCCCATGAATCTCCTTTCTTGGAATGTTCAGGGCCTTACTGGTAGGCTTCGATAGAAGCGAGCAAGAAACTTTATATCTAGTCTTAATATGGTCTTTGATTTCATTCTCCTTCAAGAAATTAAGATCTTAGCCAATCTTTTATCCTATTCGACCCATTGGTTTCTTCCTCACTCCTCAATCCTAGCGACATCCCATGTGAGTGGGAAAGGAGGCGTGGCCATTCTCCTCTCATCCTACTGGAAAACTAAAATCCTTCAAAGTGGTTTTGATTTTTGGCATAGAGTTTCCTAGGCCACCTTCTCATCCCTACATGGCCCTTTTGGCATTTGCTTGATTTATGCCCCAAATGACTTCACAAAATGGGCTCTCCTTTGGCAAGAACTTGCAACTTCTCTTCCCCCAATGCCTTGGATTTTCGGGGGAGATTTTAATATGGTTAAATCCCCTCATGATAAGCTCGGAGGGGTGTTTCTTCAACTGCCCAATCTTGAGTATCAGACTTGGTCCGCCTTTAAGAAAAGATTTTACCTCTCAGACGGGGCGGACAACTCGACGTGCGTTCCCCTCCATAGATTTACTTAGAGAAATCTTTGTCTTGGGCAAGCTCGCATCTTCAACAAGTTAGATAGGTTCTATTTCTCCACCCTTTCCTTTTGGCAAGCCTTCTCTACCACTACGGTTCATCACCATGCCACCTTATCTGACCATCTTCCTATCTCCATATCTATCAAGTTTCACGGTAGCCCTGACTGACAAAAATTCCATCTTTTCCGACTACAAAATAACTATTTTTCTTCCCAAACTGCCCAATTTCTTCTATCCAACCTTTGGAATGTTGAACCTAGGCCCCTAAATCAGGTGGGTTGGATTAATTGGCGACATCGTGCTTCATGTCGAGTGCAAAACTTTGCTCATTCATATGGAAAAACGGTGGCTGCTCGAGCCAAACATGAATACAACAAAATTCACCTCACTATTGAACATCTCACTAATAAACTAGCTCAAGATCCCTTCAATACTCTAGTTCACAAGGAGATGGCTAGAGCACGTGTTGCCTTCCAACATTGGGAAGTGTACCGAGCACAAAGTGCCTTAACTAAAAGTCAGCTCACTTGGTTAAATATTCAAGACGAACACTGTAAGGAATTTTTTAAATATCTCAATACTACTTCCCCTTCGCATGCTATTGACAAAACCTCATGTGATGGTACCACCATTACTGACCACAATAGTATCCTCTCTTTTCTTAAGAACCACTACGAAACCCTTTTTGCAACTACCCCAATGGACATCTCTTCGTTCAAGGCTGCCACCCCCGATTATCCTTGCCTTATTAATCCAACTATGCTACAAAGTATTGATGCTAATATCACTCTGGCGGAGCTTCAGGAGGCCTATTCCAAGTTAAGTCAAGGAAAGGCTCCTGGTTATGATGGGTTTCCTATAGAATTTTTCAAAATGATTGGGATTTGGTGCGAAAGGATCTTTTGCAGGTCATTAACGAGGCTCTCTTAACTAGTTCCCTTGGGCCTAATCTAAATCAAGGGGTAATTCGTCTCCTCCCCAAGTCTAGGGATCTAACTAATATCTTCAATTGGTGTCCCAAGACTCTTCTCAATGTGGTGTATAAAATTTGGGCGAAGTGCCTTGCCTTACAACTGAAAACAATTCTTGGCCAGATCATATCTCCCCAACAAACAGGATTTGTTCCTAGTAGATATATTTTAGACAATGTGGTCGTGGCATGGGAAGGTCTCAAGTGGGCTAAGGATGATGGAAAAGATATTCTCCTTGTGAAACTTGATTACGCTAAGGCTTATGACAACATTAAGTGGGATTTTATCTTGCAGGCCATGACCAGACCTGGTTTTGGACCTAAGTTCTTGCATATGGTGAAATGCTTATTCTCAAATGCTATTGCAAGAATTGTCACTACCTTCAAAATTACCTCTCCCTTTCCAGTACATAATTCTGTGCAGTAAGGTTGTCCTCTCACCCCCTATCTCTTTATCATCACATCAGACTTTCTTTGTCATCAAATTAATTTGGACATTCAAACTAAAGTTCTCACTAGGGTCTGCCTTTCTTCCTCTCAACAACAGCTTCTCAATATGCACTTCATCGATGACTCCTTTTTTCTAGTTCAAAACATAGCCACCAATTTGCACCGCCTCTTATTAAGAGTGGAGCAATATTGCACACTCTCAAGTTCCACAATTAATTGGAATAAATCCTCTATTTATAGCTTTAAGGGAAATTACAAACATATGACCAACTATAATTGGAAGCAGCTTCAGGATCAAGACATCGTTAAGATTCTGGGAATCCCTTTCTGTTTTAGTGGTTCAACATCGATTCTCTGGGAGTAGGTTATTTATCGAATTCAAAAGAAACTCGACAAATGGAAAACTAAACCTCTCACACTTGCGGGTAAATACCTTGTTTGTAAGTCCATATGTGCGTCCACCCATGTGTATTACTCTTCGTGTTAGGCCCCCTCCCAAGCTGCCTACCAGAAGCTTGAACGGTTATTCCGTGACTTTTTGTGGTCCTCCAAGGATTTTCAGAAAGGATTTCATCGTGTTACTTGGAATATTGTTACTCTCCCCAAGAATAAGGGAGGCTTAGATCTTTTGAACTCCTATAAGCAAGGAATTACCTTGGTTGCAAAGTGGTTGGTACAGCATTTAGATGCCTCAAATATTATAGGGACCCTCCTCCAATTAAGGCTTCATCAAGCATTTCCTAAAAATAAGCCCTTCTAGAAAGGCATCCATTTCGTCAATTGGATCCTTTCCCCCCTCACTATCATTCTTCCAGGATCTCATGTTTTCAAAAGCATCTGGAGGGTCTAGCAAATTCTACACACTCACATTGACTGGACTAACGTTAAGATCAACCCTACTATCTTCTCTAGAGTGTGTCCGTGGTGGTTACCTCTGTCGCTCGCTCCCCTTTCTATGACAAATGCTAAGGTGGCTACCTCGTGGTATCGAAAGGGTGTCATTTCCTTGAATTGTCTTAGGCTGGCTAGTCGTTGGATTTCGGGGGTCGAGTTTAACACTTTGTATGGGGAGTCAGCTGCAATGAACCATTACTTGGTTCAAATTTACTCCTTTCTCCACTGTCACTGGCAACTTGGTGTTATAGTGCAAAGCCTTTTTCATGGCCTTCAATGGCTTAATGGGGTTAAACTATTGCCCTACCGACCATCTATCCCTTTTCATCTCATGCATGACCCATCTAAAGTCATTCAACGTTGCAATAAGTACTGGCACAAACAAGAGTCAAAAACATTTTGGATCCCTCTCTTCCAACATATTTGGAAACTTTCGACCCTCCCCAAAATTAAGCAGTTCCTCTGGTGTCTCCTCCACCATGGTCTACCTATTGGAAAATAGTTAGAATATCTGGGGATTCCCAATCCCAATTTCCCTCTTTGTGGTTGACAAGATGACTTTGTCCATGTATTTTGGCATTGTCCCTTTGCTCAACATGTGTCGCGGTGGGCTTCCAAAGCTTTTCCATCATACAAGCTATCTCAAGAGGATGCCATATTCAGATTCTTGAACATTACTTCTGCTAATCTTAATTTTCTATGCAAAGTTATTAGGCCTACTATTTTATATTATATTTGGAAGCGAAGATGCAATGTTCTATTTCAAAAGACAGATTATTCTAATAATTTTTTGCTCACCAGGTTGGAGAAGTTGCAGATCTTTCGCCTCACCCATTTTCAACTCACATCTTAAGCATCCAAGTTCAATATGGATAGTCATCAATTGGTTCATGTCTTGCAGCTATGGGAAAGACCTGTGTGTTCTAGTTACACTTAGCATCAGTAATCCCTGCAAGGAAGCTTTCCCTTTTCATTATGTGGAGTCACCATTGGAACTCTCTATCCTTAATTGAGAGCTCTTTGCCTCATCTAATTCTATGTCATTCTGTTTTGTAACAAGCCAGTATGTGTGGACATTTGGTTGTGCCCCAACTTGGGTTTCCTCCCTTAATACTCGTTTATTTATAAGGCGTTTCCTGAGTTTCATTCACAATGTCTCAGTTTTCCCTTCCCCTTAACCCTATGACTTATTCAAGTTATTGTAATTGATGCACCTTTAATTTCAATAAAACTTCTTTTCGAGGTCCAACACCCCCCATAAAAAATGACATATCTACAAAATGTATGTTAAGTAGTTGCATACCTTGATTATCAACAAAAATTCCCTTAATGATAATTTTCTTAAGATCATAATGTAAGTCTTGTGAAATACAATAGTGAAAAGATAGGGAGTTAGAAAACAACCTTGATAATATGTCCACTAAAGAGGAACTCAATCCAAAAACTTATAGCAAATTAAGCATTAGCCATGTGTGAATTTGCCACCCATTTTCCTATTTTCAGGTCATTTTTTTATGTAAAATACAAGTGGAAATTGAATTTACAAATCTGAAAAACCAACAAAATTCTAGTAGCATGTCATTGATATCAAAATGCTAAGGTCTATAATATGTGGATTATTTGATATATTTAAAAACTAAAGAGGAAAAACTCTAAGTATTCACTTACTCAAAAAACTTAGCACATATTAAACTATGGAACATTATCATAGTTAAAACTCTATAGACACCATCTTTCGCAATATCATGAATTGTTTTAGCGTGCCAAAGTTTAACCCTAACTTAAAGTTAGAGCCATAGAATCACCAAATAAAAATACAAAATGTTGCAACCTAAGCTACACAAAGCTACCATATAGATTGAAAATAAATGAAAGCAATGAAAATGTGAAAAAAAAATTACTAAGAATTGAAGTTAATTTTTTCAAGAACCTATGAGTATTTTCTCTCTATTGGTGGGTGGATTTGTTTTTATATAGGACTTTGTAATTTCTATTTGGATTACAAGTTTTTAAAATAACTGTTTTGAAGTGGCTTAGTAGAAATGACAAGTCGACAATTAATTACCTTAGTAGATGTAATATTAGTGCATGTAATAGGTTGGTGCTTACATTAGAGTTAAAGCATAAAGTACAGCAAAGTAAAAATAAAAAATAGGCAACCTAGATCATTATAGTTTTCTGTAGTTTATAAGGGAAGAGTTTGAATTAAATGTTATAAATAAATCCTTGATGGGTTCAAGTGTCCATCACATTGACACCTTGAGCAATCCTTGATGGGTACAAGTGCCCATTAACTTTCCACATTGGGCATAAGCATCAATAAACATTCTACAAACAAGACAAATAATCATCGAAGAAACAAGCAAAGAAAAATAAGATGATAGATATCTTAAAGAAAGATATGTTACATAATCTTTTAATTCACAAAAACAACCCATCCATGACCATGTACACCAAAACCATGGTTTCAATTTGAAAATGAGCCAAAAAGAGATTGTCCATTGGAGCTCCAAATTTCTATGGAATTTTAGCACACGAATATTGGAATGCACCAATTACAAAATTTTTCATCAAAATGCTTTTTAAAAATTATAACTTTAAAGCTTGTTTATTATTGCTTAGTTCTAATTGATTTCATGGAATTTAATGAATCCTTTCATTTGTGATAGACCCACCATTTCATTTCTACTATATATTTTAAATTCTTTTTTAGATTTCACCATAAAAGGTGTTACTCAAATTCATAAATCTACATTTTCTACAATGGACATTCACCCAACTAAACAAACCTTAAACCCTTATGCTACCTAATAGAATCAACCATCAAACTTAAAACTGAAAGTTTGCATGTCAACATTCACCCAACCAAACAAACCTTAATCCCTAATGCTACCTAATAGAATCAACCATCAAGCTTAAAACTTAAAGTTTGCATGTCAAGGCCATTACAATTAGGGTGTGACCTCATTGTTATTTCATTAGTAACCTTCCAATTTCTAATGTTCCAACTCCCACTGATCCATTTCTATTCATTTCATTACAAATTATTTTTTGAGTAGTTAATTTTATTCATTTTAAATAAAGGTCACTCTAGGAACAAATTCATTAAAATGCGTCCCACTGTTTTCAGGTTATACCGATTTTACTTTTTGATTGTATCAAACTTTTAAAAACATGGCCACCAACAGCATCTAAAGTAGTTCGTGGTGGCGGCGGGGGCGGCGGAGGAATAGACTTTAAACCTTAATGGTCTAACTTCCAAAGAGACTTTAATCCTTAATAGTATCTACCTGACTTTAGCTGAATATGATTTTTTACCCCTTTTTACCCCCTCAAAATTATCCTGCAACGAAATTGAGAAAAAAAAAACGAATTAGATATCCACAAAAGCAAAAATTAGTCTACCCTTCGTCAAAACCTACTGACGACAGGAATAATACCTAATGCCTACTTTAGAAAGAGTTACTACAGCTCGGCAAAGATCAGAAGTGGAGGATCAAAGCATCCAGTGAGAGATTCTTACTGCAGCGATTAAAAAAGGGGACTAGACATTATACACGCGCCTGAGAGAAAAAAAATCAGTGGAATAGGTTACTTAAGATTATCCACAATACTCAAGAATGCATTCGCCCACCCAGAGATTCCGAAGAATATATCTAAGCCAAAAGATTCTCCTGATATATTATTCATAGATTGAAAAATAGATTGAAAAATTGGATTCGCAAGGTTTTTAATAAAATAGATTGAAAAATTGGATTCGCAAGGTTTTTAATAAAATGGATTGATGGATTGAGAAAATTAAAATAAATCGGTGTAAAAATTAAATTAAAACCATCAATATTTATAAATATTTATAAAAGAGAGTACTTATATACATTCATGTTAGTAACAGCATTTTCCATCTAAAAGCTCAATTAGAGTGGAAAATAAAAATATATAAATTTTAGTTTTTCACTAGGATCAAAATTAACAATATACAATATATTAAACTTAAAAATTAATAAAAATATAGCACTATTTAATAGTAGTTCAAATATCTAATTCAATTTTGAATGAGATGAGATTTAATGTTACCTTGAAGATAGAATGGGAGATTTCTAAATACCAGAATAAAAAATTCTAGACGATAACGGCAAAAGAAAACTTCAAGAAATCTAACGCGAGAGACATGCAAAGCACTTTAGCGTTTGCAACCGAAATCCCAATATAGATTGGAAGCGGATATCAACCTGTGACTTGTATTATACGGAAAATATGTAGTAAAATATGCCGTGCCAGGATAACCAAGACAAATAACTCAGATAACAATTAAAACCACTAATGTCGTGAGCATGTGCCAGAAACAAGTGAGCATATTAAGTAAACACACAAACTGCCGCCTAGAAAACATAAAAAGCGCTCTTGCTCCAACTGTCAAGCCTGCTCCAGTGACAGTGGCTTCACTGTCTCCCAGGTGAAATCCGGGTCATCACGGCCAAAATGCCCATAAGCAGCAGTCTTTTGGAACCTCTTGTTTCCTCCTCTTTTCAAGTCCAGGTCGATGGCAATCATACCAGGGCGGAAATCAAAGTTTTCCTTGATGAGCTTCAGAATATCCGAATCAGGAACCTTGCCAGTACCATATGTATCAACAAAAACAGAAAGTGGTTCAGGAACACCAATGGCGTATGAAACCTGCACAAGACATCTGCGAGCAAGCTTAGAAGCAACAACGCTCTTAGCGGCCTGCCTCACTACATATGCTCCACTCCTATCCACCTTTGTGGGATCCTTTCCAGAAAATGCTCCACCACCGTGTGCACCCCATCCCCCGTAAGTGTCGATGATAATTTTCCTTCCAGTGAGGCCAGCATCGCCATGTGGCCCTCCAATTACAAAACGGCCAGAAGGGTTGAGATGAAATATGGTATTCTCATCTAAATATTGAGAAGGAATCACAGGCTTAATGACGTGCTCCTTAAGATCAGCGGCAATCTGATCATTAGTGACTGTTTCATCATGCTGAGTGGAAATGAGGACGGTATGCACTCTCAATGGCACCATTGCACCACCTTCATTCCGGTACTCCACTGTAACTTGGGTTTTTCCATCTGGCCTGAGCCAGGGGCAGGTTGCATTCTTCCTCACCTCTGTAAGCCTCGCTCCAAGCTTTGTTGCCAAGTCATGTGTCAGGGGCATCAACTCAGGAGTTTCATCAGTGCCATAACCAAACATGTGACCTTGATCTCCTGCACCAATCTCTTCGGGTTTCTTGGTAAGGTGTCCATGAACACCCTGAGCAATG
This sequence comes from Gnetum montanum, assembly GCA_015680685.1. Lineage (NCBI taxonomy): Eukaryota > Viridiplantae > Streptophyta > Gnetopsida > Gnetales > Gnetaceae > Gnetum > Gnetum montanum. The sequence continues at coordinate 1,384,058 of MNCI01029903.1, read as the reverse complement.
TCGGGACTCTGCTGCTCGATGTTCACCAGAACCTTGCAATTGTCAGCGTCCAATCCCACATCTGCTGACACAAACCCGATTTCCCTGCATGTGTTCCTAACTATCTTCTCGTAGTCTACAGTAGCCTTCGTGCTGATTTCCCCAAATATCATGACCATGTTTGTTTTGGTGCATGTCTCACAGGCAACCTTGCTCTCCGGATCCTGCTCCAAGCATGCATCCAGAATGGCATCCGAGATCTGATCACAGAGCTTGTCTGGGTGCCCCTCGTTTACAGATTCAGATGTGAAAAGGAAGGTATCCATCTGCAATAAGAAAAAAAATTTTGAAATAAATAAGTGGAACATCTGGTAGTCACAGATATAAACCAATAATGAAAAGGGAGGATTTACATTGTAGCGGAAACATACTGCAAAAAAGGGGGAAAAAACCTGCATACTGAAGCAGGGGATGGTACACATTAAAACAGAGACTCAAGTATCACATCAAAAGCCACATAACTTAAAAACTCAAAATATAAGATGCCTAATCATGAATTATGTTTACAACAGCATTCAGTAAACGTCACATTAGTAAATCCTAGAAAGACCGAATGCGAAATGGCAGCTACATCAGAAAGACAGAGGGAGATTGAACAATACCAGTTATCCACATCAAAATAATAATGAAAAACTGTCAGAAAAAATGCAACTTTTCCAGACTAAACACAATACGACTTCAAATCCATGACCATGATAACACACAGTTATTAAAANTTTTGAGTTGATTATGTTAATTCTCATTTCTAGCTTTCGTCCCAGGGGGGTGCGAAAAGCTTTTGTCTTGTTGCAAGTGACTGGGGGGTCATCTTGCAACTTTGGGCTCTGTTAAGGCTTTGGATTTTTGGTTCTCTTTTTTCGTTAGTTGGTGCTCCCCCTTAACAACCCCCCCCCCCTCGCACACAAATCTGGCCGCGATCCCGAGCTATCAATAAACAACCAGCAAATACCCGTAAACAGCGAAAAGAAAATATGCTAATGGTCGCTAAAAGCAGATCAGGAATACACTGCAAATCAGTAAGCTAATGCTACGTATCATCAAAGAAGACCAGATCCTAACAGAAATGAGCAGCAATCAAAAACAGAAATCGAATAAAAATAAAATAGAAAATAGAAAAAAATATACAACTCCAAATCGGACAGGAATAAACTCTGCTAATGCGAAATATGAAACCGAATCATTTAAAATTAGCATACTAATCAACCGCCGCCACACCAAATCAACGATCGAGCAGAATAATTTTTAAGAAAGAAACAAAAAGAGCCTCAGATCGAGTTCATGAAAGCTCAATAGAAGATATCAAATTAAAAATCTCAAATAGGAGAAACGCTAGTGAAGCACTATAGTCTTAAGAAATGCAGTAACAGCCCATCCTAAAAAGCCTAAATTATAAAAACGAAAGCGAACAGCTAAAGTAATAATGATAAAAACAAAATCCTTCGTAAAGAAAAGCAAAAACGGGAACAGCGGAGCTTCAGCACAAATCAGATGCATAAAATCGAATAGCTACGATATTTTGCCAAGCAAGGTGGAAGCAAAAAGCGGAAAAACGAACACAATCCAAAGAAATAAGAGAGAGGAACTAAAATGATCCGCAGACTACAAACAATTCAAGGAAAAATTAGAAAAAAAAACCGTAGATCGTACCTGCGCCGACAGAAGAAACAGCAAAATGCACGCCGACCGGACAGCTGTAGCCTAGACCTAAGACCTGTTTCTGCACTTGCACTTGGACCTTCACCGACGACAGACAAAAATCGAAAATCGCGGCAGCGCAGAAGCAGGCAGAGGCAGAGCAGACGCGAAAGAGCAAAATAAAATGCGAAAAAAGCACAAAAGAAATAAGGGTAAAAAACAGAGAGATAGAGAGACTGAGTGTCTGCGGGTGAGGAGCTTAGTAAATGCAGAGCCACATATTTATAGCCCGTTTCCCCACCAACAGTAGCTGCTCCCACACACAAGAACAAGTATACGATGAGAGCAAACAACAGCAACGCCTGCAATCCTGTCATTTCCAACAACAAAGATTTCCATCCCTACGCCATCGCAAAGCCGCGCTACAGTTCAATGTACCTGGACCCCATGCGTGCGACGTTGACAAAAGATCCGAATGCATTTACTTATTTATTTTTAAATATACCGTTAGCACTGGTTCTCTCCCAAAAGCTTTACAATCTTAAGGCGCCTTGGACTGTAGTCAGGGTTAGCACACTTTGGAGATTCTGAATGTTATATTTGCTTGGCTCTCCTTGACGTGGCGAGATGCATCGTTCTAGTATTTTGCTAATAATGAGGTTTAGCAAGACTTTTTGATCCGTAAACACTGAGTTTTTAGCCAAGAGTTCGTGAGTTTTATACCTATATGAAACATATTGTCATTTGATTTTGGTAAATTATGCTACTAGGTTGTGAGTTCTCGAAAGCATCTGGCCCAATATGGAGTTTAGATTCAATTCTGAATTGATATATGCTACTAATTGCATTCCAACCTTTCCTCCTGCTAAAGTGTACTTTCGGATGTGCCGGTAGTACATCTATTGCAACAATATGAGCCCCTCCTAATGTGGATTCTTCCTTTTTGCTCCTCAGCCCATGGGTGGATTGTTTGTCTCAATCAGCATATAAAGTATTTTATATTTATTCAATAAAAGGAAACATGCAATTAGGTTGTGAGTTCGATATCTACCTCAGCTTACCAATGTGATGGGGTATATACTTTATTGTGTGATAAACTCGTTTCTAAAATATATTAGTTTTCCTTCATACTAACAATTAATTTTACTTTTTCCATCATTATCATCTTAGCCTTGTCTCAATAAAATGAGGTTAGCTAAATGAGTTCTTTTTTGCCATTTGCCTCTATGAAGACCTTTGTTTAAATTAATTTTCTTTTCTTGATTGTTTAAAATATCATCATTAAAGTTATATGCCAACATTAACACTCCTAAAATGGGAAAGTAAATAATAGGGTGCTAGCGTAGTGGTATAGGTCTTGGCTTAGTTAATTCTGCTAGGTAGCATTAAGTTATAACCTTTTATAAATCTTGGGGTGTATCTATGTTTCACTTATTTTGGGTTCCAACACCTCTCTAAAACTGAAAAGTTTTTGTTTTCATATTATTTTTTCTATTTTGTATTTAGATTTTTTTCTTATTATTAAGGATGTAGTACAGTGGTCAAGACGCTCACTCTTTGTTTGGAAAAGTGTGGATTCAATTCTTGCCTCCCTTACAAGTATGCCACCATTAACCTTATTTTAGTAAAAAAGTTATTTTTCGAGGTTTGATTACCAAAAAAATATTAACGGTAAGTTTATGCACGTCCATTGTCCGAAAAAATTTATGCGCATCCACACGCGGAAAAAAAGTATTATGCGCATCTGCCTTGGAATAACAGAAAGTATCAATACGAAATGGAATAAATGAATGCAAAACAGTATTTTCCGTACCAACTCTTAGACGGGAAGCTTTACGTCATATCGTTGTTTGCTGCGAAGGGAGGGCTAGTGGGCCCGGCTACCAAACCCCACCATGGCAGGTGCCAATGGATTGGGAGTTGAATGGGTTGCGTTGGGTTTGGTATGCTTGGTGGAGTACAATATATTAATCGTTTGAAAAAAGTTTTTATTTTGTTGATATGTATTTTGTAATGTTTAGATAAGCTTGTCCGTGGGATCTTTGGCATGGCATCATGTACCACGCGTGTGTCCGTCATTGGGTGACTAACTTAATGTGCTGTTTTTTTTTTCTTAATTCAGTTTACTTTGCTTTCTTTTATCTCCTCGCGTTGTTTTCATGGCGGGTGTTGATGTTGATGTTGAGGAGACATGCGATGTGGAAGCACCGCGTGATAATGGTCCACGGCATGGCATGGTATATGTAGTTGATACCTTTTTAATATTAATAAAACTTCTTTTCGAGTTCGACACCTTCTCCCTCCGNTGGTATATGTAGTTGATACCTTTTTAATATTAATAAAACTTCTTTTTGAGTTTGACACCTTCTCCCTCGATAATGGTCTTCAGCAAAAGACAAAAAGCAAAGCATATATTCTCTTGATGATTGCTGCATGGGAAGGTCTCAAGTGGGTGGAGGATGATGGTCAAGATATTTCCCTAATGAAACTTTACTATGCTAAGGCTTACGATAACATAAAGTGGGACTTTATTATGCAAATCACAACTAAACTTGGTTTTGGCCCTAAGTTCCTACATATGGTGAAATGCTTATTTTTGAAAGCTACTGCGAGAATAGCCACTACCTTTGGCATCACCTCTCTCTTTCCTATCCATAGGTTAGCATGGCAAGGATGTCCTCTTGCTCCTTGCCTATTCATCATTGCAATTGACTTTCTTTGTCAATAGTTAAACCATGATATTCAAAATGAAGTTCTCACTGGGGTCCGCCTCTCTTCACCTCAACATTAGCTTCTTAACATGCATTTCATTAATGACTCCTTTTTCCTTGTTCAAAACACTACTACTAATTTGCATCAACTCTTATCCTGGGTAGAGCATTATTGCTCACTCTCAAGTTCCACTATTAATTGGAACAAATCTTCTGTGTATAGCTTTACCAATAATTACAGTCATGTGACCAACTACAATTGGAAGCTTCTTCAAGATTAAGACATCATTAAGATTCTGGGAATTCCCTTCTGTTTTAGAGGTTCTACCTCTATTCTCTAGGAGCATGTTATTTTTTGGATTCAAAAGAAACTTGAAAAATGGAAGACTAAACCCCTCACTCTAGTTGGTAAGTACCTTGAATGTAAGTCAATTTGTGCATCTACCCATGTGTATTACTCTTTGTGTTGGGCTCTCTCCCAAGCTGCTTATCAGAAGCTTGAACAATTATTTTGTGACTTCTGTGATCCTCTAAAGATTCTTAGAAAGACTTACATCATGTCGCATGGAATATTGTTACTCTTCTTAAGAATAAGGGCGGCTTAGATTTTTTGAACTCTTTTAAGCAAAGGATTACCTTAGTTGCTAAGTAGTTGGTTCAACATCTAGATGCCCTAGACATTATTGGGACTCTCCTCCAATTAAGGCTTTAACAAGCATTTCCAAAAATAAGGCCGTCTAGAAAGGAATCCACTTTGTTAACTGGATCCTTCCTCTTCCCCTCCCCTCCACACCCCCCCACCCCCTCAACACTCTCATTATTCTCTGATCTCACATTTTCAAAAGAATTTGGAGGGCTTGGCAAATTCTACATTGTTATATATATTGGACTAATGTTAAGATCAACCATACTCTTCTCTCTAAGTTGTGTCCTTGGTGGTTACCTTTGTCACCCATTCCCCTTGCCATTACGAATGCTAAGATTGCTACCTCTTGGTATTAAAAGGGAGTTAGTTCTTTGAGTTTTTTTTGACTTGCTAATCAATAGATTTCGGGGGCTAAGTTTAATATTCTATATGGGGTGTCTAAAGCAATGCACCATTGCCTGGTTTAAGTTTATACCTTCATTTATTACCATTTGCAACTACATGTTTCGATGCAAAGCATTTTTCATGGTCTTAAATGGATTAATGGGTCGAAACTTCTACCTTACAAGCTGCATGTCCCCTTTCACCCTTTTCACAACTCATCAAGTATCATTCAATGATGTAGCAAGTCTTGGCACAAACAAGGGTTAGAACAATTTTGGATTCTCCTCTTCTAATGTATTTGGAAACTATCGACTCTCCCTAAAATTAAGCAGTTCCTCTAATGTCTTCTTCACCAAGATTTACCTATTGGCAAATGTGTTGAATATCTTGGAATTCATAGCCCTACTTGCCCTCTTTGTGGTGGTAAAGAGGATTTTGTTCATGTGTTTTGGCATTGCCCCTTCGCATAGCACACGTGGACATGGGCTTCCAAAGTAATTCCATCATGCAAGCTATTTCAAGATGATGTTATATTTCACTTTTTGACCATAATTTTTGCTAATTTTAAATTTTTGTGAAAAGTTATTAGGTCTATTATTCTATATTATACTTGAAAGTGTAGATGTAATGTTATCTTTCAAAAAATTGATTATTTTAATATATGTCATCTAACAATGATGGAGAAATTGCAGATCTTCTACCTCATTTCATTTCCAACTCAAATTTCAAGCATCAAAATTCAAAATGGATATTCATCAATTGATTCATCTCTTGCAGCCTTGGGAAAGACCTGTGCATTCAAGCAACCTTCTTCAATAGGAATCTTTGCATAGATGCTTTCCTTCTTAAATTTGCGTGGAGTCACTAAATGGGAGTCACTCTATTTATTATTGAGCACTATCTGCCTCATCCAAATTTTTGCCTTTCTCTTGTACCAAGTTAGTTGGCCTTGGTGGATGGTAGTTCCCTAGATTGGGTTTCTTCCTTTCACAAACAGTTATTTATGAGGATGTTTCCTAGAGTTTCATCCCCAGTAATCTAAGTTTTCCATATTTTCTTTGTCTCCATGACTTAATATGGTTTATGTATTTGATACTCTTTTACTATTAATAAAACTTCCTTTCAAGGTTCAACAACAACCCCCCCACCCCAAAGCAAAGCATTGTATTTGAAGATGTCGTATGATAATGGCCCTACCTTAATCAATCATAGAAGTGGATAAATAGATAATGTTTAGGCAATCAAACTATTACATGTTTTAAATGTGGTGTTTTTTGTGGAGCATTGGTTTTTAAAACAATGTGGATTCCAACCTTCGTAAATATATTTATTTTTTAAAAATATTAGGCTTTTAGGTGGCTATATTTCTTTATACTTCTTTTAATGTATTATATTGGCTATATGTAGTTTAATTAATTGATATTTTTGATATGATACTAAGAAAACTTGGTAACTTTATTAATGAAGTGTTTAATACACATATTAATTTATGAAATATTTGAAATGAAGGACTAAGATATTGTAGATGTAATATCGTAGCTTATCATATGATTTCATAAATACGATGTAGTGGGCCATGGTCATGCCTATAAGTATGAGCCTACCATCGCATGAAACAAGAGAGTTTTTGCCAATACTTGGAGATATTTTTTGCACTTTATTTTCATAAAGTTAAAGTTAGATGTGAATGTCCAAATTGTAGTGATTAACAGTTGTACAACATCTTTATTTAAGTGGAATGTTCCTGGACATAATTCATGAACAATAATAAAGATCGAAATGATTCTTCACCATTGCAATATCTCACATAGAATAGATTTACTTTTCAACACCTTTTATTTTTACTATATCATTTACATTTCCTAAGTATTTTAATATTGTGATATTCATTAGTATGGAGAAATAAGTATGATTGGTTTTGGGCATAAAGGGTAATTGTTTGATAACCCAACGGTAACTTTACTTGATTCTCTTAGTAGTAAAGTTACTTGGTAATTCCAATAAGAATTACATTAGCCTAGGACATGTATAGAAAACCAAGAATGAATACTTATTGACAATAGGCTAGAATAGTTTTATATTTCCATTGCACTAAGAGATAGAATTTATAATTGGTTCCATTATGTTTACCTTTAGAAACATATGGAAACATCATAAGATCTTCAAGTTGAGCTTGAGAAAGGTTTCCTAGGATTTTTATTTTGCTTGGTTGATAAATATTGGTTTGTTTCATGCTTGTACGATAGAGAGATATAAGTGAGATGTCAAGAAAGTACATGTAAAGAGTGCATGAGTGTATTTGCAACTTTTGGTCAATTGAGTAAGTGTTAGCCTAGTATCTCTTGTGTCTTATGAATTGAGATACTAGTCTCAAGTTGTGAGAGAAACTCTTTATTGGTTGTGTCTTGCATTAAGAACAATCATTGTGTGGTTGTAGAGCCTATCATGTGAGTATTGTGAGTGATTATTTTGGATGTTTTTGGGGTTATGGAACCGTGTTGTAATCTTCTTGCAATAATTGAAGATAACTGCTTTTCTTGTTTTCTAGCATATTATTTATCTTTTCATAAGATCTAGATTTAGTATTTGGAGGGTGAATTAAGTTTGGAGTGAACTTTCTACAACTAATTATTGGTATTGAAGCTTAGTGTTGATTTTTGCTTGGACTTGGTTGTGGATTTTATCAAATTCAAATGATGCTTAAGAAGAAACATGTACAAGACCTAAATATAGACATGGAGAGCATGAAGTTTATCTTCTAACTAATGGTTACTTGGTTATATGAAATTAGTGCAAAGGTAGATAGGAATGCTAGTTCCAATCATATTCAAACATGTTAAGATGATGAGCATTCATGTTCAGATGAAAAATTTTCATAACCTAGTGGAGATGAAGTGAATGATAAGGAAGGACAATCTAGCTATGGGAGCATAAGAATCCATCAGCTAAGGATTCCAATGAGAGATACTCTTATTCCTCATATGAGAATTCCAAGGGCTTTAAGAGTGATAACTACTTCTCCTAGCAAGCTAGATGAGGAGGATGAAGCAAAACTTGCTAGAGCATTTAGAAATACTACAAGAATTTCATACTTTGAGTTTAAGACTTTTGATGGTGTAGATGGCATTAATGCTTTTTCAAGTTAGTTGAAGATACTTGACAAGCACTTTAAGTTGGAAGAGGTACCAAATCACTTGAGGATACCTATTACTAAATCCATATTAGAAGGTATGACTTCTACTTAGTGGGAAAAGGAGTCTTATGATTATGAAAGACAAACTGGTCAATCCATCAAAGATTGGAATCTAATGAAATATAGGTTGAGAATAAATTTTGAACAAGCTTGTCAAAGAAAAGAGACCATTATGAAGTTAAAATTCCCAAGGCAAGGTGATAAATATGTTAAAGAGCTTTACATCAAATTTTGTAATCTATTCCATAAAACTAAAGTGAATTAGGAGAAGCATGAATAGACTTCAGTCTTTTTAGGATGTCTCAAAATGGTGTACCAATTGAAGTTGTCTTTTTATAAGCCACAAACTCTTGATGAGGCTTATGATTTGGTGCTCAAGGTAGAAATAAAAAACTAAGTGGATTCAAAAACATAAGTAAAAAAAATTTCAAGGGGAAGAAAAAAGGTTCTAAATTCAAGTCCAAATATAAAGACAAGAATGGTAGCAATGATAAGAAGATAGAGAAGGATGATGAGAAGGGCAAGGCTAAGAAGGATTAAGGTAAGAGAGACAAGAGTCAAGGTAGTAGCTCATCCAAGATTCAATGCCTCAAATGTAAAGAATGGGAACACAATAAATGGGAATGCCTAATCCATAAGGCAACCAAGGGTAAAGATGCAAAAACCATGGAGGTGGGAAAGATATCAAGCCTAGGTCTTCAAAGAGGTAATCCTAATGCTCCCAAGATTGAGGAAGTTTCTAAATTAAAGTCTTATGTATTCATGGGGAATGTAAATAAAGGAGACCATCTTGTTAGAAAATTGTTATTTCAGTTTAGGTCTAGATGTTTGCTTAGTCAAGAATGGATTCATGTTTTGATTTATGAGAAAGCCCAAGAAAATGTTATTTTTTCTAGAGTAGTTGCTATATTATGTTTGGTAACTAATCCTCATCCTAAACCTTATAAGGGGCATTGGTTGTCTAGAGATTTATCTCAAGAGGTGAGGGAGCAATATACCTTGAAATTTAAAATTAGGAGTTTTCATGATGTTATGAAGTGTGATGTACTTCTAAATGATTTTACTAATGTAATTCTTGGTAGACTCTGAAATTTTGACAATGGTTGAGAGAACAAGAAATGTATGGAGTATAATTTGATCTGATGAAATCCATGAGTTGATTTCCATGATGGCTGAACAAGGCAAGAAAGCTTACTTAATGCTTCATTAATCCTTCTAGGAGAGAGGGAATATATTAAGGAACATGATGAAATAGGTTTTGATTTTGTCATGGTATCAAAAATTGCTTCTAATCATCATGATGTGTAGGTTGAACTTTCTACATGTGTGTTAGGCTTGATGGAGAAATTTCTCAAGGTGTTTAAGGGGAAAATGGATGGATTACCACCAATGAGGAATGTACAAAATCAAATTGAATTTATGATGCTACCATTTCAAATGAGAGAGCATACCAAATGACACCAAATTAGAGGACTAAATTTAGAAAGAAACTATAAAAGTTACTTGAAAATGGTTTCGTGAGAGAATCTATTTCACCTTATGCAATTCTAGTAGTGCTAGTGCCAAAGAAGGATAGTAATGAGGAGTATGTGCATTAATTCGAGGGTAGTGAATAGGATAATAGTGAGGTACAAGTTTCCTATTCAAAGGATAGATGATATCCTTAATGTCCTTACCAATGTGGAGATTTTTAGCAAAATCAATATAAAGAGTAGTTACCATCAAATTAGAATCAAGGCTAATGATGCATGGAAGATAGCTTTCAAGACATGGAATAGATTATTTGTGTTGTTGGTGATGCCATTTGGGCTTGCAAATGCAACTACTACATTCACAAGGTTGATGCATGACATACTGAAGAACTTGATTGGTAAGCTTTGTATTGTCTTAGAACACTTGAGGATGGAGTGTCTTAAATTAAAGGAGGCACAACTAGTGATTAATGTGAAGAAAATTCATTTCTTTAATAGGAAAATAACATATTTGGGACATGTGGTTTCTAAAAATCAAATTCAAATGGAAGCTACCAAGGTGAAGGCTATTAGGGGTTGGCCAATTCCTAAGAATGTTCAGGAGGTAAGATCATTCCTTGGTTTAGTAGGTTTTTAGAGATGGTTCATAACATTTTTGGGGGGTATTTCTTGGTTTATGTTTTCTTTATTAAGGAAAAATAAATATTTTATGTGAAATAATAAAACCCAAGGGAGCTTTAACTTATTGAAAGAAAAAATTACTAGTGAATCGATTCTTGCAATTCTAGATTTTTAGAAGTTTTTTGAGGTAGAGGTCAATGCAAGTGGACTTGCCATTAGTGGGATACTTTCATAAGCAGGTATGCTTGTTACTTTCTTTTATATGAAGTTGAATAAGTTAAGGAAAAAATATAGTGTATATGAGAAGGATTTTTATGCAATTCTTCAAGCAATCAAGCATTGGAGGCATTACTTGTTGTCCAAAGAGTTCACCTTGATGATCGCCACAAAGCATTACAATTTCTAAATTCTCAAAAGAAGTTGAGTGCAAAGTGCATGAAGTGGGTTGAACAGTTACAAGAGTTTAATTTTGTATTGAAACACAAACTTGGAGAAGCTAATGTGATGGTTGATGCTTTGTCCATGGTGCATGTGGTGAATTTCAACATACCTCATGTGGAAGGTATGGGTGTTTTTGTTGTATGAGCATGATGTTCATTTTAGATAAGTTTGGAGGAGCCTCAAAGACCCATTGTTAAGTAGGATAAGCTAGTGCAGACACTATCATATTTAGGATGAATTTTTATTTAAAAATAAAAAGGTATATGTTCCTAATTATGATTTATGGAAAATGATTTTTTTTGAAAAGCATTATAGTGATATGGCAGGTTACATGGGTAGGGATAAAACATTGGAATTTATGGGTAGGCACTACTTTTGGCTTGGTATGATAACTAAAGTTTCAAAATTTATGAAGGAGTATTTGACTTGTTAGAAATTCAAAAGAGGTAAAGGAATGAATGGACATTACATGCATTTTGCCAATTCTCAAGGATCCATGAAAAAGTATGTCTATGGATTTTGTAAGTGGTATTCCAAAAAAGGGGGAATGATGCAATTTTTGTTATTGTGGATAGGTTCTCCAAAATGGCACACTTCATTTTGTACAAGAAGATGAGTGATAATGCTTCTCATATGGCAACATTGTTTTCTAGCATGTTGTGAAGTTGCATGGAATTCCATTGAATATTGTTAGTGATAGAGAATTCAAACTTACTAGTCACTTTTGGAGCTCGCTTTGAAAAATTTTAGGAATAAAATTAAATTTTTCTAGTGCATATCATCCACAATTTGATGGCCAAATGGAGATGGTGAATATATCCTTGTTGAACATATTGAGATGTTTGTGTGATGAATAACCTAACATGTGGGAAAACTTGTTGTATCATGCTGAGTTTTCATACAATAATGCTTTTCATATTACTATTGGTAAAAGCTCATTTGAGGTGAACTATGGTTTCTATCCTAAGATGGTGAATACTTTGAAGATCTTTGATGATGAAGCTTAAATTAGTGTTGATTTTATGCAAGAGATAAGAGGTCTCCATGCATAAGTGAAATCAAATCTTAAGAAGAAGGCTAAAGAGAGAGTCCTCAAGAGGAATAAGGATAAATGAAAGCCAAATTTTTTCATTAGTTACTTGGTTTAGATGCACTTGAAGAAGAAATGGTTAAGAGGTATCAACTTATCCAAGTTGAAAGCTAAGAAGACGGGGCCTTTTAGAATTAAGCCTAATATTAATGATAATGCCCTTGAGATTGGTTTACCAAATGATATTGGTGTGTCTTTTGTATTTAATTTTTTAGATCATATGAACTATCATGGACCAGTTGATGAGGAAGCCATACAAGGCAACATCGATGAGTTATAGGTGGCTAGTAATTAGTCCAAACCTTTAATGGAGATGAAGACAATTGTACTCAAGTAGAAAAAAGCTTTTAGCACTTGGGGAGTGAAGAGGCATGAGTACTTTATTCATTAGAAGGATCAATTGGTAGATGATGTTGTATGGATCCATGAGATCAAACTTCATGAGTAGGAGATCAATTCAACCCCTACTCCCTTGTTTTCATAAGTTTACTTTTTGAAGGGTAAGAGAGTTGGTGTAGGGACACCTCTTCTGATTACCTTATTCTCTTTCTTATGTGTATGTTGTTTAGGATTAAGGTTCCATGGAGACATCTTGGAGATCATGGAGTCATCTTAACTGAGATTTGGGCTCTCAATAGAGATGTATTAGAAGACAAAATACATCTAAACTAAGTGAATATCATATAGGAGACATTCTATGATTAAGGGAGATGTCCTAGCAAAGTGTAGATGAAGTCTCAAATGAGACATCTTAAAAGTGGTTAAGATGTCTCATATGTATTTGAGCTATCTTACACAAAGGTTAGATGCCTTAGTTGAGATGTCTTTAGTATAGCTAAGATGTCTCAACAATTTTGGAGATGTCTCTAGCAAGGATGAGACATCTTCCTTCCATTTTTAGTTTTATAGTAAGATGTCATGGAAAGGTCAAAGATGATCTAAATGGACAAAAAAACTTCCAAAATTTCCATTCCAAGTTTGGAAATAGTCAAAACATGGGAGAAAAAGATAGAAATAATAGAGGATCTTCAAGTTGAGCTTGAAGAAAATTTCCTAGAATTTTATCATGCTTGGTTAATAAATATTGGTTTTTTTCATGCTTGTATAACAGAGAGATGTAAGTGAGATGTCATGAGATATTAAGAGAGCACATGTGAACAATGCATGCGTATGTTTAAAACTCATGGTCAATTGAGTGAATGTTAGCCTAGTGTCTCTTAGGCCTTGTGAATTAAGATCTTAGTCTAGGGTTATGGAAGAGACTCTCTATTGGTTATGTCTTACATTGAAAATAATCATTGTGTGATTGTAAAGCCTCATGCTTTGTAGTATTTTGTGAGTGTTTTGAATGATTATTTTGAATATTTTGTGAGTAGTGAAACCCTGATGTAATCTTCTTGCAATAAATGAGGATAGCTAGTTTTCTTGTTTTCTAGCATATTATTTATATTTTCATAATATCTAAATTTAGTGTATGGAAGGTGAATTAATTTTGAAGTAAACATACCCCAAGAAGATATCCTAATGAAGAAGAAGATGAGGAAGAAGATAGAATGAGGAGAATTAAATGTGAGAGAAAAGAATATTATCAGCATTGGAGGGATCATCACTATAGCAGAGCATATGAACCTAAAGAATATGAAAAACCTTTATTGATCACTTAAATCATGATTAACATTAGGGAAGAAATATACATATCTACTAGACATTTAAGAGATAGTCACATTAAGTGATAAGATATGAATAACATTCCAAAATTTGAAGAAGGATATAATGCAGATCCATAACATCACCTTCAAGCTTTCCATGATGCTTGTGTCCTACATAACATAGAAAATAATGGGTAGAAGTTAAAGTTGTTTCTCAAAACACTCATAAAGAACACAAAGAGTTGGTATAGATTCTTATAACTAGAATTAATTTGAAGATGGAATATCATGTTAGAGCTCTTCAATGACAAATATCAATTTTATTCAAGAGTATTAAACTTAAGAAAACTATTAAATCCCAAAATTGGTAGTTTTTAAATCTTAATTACATATTATTAATTATTTAATTAGTGTTTAATTAAAGTTTATTTTAGTTATTTTAATTATTTTTAGTATTTTAGTTTATTATAGTAATGAGTGATGAATGGTGAGGTACACCTACGCCCAACCATATGAATTACAAGTGTTCACACACGATCTGGTCGAATTATGTCGATGGGACTAGTTGTGCATCTAAATTGTTATGCCTTGATTGTAGTTCGTTATCTTCCCACTTGGACTAGTGGTAGCTTTGTCACATATGGTTTAGTCCAAACTAAGACATATGATAATTGATGTTGTTCAACCTTAAGCTACTCCTAATGATGATAAAGAAAGTAATTGTTTATTCTAATTTAAAATAGAAAGTAAAGTCTAATTAACCTAAGTGTGATAAGCATCTATTTCTAACCTCCTGTACATGCCTTGAACTTCATGCAACTACCACTAGGGTTACCAAGCATACCATTATTAAGGGTACCAAACGATAAAACTATTGGGTTACCAAGTAGTTACACCAAAGTATTCACAATTAGTCATACTCATTCCGCTTAATGATAAAAATAATAAAGAGTAATGAATGGCAACATTAACTAAGGAAAATAGTAATCATTTAATAAATCAACAATAATAAAGCCAAGTGGATCCTGCAATGATGGAAGTAATCTTGATCTTTACTGCTGAACATATAGCATGTTTAAGTATGTCACGCTCAAATAAGGATGCTGTACAATTACTTAACATCATACTACGGGCATGCATTAGAAACTAACAAAACTTGAAATTTATCAAAATCTATGAATCTATCTATATCCCAACCATGCACCCAAGTGTTGTATTTATAGGCTAGCATAGAAGGGGCAATATCGAATCCCCAACATCAGAGGTTATGCCTTGATATCGGATACTTGATATCTTAGCACTACAAAACATGACTCATCATACCCCCACAACTGAATGAAAACTCATCCTCAAGTTAAACAAAAATGAGGAACAAGTATNCCACAACTGAATGAAAACTCATCCTCAAGTTAAACAAAAATGAGGAACAAGTACTTTACAAAATATTGGGAAGGTATGGAATTATTGACTAACTTAAAAAGCACACAATGTAACTCTTCATGACGTAGTGATGTTTTACACAAAATGTACATATCATGACAAAACAACAAAACAACAAAATAGGGGAAACTCATGTAGTTCCCAAAGGCAGTGGCTCTTTCATGGGTCACTTACCCTTGTCATCAAACTTCTAGAAGTTATAGTGATTCAAGAGCACCTACAACTTCTCCTCCTCTATTCTTGGGCCATGTACTGTCTAGGCTAATGAGTCGATGTGTGCTAAAATTGGTACATCCCACAGACAGAGTAACTACGAGAACATCTTATTTGCTTTCATGTACCATGTTGCAAACTACCATCATTCCTCCTTGAAAGATCTATCCTTTTTTTTAGTTCATGATCATCTATTAATCTTTTAGCTAGGTTCAAGGTTACATCTCTTTACCCATGGTAGCAAGCCTTAATTGCTTCCATTTCTGAGTTTGCCATGTGGATTTTTTGTAGAGTATTTTTCCTATTTGCAAACTCTTTTTCATACAAGGCATATTTGGCTACTACTTATTGTTTCAACTCATTTCTAGGCTGACCTACTATTAACATGGCAAGGTTGGCGTAGCAAATATTAGCCAATGCCATGTACTCTTTTAAATCTTCAATTCTTCAATTGCACTTGGTGGACCAAAGCATAGCTATCCAAGATAGGCTACCAGTTAGGATTCTATGCTAACATATAACTAATGAAGGTCTTTGTTGTCTGGATTTCTTTTTTATTAATCTTTTTGTACATGCTAATTTGGTCTTGGAAGTGCTCCTTCAGCTTTTCATGTTTCTTGGCCTCATTTTGCCACACGCTTATCTCAATTGCAGAATTTTTGTAGATTGCAAAGATTTTCTCCATTAAGAGGGTTCAATTTTCTTTGGTCAATCTAGTTATATCTTGGTTGACCCTCACTAGTTGCTTTCTTAACTGATGGAAACTTTCTTCTAAGAATTTTTTCTATTTCTTGACAATGGTTAACCTGGCATTATCAGTAGCAAGTTGTTTATTCTCCTCTTGTGTAAAAATCAATGTCTTCTTATGGGCATATGCTTGGGCTTTGGCAGTTAAGGCATTCCAGACCACTTTCTCTTTTTCCTATTTAACAAACTTTGTTTTGTTCAATCAATTGGCCCAGTTTCTTTATTCAGAATTATGCTAACTAGTTAGGCATAAAAAATTGGGAAGGATCCCTTCTTTTAGCTCTCAATGTGATAAGCTCTTGTTGTAATCTATGCACTTCTAATTTTGCATATTTTTCCTTGGTGTCTACCATGACTAGTTTTCCTTTTGTGGTGATGAGGTCAAATTGTACTATAATGACATCATTGGCAATGTCAAATAGAGTTGTCATTACTTGTCTAGTCTATAGCAATCTTTCAAGCACATCTTCATGGACTGTAGGAGTTATTGAAGTCCCAACTAAAATTTGTGTATCTCTGGTTTTGGCCAAATCTATTAAAGGCACAATAGGCACATTAAAATATTTTTGAATATCGTCTATGATAACTTCTACTATGCTTGCCACATCTTGATGTTGCATGATCATGATTGTGGCATCTTCTCCCGTTTCAGGCATTACTTGAAAAGATGCAGCATTTCTAAAGATCTATTATGACTATTGGGTTTCTCCTCCTAATTACAAAGAAATCTATCCCCTTGATGAATGGGTAGAAACTATAGGCTACATAGCATCATTGATGACTTGGAAGAGGTTTGATTCAACCCTACTTCCCCAACTAAGAGTTTCAACTATTCTCTGTAGATGGCTCATTGTGGGCCTATAGTCTTGTAGCAATGGTGGTAGATCTTGCTGCTCTTGTCGTTGCACTAGTTTTTGCTTGGGCTCCTTTTTTTGTTCTTGTTCTAGATCCTTCTTTAGTTCTTGTTCATCACCAAGGTCTTTCCTTGGTGCTATGGGTTTGAGCAATTCAGTGAAGAAAGCATTATGAGCCCTCCTGGGAACATCATTGGTGTAACCCAAGATTCCAATGCACTTGCACAACTTTCTAATTAGGCAAGGGAATGGAAGTGTCAAATTTTTTACCTTTCTTTCCTCAAACCACCTATGTATTTCCATGAAATAGAACTAGACAAGATTGACATTATATTTTCCCATCAAGATTTCACTTCCTCTAGCAGCATAAGTTGATATTCTATTGAGCACTTTAGTTGGGAAGAGGTGGTATGTGTTGATTTTGAAGTAGATCCACTGTTCCAAAGTCAATTCATTATATATCCTATTTTCTTTGTTGTATTCCTGGTTCAACCATAGTTTTTTAGTTTCTGCATTAGACCTTATAGAAAAATGTGCTACCTTGGTCCCCACATTAGGTATCTTCATGGCCTCTGTGATGGCCTTGACTAAAAAAGAGATAGAGACTCCACTAATGTTGACAGTGATGCCTTCTTCCTTATTATGCATAACTTGGTATGTCTCCTCGAGGTACCATTCCAAGCTTTCAGAGAGGATATGCCATAGAGGCAATGCATGAAGTTGAGTTCTGATCACCTCAAGGACAAATGTTGTGAATAGCCCAAAGTTCATTTTCATAATGACTGTGGTCAACATGGATCACTCCTAGATGGCTTGGACTCATTCTTGGGACAACGTGAGGCATTTTCCTTAGACTAGATCCTGTGGTTCTGTGACCTCCCTTGAACTAACTACCTTTTAGTAGGAGCCTCTTGATGAATGCTAACTGATTAGGCCTCTTGTTCTTTGTGTTTGGTTGGTGGGCCATGTTCTCCTAATCAGCCTATGCCACCTCTTAGGCATTTTCTTGCACCTTGCGAGGTCCTTCTTATCCACATCTTTTTAGGACCATCTACAATCAATCAAGGATTTAGTATTACTAAGGTATTTTCCATTTATTCTCAATAGGTTTATACCTTTCCCATGACCTTAGCTGCATTAAGTTCTTAGCTCATGTGATTGCAAAGTTAGAAAAATTTTAAGGAAAATGTCCAAAAAGTATTAACTTTTGTTATGATCCTTTGCAATTAACTTCTTTTCTCTTATGTATAACTTATAATGACGATTATGATCCCTTGGGCGAGAAAACTAAAGGTTCTGGTATATATATGATTGATTGTTCATTAAAATACTAAAGATTTTTTTATCATTCTTACCCTTATAATACCTTTCAAGTGATAAAAAATTTTAAAAAATCAACAAAGTTTTCAATGTACGCACCCTTCCCCAACTAAATTGAACACTTCATGATCAACTAGGTTCAAAAACCATGAAAATCGGAGTGGTATGGAGCAAGATATCACATGTGAAAGTTGGTTGCGTAGAGCTCTTAATTAAGAGAAAAAAAAATGCAAAAACTCCCCTAGCTTCAAGTGATGATAATGAATTTTTTGAATGCCATAGAAATCCCATTTATAGCTTTTATGGACTTAATATTGGGTATTCGATGTCGAGTCCCACCTGATATTGAGTAGTCGATATCAGGGTTTTTGAAAATGTATTTAATGAAGATATTCAACATGGAAAATGAAGCTTTGTGATTGGTTGGAAGGTTTCATGTAGAATCAATAGTTTTGGGATAAGTGAGAATTCATATTTAGGCACTAGTAGTGTTAGAAGATAGAATCACGGGCATTAAAAGATTTAGAAGGTGTAAGAAAAGGGGTATTAGATTCATGGTGTAGAATAGATCAGTTATATGATAAGGGAAGGTTTTGATTTTATCATTTATGCATTTGGAAGGTTCAAGATGATGCAATTATGCTAGACAAGTACAAGTTACAATAGTTATATAAGTGGGTCCTCCCCAACGTAGGCACCACCTTTAATGCCCTTGTATAACCATGTATAAGAATGTCTGTAGGCACTAAAGGGGTTGAATGCAATGCATACCTGTTGAATAAAACACACATGTTAAAACCACCAATTTGAGAAAATCACTCTATGTTACACAAAACCATAAGTTATGATCATACGAATTGTGAGATGAGATGAATTTTAGAAAGGATTGTAGAAATCGAGACATGAGGTACTTTGCCATAGGCATAATGAATCCTCATGTGTTATTAATGGTTAAAGTAATCATCAGCCCTTATTCCCAAGATTCAAACCAAGTCCAAACCACGTTCTAGTGGACATCGCATTATTTCATCACTTCGTTTGACAAGCATAAGACTATCACAGTTGCAAGGAGTAGCATCACTTGAAATTTTTGTCCAAGGGAGGAGTTTATTCATGGCACCAACCTTCAGGCATGGGTAACATGTCTTTCAAGTGGGATCCTCAGAAATTTATGTAGTATCCTTTTATTGCATTCTTATCAGTGTCAACCTTACTAAAGGACTATCTTCAAGCATGGGTAACATGTCTTTCTAGTGACATGGTAGGGTAGCACTTATTATACTCTTACTTCCATTTTTCATTAGATCTAAAAGGATATAATTACAACCTTGGCAACATGATAGAATATACAAAATTGATCAAAGAGATTCCACAAATCTGTTTGATGTCACACCCTTCACATTCCCACTTGGTTCTTCACTTTTCTATCCAGGCATAATGATTATGAATTTATTCTTATTTTGATGATGAAGAAGAATATCATTATAACCATGATAAGAATCTCTTATTAATGGAATGGGTGGATGGATGATGTGGCCTCACTATTCAAATAATCAGTCCCTCATGACTTGACAACATAGAGAAAACCTCAACTCAATGGGTTACATGAAGTCATTTTATTCACAAGCAAGATTCATGACAAAGGAAATAAAAACAAAATGTGGAAAAAGTTAAAAAGGACAAGGAAAAATTTATATCAAGAAATGGAAAAATGATAAAAAATTATAGAAAAAAAAAGATGAAGAACACCTATTAACTCTGATGTTAGAATGGGGCATCTCCCCCATGACTAAGAATTTGATTATGACAATAACTAATAAGTTGATGGATAAGCTCTATGCATTTGTGAAATAGTGTTAAAATTTTATTTTTGAGCCACTGAGTGTCTTTTGATTTAGTGGTGGCTACATCGATGAGTTGTTGCTCACACACTTGGTTGTTAAATGTACGATGGGTTAGAGTATGAGTTGTGTCAACTGTGCAAAATTCTAGCCCATGATTGCATACTTTATCATGATTAGTTATGCATGGATACATTTGTCTCTTCATAGTGCTAGATTCATTGTTTTTGTTAGGTGTTGGAGTAACGATGGATGTGGCATTTGTGTAGGATTAGAGGACATTGGTTGTTAAAGGATAGGTGTTGCACTCGATTGGAATTGTGCTAGTTTGTATTAGTTAGTAGGTTCATGAGTGTTGTGCTTACATGTGGGATCCATCCTAAAGAAAGAACATTTCTAGGATTGTGGTGGGGACCTACTGGAATTATCATGCCTATGCACATTCGTAGCATAAGTGGCATTCTGTTATTGATGTTGTGGTGCTAAGCTTTCCTATGTTGCTAGCTATGACATGTGATGGGGTGGAGTATGAGAATATTGAGGATATGATGTAGGGTAGAAGTTGTAAGGTGGTGATCCTTTAGAAGATGTCGTGGATCAATGATACTTAAGAGAGTGGTAATAGCAATTTGAAGCAGAGGATGTAGAACTAGTTGAGAAAATAGGTTATTGAACATAATATCTATACAAGTTTGACTGGTAGTAAAGGTAGGATTGGTTTGAAGATGGGGTTGGTTTCAAGATGGCCTACCCCACAACTGTGGGCTTTGCCACTGTGGTTGATGATAGTGCTAAGGCTGGTAAGAAGTCCCACTAGGATAGTATGATTGGTTGTAATACTGTCTGTAATTACCTTGTGAGAAAGGTAATTTCCTGGGCTTGTGCTTTTGTATGAGCTTGGGATTTAATGCAAAAGCTCAATACTCATGTAGATGCAACAAGATTGGACAATAGCCCTTCAGATGATCATATATGTAGATGTTACATTCGTCATCTTCTTCTGTGGTTGATTCTATAGCCTCTTTTTCTTTAGCCATTTTTCCTATTTGCCAATAAGTGTTCCTAGCTGTTTCTTGGTTCTTTTTTCCTTCGTTTATTGTGATAACTTGATTTGTTTTGCATTACTATATCCTTTATGGTTTTTATGAAAGTTGTAACTTTCTCATTTATCCATTTTGACATCCTATCAAACCTTACTTCAAGTTCATTAATAGAGCTTTGTATTAACAAGGTTTGTTGCAAAATCATGTTATCGAGAGCTGCCTCTTTTTCCTTATCATAGATGTGGACTCTCTTGTTTTTAAGAGTTGGGTCCCAATGAGATTTCTCTCAACATTCTTCCATTTACATAGCTTTCCTTCTTCTTTTGCCACATGTTCAATTAGCTCTTGGATATGATGGATTTTGTAGCTTGTATAATTAACCTTGAGCATACATCCCAACGGTCTCCCTCATTTTATTACGAAGCCCATCTATGATGTGAAAAAGTCACTCTTCCTCAAAGAAACCATGACATGGACATCTATTCAGTAAAGAATAATATCTATCTCAAGCCATATCCAAGGGTTCATGTTCTTCTTGTTTCCATCCTTGGATTTGTTTCCTTAGGTTGGATATCCTCGCATAGGTGTGTTATTTCTTGTTGAAGAGTTCTAACATTGTAGACCATTGACGGATTGAATTGAGTTTCAACGATCTATACCACACTTCGACTTTGTCTATTAGTGTGCTAGGAAAGAACTTAAGCTTTTACCACCCACTTTCAATGTTGTGTAAAACACAGGCATCATGGAAGGCTTGTAAATGATGTTGTGGATTAGAATCATAGCCTCTTGCAAATTTAGGAATATTATTCATATCAAGCATTTTTATGCGACATTCTTTGCAATGCCTATGGGGTATTTTAATTGCCTTTATGATTTGCAGCATGCTCTTAATGGCCAACAAGGGTTCATCATCACCAAGCACGTTGTGGTAAAAATTTCTAATTCTATTCATCTGATTGTGAAAATTTTGTCTATGTTCATTTTGATGTCTTTAATTTTTCTTGTGGTTTCAACTTATATTTTTCTTTCAACCCCATAGTGGAGCTTTGTCTCTATTCCTACATTCATCTTTGTTAGAACTAGACATTGAATAGGAAGAGAAAGATGAGGAACTGGAAGGGTTTCCATGGCTTCTATGATGTTTCCCAGGGTTCCTTGATTTATCTTTTTCAAGTTTTGAGGAGGTCTTAGGCCTGGAGGCCTCCCCCAATTTAGGACTTACTTCATATCCTCTAGGATTATTTGCATTAGGTGAATGTAGTCCTTGAGTGTAGTCATGGTGATCATGAACATATGAAACTCCTACATGAGGTTGGTCACTCCAATTTTCTTCAACGTATAGTCCTCCAACGAATGTTCTCGTCATACAATGCATTATTGCTTCCTTGTGTTAGAGACATTGTTGTTGGTTTATGATGTGTATGATTTAATATTGTTTGAAAGATAGATCGTGAATGTATTTACAATGATCATGTATAATATAACTAATTTAGATAACTAGCACCATCCTTCGCAATGATGCCAATGATGAACGATGAGGTACCCCTACATCGAACCATACGAATCAAAAATGTTCATACATGATCCAGTTGAATTCCGTGGATGGGACTAGTTGTGCATCTAAATTGTTATGCCTTGATCATAGTTCGCTATCTTCCCACTTCGACTAGTGATAGCTTTATCACATATAGTTTAGTCTAAAATGAAGCATATGATAATTGATGTTGTTTATTCCTAAGCTACTCTTAATGATGATAAAGAAAGTAATTGTTTAATTCAATTAACAATAGAAAGTAAAGTCTAACTAGCCTAAGTGTGATGAGTATATGTTCCTAACCTTCTGTACATGCCTTAGACTTCGTGAAACTACCACTAGGGTTACCAAGCATACTATTACTAGGTGTACCAAACAATAATACTATTGGATTACTACATAGTTACACTTAAGTGCTCACGATTAGTCATACTTATTTTGCTTAATGACAAAGATAATAAAGAATAATGAATGACAACATTAACTAATGAAAATAGTAAAAATTTAAGAAATTAATTATAATAAAGCTAAGTGGATGTTGTAATGATGAAAGTAGTCTTGATCTTTACTGCTAAACATGTAGCATGTCCAAGTACATCACACTCAAATAAGGATGTTGTACAATCACTTAACATCACACTGCGAGCATGCATTGGAAACTAACAAAACTTAAAATATTGTAAAATATATGAATCTATCTATATTCCAACCATGCACCCAAGTGTTGTATTTATAGGCTAGCACAAAAGGGGCAATATCAGATCCTTAACATCAGTGGTTGTGCCCCAATATCGAATACTTGACATTATGATCTCGATATCGAATACTCAATATCGTGGCCCTACAAAACATGACTCAGCAATGAGTATTAGTTTATTAGTTTTTATGTAGTAAAGAATCAAACTAGAGGCATAGGTTTTATTTTTGGGTAGCCATATGATGGTAGTTTAAGAATCCAATTCTTTAATCTACATTGGTGTTATGTTTTCTAGTTTCTAGTTTTGTTTTTGCAGCAGTAACAGGAATGCATGTTGAGGATTTATGGGAGTAATGGAGCTATAACTTGGATGTTGGCACTACAATGTGGGTGTTCCACTCCATCAACCATGTTCTTTGATTGTGCAGTTCTAGCTATTTCTTGCATGTTACCTTAATGGAGATTGTTGTTTTTCTACAGTGGATGTTACAGTGAACGTTATTTATGCATCAATGGTGGGAGCTATGCATTTCTTTGCCATGTGATAAATGGAAATTACAATAAATGTTACCTACATAGGTGGTGGTAGTGGACATTATTGCGATGGGAATTATGCACGAGTGATGGCTCCTCATGTGCCAGACCCATCCTTATAAATTCCTTGGCTAGAAGGAACATAGGGAACAAAGAATAGAAAAAAGGATTGTAGAAATAGAGAGAGGATAATATTAAGAGAACCATACCATATTGGAATTTTTGTTTGTGCACAAAATTATGAAGGAAGAGTGTTGATGCATTGTGGCAATTAACAACCAAAAATATTTCAAGATTGTGAAGTTGTTGCACTATAGAGATGACAAAGTAAGGTCACAAATTAGGTGACGTCTCCTTTATAATCTTCCTTATTTCTCATAAATTTATTTAAATTTAATTTGGTTTAATTAATTGTATTCATATTTGAACTTAATGTTAGAAGTTAAGGTAAATATTGTTGATTGTACTTTTGGGTGACAATCGTAAGTGTGGTGTTCTCAGTTGAATCTAGATCTAATCATTGGTTGTATGTTTTGATGATCTTTTGACTTTAAACTATTCCTCTACGGGATACAACTCATAGGTTAGTCACAGATGAGGCGACAATTTCTACAATGAAAAAAATCAAGATAAAGATTAAAGGTATTCAACACCAAATTTTGCCTAGCTTGTTAATTTGGCATTGTTGTTGAGGAGGTCGACAAAGTTAATCATCATCAAGAGTTTTGTATGTTTTAATTTCATTTTGTAATTTCATATTCTATGTACATTTTATTTTATTTTATGTTTGTTTTATTTAAGTAATTTTAGAAATGATTTATTTTACTTATTTTTTAACATTAAAAAATTCAAAAATAAGGAAAAATCCTAGGAATCAGCTCCTCTTATCATACAACTAGTTGAAATTATTAAAAAAGTTGCAATTAAAGTCATGATCGTAGGAGTTATTAAATTAGTTTGTAAATTCTTAGGAACGGTAGCCCATGAATGTGCCAATGAAGAATGTTCTTGTTAAATGGAACCAACAAAGCAACCAAAGAAACCAACATGAGTTCAACCTTCTAGGAGCACTCTTATTCCTCTATTTGATATTCTAACTACAACCATAAGTTAAACTCTATGGGTAGGACCTCAAAATATAAGTACTACCTCAATACCAACTTATGTGACAACAATTGGAGGTATTCCCCAACTAGTGAATACTTTGAATTTACAAACTCCACCACCAATCTCTATTTCTATACCAAAAGCTATAATAACCTCAATAGTAACCTCTACATACATGATGGGATCATCTTCACATCATACACCTCCCTCATTTTTCTTAGGTTCAATTCCTCTCTCCTTTGTTAGTTTGAGTTCCAATGTTCCAATTGGTCAACCCTACCTAGGACAAACCCTTGGGGAGTTATTGAATCAAAGAACATCCATTATACCTTAGGGACCATTAGTTTTTTCATAAGGAAAATATGTAGAGGTTAAAAATATTTATTTATTATCTATCTTTAAAGGAACAAATGATGAGGATTTGATTACCCACATAAAAGAATATGAACAACATTAGTCATGTTAGCACCTCAGAGTGGGGATAGAGCTAAGATGATTGCCTTTAAATCAACCTTAAAGGATAAAGCTGATTTTTGGCCACAAACCATTAGAACATAAATTAGTTCATGGGATGAATTTAAGAATGCTTGTCTACAAAGATTTCTTTCTAATGATAAGTTGTATTCATTAAGGAAGTAATTAATGAGTTTTATGCAACATGAGGATGAAGACTATGAGAGTACCTTTGATACATTTAAAGGATTAGGCTTAAAAAATCCAGACCATGAATTTCTAGGCCATCAATTAATTCAAATATTTGTAGAAGGCTTATTACCTTATTGTAGGTAAAATGTTGACTTTTCATGTAAGGAAATATTTTAAATGTTACCCAAGAAGATGGTTAGAGAATCATAGATTTGTTAGTAGACCAAAGTAAACATTGGCCAAAACCCAATATTATGTAAGGCATGACTCAACAAATAGAACAATTAAATAAAAAAGTGAATGAGTTAACACAATTAATTAAAAAACAAGCTCATGGAATTCAAGGAGAAATGTGCAACATTTGTGGTAGTCCCCAACACGACCAAACAACCTACCCAGTCTTATTCTATAGTTAAGAGAAAATGTAAGTGTCGGTAAAGGCTTTTCAACAATTTAAGAGCAAACCAATTATGAACTTTCCTCAACCACCATTTTACCAAAAAAAATATCCTCAAAATAACTTTAGGCCATATAAGAATCCAACTAATGAATACTTGGTTAAATTCATCCAAAGCCTTACTTCCTTCATAGAAGAAAGTAGACAATTCATGAGTGGAACTAGAAGGATATTCCAAGACTTAATGAAAAATGAATTACCATCCCAACCTAAACCAAACCCTACATGTCAAAGAAAGGGTAAGGAGTAATTACATTTCATCACTACAAGGAGTGGAAAAATAATTGAACCTAAACCCCAAAAGAAGGTGAGATTTCAGGAGGCAGGGACATAAGAAGAAATTCAGCCATAAATAGTAAATGAGGAAGATCAAACAACTATAAAAAAAGAACAACCATGACTCTCTAGGCAACTAGCTTTAGCTCCTTTTTCAAAATGATTACAAGAGGATTTTACAACTAAAGCCCATCTTGAAAAAATGTTTAGTAAATTGTATTTGCATGTCGCTTTAGAATAAGCAGCAAAAGACACATCTCTTTATGCCAAATACTTAAGGGAATTATGCACTAGAAGAAGAAAGGAAAAAATTCCTAAGTAGGTTTATTTGGTTGACAATCTTTCTCAACTTATACAAAATCATGAGATTCTAAAATGGCCAAGTAATTAAAATTGCCCTATTGGACTTAGAGCCAACATTAGTATCATGCCTCTTGAAATGGCTAGGTCACTTGATATACAACATATCAAAGAAGTAAATGCGACAATATCATTGGCTGATGGTTCAAATGTACAACCCATAGTAATAGTAGAGGACTTGATAATTGAGGTAGAGAAAGGAAAATACCTAGTTGACTTTGTTGTCTTGGAAGTAAAAGATCTTGATTATTTTCCTAATACTTTAGGTAGACCTTGTTTAGAACAACTAATGTGGTAATTAATTGTAGATTTGAACAACTTCAACTTTCCTTTGCCAATCTTACTTTTACACTAAATATATAGGATAAGGTAAAAGAAGATTGTTTAAATGTAAACTTGAAGGAAGCAAGAATGCTCTACACTTTACCCACTTTAGCGATGGCACAAGATAGAGAAAACCTTAATGTTGAATAATTTTGAGGAAGGATCTTTAGATCCCTCAACTAAAGAACAACAAGATTTTCTTGACTAGATTTTGAATTTGGGTTTAGGGAATATTGGAGAAATAATTCAACCAACACATAAAGATTCGTTGGATCTTAGAGAACTACCTAATACAATTATGTATGTTTTCCTAAATCATAGTAAACCATTAATAATAAATTCCCAACTTACTAATGAATAAGAAATAAAATTATTAGAAGTTCTACGTAGAAAATCTAAGGCATTTGAATGGAGTTATGAGGACCTTCACCAAGGAATCTCATCCGACATCTACCAACATCATATCTATTTATAAGATAATGTAAAACCAAAATGAATTCCCCAAAGATGAATTAATTCAGCCTTAAAAAAATTGTTAAGGATGAAATTTTACAACTTTGGAAAGAAGGAATAATTTATGGAATAGTTGATAGTGAATGGGTAAGCCCCATTACTGTAGGACCAAAAAAGGGTGAAAAATGGAGAGCCTATGTAGATTATAGAAGGTTAAACCAAAATATAAAGAAAGACCATTTTCCATTACCATGCATAAATCAAATTTTTTAAAAATTAAAGGACATGAATATTATTGATTTTTGGATGGATTTAGTGGTTACAATCAAGTAGTCATTGCCCATGAAGATGAACATAAAATAACCTTTACATGTTCTTATGGAACTTTTACTTATAAACATATGCCTTTTGGCCTTTGTAATGCACTAGCTATGTTCCAAAGAGCCATGATCTCAATATTTTTTGATATGTTAGAGGATTATGTTGAAGTTTTTATGGATGATTTTTTATTTTATGGGAATACTTATGAAGAAAATTTACAACATCTTGAACATGTCTTAGATAGATGTATTGATAAAATTTAAAATTAAGTTGGAAAAAGAGTCACTTGATGGTTATGAGTGGCATAGTGTTAACACATGTTATTTATAAAGATGGGATAAGGATGGATGATGAGAAAATAAGAGTCATATCTACACCTCCAACTCTAACTAATTTAAAGACTCTTCGATCTTTTCTAGGACATGTTGGGTATTATAGAAGATTTATCAAAGAATTTTCAAAAATTACTAAACCATTATACATGCTCTTAGAAAAAGATATTTCATTTATTTGGACTAATGACTATCAAGAAGCATTCTTGGTATTGAAAAAATGAGTAACCACAGCCCATATATTAAATGCACCTAATTGGGATTATCCATTTAATCTAATGTGTGATGTTAGTGACATTACAGTAGGTGAAATTTTAGGACAATACATTGATCATAAATCATGAGTGATTTATATGTGTCTAAAAGTGATCAAGGAACCCATTTTTTTAATAAAATCATGGAAAAATTCATTAAGTCTTGTGGTATCCACCATAAAATAGCTACTACTTATCATCCTCAAGAAAATGGCCAAGTAGAAAATGCTAATAAAATTATCTTGAATATATTAACAAAATCTGTATGTACTAAAGGAAAGGATTTGTCTAAAAAATTGCAAGATGCACTTTGGGCTTATTGGATTACCTATAAACCAAGTTTAGGATATTTACTTATCAATTGATTTTTGGTAAGTTATGTTTATTACCTGTTGAACCTAAATATCAATCTTTATGGTTAGCCTAACAACTCAACTTTGATGAAGACATGAACTAGGCTATTCAAATCAACCAACTTCACGAACTTGATGAAATGCGACTACATGCTCTGAATAAAAAAAAATTTTAAAGTAACAAATGAAGACATTATATGATAAGAATAACTTTAAAAAACACATTTCCATGGGTGATAAAGTTGTTCTCTATAGTACGAGATTACATAAATTTTTAGCGAAGTTAACAACTAGGTGGGAAGGCCCTTATTTAGTTATCCAACCCCATGATAATAGAAGCATTCTCATATCACCTATTGATAATTTCTCAACTACATTATTAGTCAATGTATAAAGACTTAAGTTATATCATCAACATCACATTGAGGAACCTTTAACAAGACTCTTATTCATAGAATAAACTATAAAGTAGTATTTATAGTCTACAACTTTTACCTTGAAAAATGTAGAGGGCAATAGAAAATTATATTGTTGGTTGGGACTATAAAGAATTCGGTAACATCATGTCTAGAATGCAAGGGAGAAGGACAACTCCTCCTACCTTGAGATAAGTACGTTTAAATCTAAAATCCAACTAAGGGTGAGCCTTAGATTAATAAGTATCTTACACATAATAAACCTTATTGTTTTTCAACAATAGTCTTTAAGTGCAAGTTTCATAAGTTAAGGTGACTAAATAGCTTAGTTTAGGGTAATGCTTATTAGTGTTTGATTTCTATTAAATACCTTATTGAATAAGTTACTAAGGAGGAAAGGGTGCGTTATATTGGACCTAGTTTCTCTGGTAGCAAAAGACATTTATCAATATCAAGCCATGTGAGAAACCATTACAAAATGAAATTGGCTCCCATAAGAACCTAATGGTTTAAGCTCGTCAGATATTGAATTTCTTGTAAGAAAAAAAGAGAAAAAAAAAGAGAAAAAAAGACAAAAAGAAAAAAGAAAAAGAAGAGAGAAAAGACAAAGAAAGAAAAAGAAGATTTTTTTTTTTAAAATCAAGAAATAATTTTTTTTAAAAAAACATGATCCCACAAAAACCTTCAATCATGAGCTGAGCCCCACTCCCACAAGAACCTTACAGTTGGGACGATGCTCCAAGCTCACAATTTGAAGCATCCTACAAGAACTCCCTTTTATAAGTAGAGTGTTTAAAGGATAGGCAACAATTACCAATCAAATCAAGGTGCCACTATGTTAGAACTAGGTTATAACATTGGCAGCGAAGGAGTGACTCCTCCATAGGTGGTATTTTAATGAGCACCTTCACTTTTAATCATTTCTCTTACTCTGTTATTTAGTTATTTTGCTTTTGTTTCTTTGTACTTAAATTATTGTTCCTTTTGCTTTTGTTTTTGCCTAGTTTTTATGGTTTTCTATTCCTCTTTTTCATTTTTATTGTGTTATCTTCCTATTTTCTCTTTCCTGATCATCTCTTTAACTAGTGGTACTTTTGTGCATTGGTTTTCTTTGTATTTCCCATCATGTCTTCTATGGGCATCAGTGGTTGAGATCTCTACTATGGTAGCCAATGATAAATACTAACACTCGTTCACCCATTGCCTTTGGTTTTCTCTTAGTCTGGATATATAAAACCCAGGGTAACTTTTGCTTTTAATATATCCTTTAACCATATTTCTTTTTAATAATTTATATTTGCTAATTAACCTTGGTATGTTACATACCTTAGCTTAATTATTGGAAGGGGATAACCAATTGATGAGTGGCGAGGTACCCCTACACTCAACCATATGAATACGAGCGTTACACATGCGATCCGGTCTAACTCCACAGACTAAGTGCCTACACACCTCATGGAAAACTTAAGGTTAATCGTTCATTGTTTTCCCAAACTTACTTGTATTTGTCACGGTTGTATGGTTAAGTAAGTCTAAGGTATGTGATTTTTATAGCTTTTATGTTTTATTGCCTATGCTAATGAGGTAAAAGGTAAAGAGACTAATTAACTAACTTTAACTAACTAAGTCTTAATTAACCTAGCATCAGTATCTGTTCCCACTTGTCGTTCACACCTTGAGCCAATGCAACCTTCTGGGATTACCAAACGCTAGTCGTTGCTGGGATTACCAAGCGTAATGCACGTGCTCGAAGCAGTTGTACTGAATGGACTTAGCTATGAGAGAAGGGTTGAGAGAGATTTAATTAACTAATAAAGCATTTAAATGATGAACAATAAATAACAATAATTAAAGTCCTAATTAGCCTATTCCATGCACTGCAAGGTTTATCCAACAGTTCATCTTTATTACTGTACACAAACTTGTGCTCAAGTACAATATTTGCTCGAATAAAGATTTGTTCACTTTGGAGCTCCTACTGCAGGCACATGGAAATTATTCTATCGTTGGAGAGGTAAAACTGCTAGAGTTTCACTAAGGGTCTAGATCTAGAATGAGAAATAAGGGAGGACCGCCTCTTATTTATAGATTTGGTGGCGCGCTGCGATATCGTGTACGCGATATCGCAATGAGGATGTGATATCGCAGTACATGCGATATCGCGTCCCATCATACCCCCATGACTAAATAAAAACTCATCCTCAAGTTCCTTACAAAATATTGGAAAGGTATGGGATTATTGACTTGAATGAAAGTAATGGAGATGGGACGACATGTGAACGGATCATCATTACAGATCATGAGAAAACTGGTGTTCACGACAACAAAAGTGAACACTTTATACATTTGACATCAGGCCTTAATTGGCAGCTGAGAAAGAGAGAGAGAGAGAAAAAGAAGTTTTGCTGCTGCCAACTCCAAGATTGCACCTTTTTTTGTCCATCCATAAGCACACCATCAATCTCGTTCCTTGCATAATTGCTTTAGCACTGATTTACTCTAAGTGTTTCCTCTAGATCCAATTTGTTGTTGTATGATTGCCAGTTGCACACACAACACAATCTTATATTAGCAAGGGTAAATGAATCTCAATGCAATTGATACCTTGCTTCGGTAAAAGTCCATTGGCTAGGTTGTGGTATGGCTGATACGGATCTGGAGATATAATATTGATGACTACCGAAGTGTAGGGATGAGGAGGAAATTGAAAAATCGAAAAAATTGGATCAGGACCCCCATGACTAAGAGTGAACCTCTGGTAGCAATAGAATGGAGAAAGAAAAAGAATAAGAAAGATGGAGAAAAAGAAAAAATTATAACATCGATGAAAGGGATGTCATGATGGAAATGAACAAAATATGGTTGATTGCAAAAATGTTAAGGGAAAGAATTTAATTGGTGCACCAAATAGGAATGCCAGTGGGTCCTCCCCAAAGTAGGCTCATGCCCTTAATGCCCTGACAAACCCATATTCAAAAAGTCTGTAGGCTCTAGGAATGTCATTTGGAACAAAAGTTAAAGTCTTAACCATAAGAATTTACCAAAAAAAAATAATGCGTCAACCAAGATATACACTAATGATACAACTGGCAATAAGGTGAATGATGGAGGAAGGACAATGGAAAGAAGAAAATGGAATGGAGTCCCAAGAACAAGGTGGTGGACAACCTCTTGTGTATTTAATGATTAATGTGACTTGGTAGATTCCATTCCAAATCCGACCTCAAACAAACCACATCCAGTGACTTCGCATTAATACATTCAGCTAATCCATCCACTCGAAGTAACAAGAATGCCTTCACCCAAGAGCCACTACCATTTCGATGAAACGAAGGAGGAGAGAATTGGAAGCGAGAAGGGCCTTAGTTAGAGAGCACATGTTTATTTTAGTTCCATAACCAGTGATTGTAGCCCAACTGATTATTCTGTCTAAGGGGTGTGCTTTGAATTCTCACTATTTTTTTGTGTTTATGTGTGAGAAACACACCATACAAAGACTTTGTTATTTTTATTTACTTAGCTTCCTAATAAGTAGGTAACATCGAAACAACAAGAAAAATCAAGAAGAAAACATCCAAGAACCCAAGAGAATGGCCAACACAAATGCATCAAGTTCCCTTGAAGTCACACCCTTTTCAATCCTTGAGTCTTTCCTTAGTTTGAGAAATACCCAGTCACTGATTCGTTATAGTTCTTATTATTGAGAAAGGGACTATACAGTTCCAAGCCAAGAGAGACCATAGAAATTTTTGGATGAATGGATGAAGTGGGCTCATTTCCTGTCATATCAAAAGAACCATACCTTAGTATCAACATTATAACTTAAAGGTAAAAACCAAACATTAGTAACCAATAGAAAATAATTCATACCATCATTGAATAGCACTTATTGGGTGACAAACTTAAAAAAATGGATAA
>MNCI01029903.1:1338725-1350657 GCA_015680685.1 Gnetum montanum | reverse complement strand
ATGTTGTAAAAAAAAAAACAAGAAAAGTTAAAGAAATGTGTAAAAAAAATATGTGTAAAAAAAATATGTATAAAACAAAAAAAATGTGTAAAATAAAAAATTAAAAGAACTAAGGGCCCTGAATGATCAGCATAGGTGGCCATCTCCCCCATGACTGAATTGAAAGGGAGAGATCCAAAGTAATGAGTGTTTATTTGAATTTTTTAGAAGTGTCCAACTTCTCCCCATTGATGTTCTTAGATTAAGGGGTGGAAGTCAGCGATGCTCATATTCAAATGTATCTATGCCTTCGTTGTAGGCGTGATTTGTTCCCCCAATTTGTTCCATGAATGTTGGTGGGCTACTTTCTTGATCAGCTGTCAACCACTGGGTGTTCTCTTGTTATGTGGTTGCTACATACAGGCATCGTCATATCTGTGTTTCTTGGGCACACCAGTTGCATGCAGGAGATTCTGAACATTCCTCCATGTCATCATCCTCTGAGTCATTGTATGTGATGCATGGAAATTTCTTCTTCTTCTTGATCTTTCCACAAATATTTTCCTTAGATATTTCCAAGGAAAGATCGTAGATTCCTAGGCATGCGTCAATGGTGCTGAGCCATGCTCTTCCCATTATAATTGGGAAGTCCCCTTTGTTACTGCTGACTTCTATCACTAGGAAATCAGCCAGGTAAGACCAACCACACACAGTGGTAACAATGTCCTCCACCAATCCTAAGTGATGGGATGCGATATCGCATGGGCCGCGATATCGCGTATCGTGGTGCACTGCCAAGTTTATATATAAGAGGCGGCTCTCCCTTGTTTCTCATCTAGATTTAGCCCCTTAGAGAAACTTTGGCAATTTTACCTCTCCAGGGATAGAATAATTTCCATGTGCCCGCAGTAGGAACTCCAAATTGAATGGATCTTTATTCGAGCAAATATTGTACCTGAACACAAGTTTGTGTACAGAAATAAAGATGAACTGTTGGATAAACCTTGCAGTGCATGGACTAAGATAATTAGGATTTTAATTACTGTTATTTATTGTTTATCATTTAAATGCTTTATTAGTTAATTAAATCTCTCTTAACCCTTCTCCCATAGTTAAGTGCATTCAGTACGACTGCTTCGAGCACGTGCGTTACGCTTGGTAATCCCAGCAACGACTAGCGTTTGGTAATCCTAGAAGGTTGCATTGGCTTAGGGTGTGAATGGCAAGTGGGAATGGATACTGATGCTAGGTTAATTAAGACTTAGTTAGTTAAAGTTAGTTAATTAGTCTCTTCACCTTTTACCTCATTAGCATAGGCGATAAAATATAAAAGCTATAAAAATCACATACCTCAAACTTAATTAACCATACAACCATGACAAATACAAGTAAGTTTGGGAAGACAATGAATGATTAACCTTAAGTGTTCCATGAGGCGTGTAGGAACTTAGTCTGCGGAGTTCGATTAGATCGCGCGTGTAACGCTTGTATTCGTATCGTTGAGTGTAGGGGTACCTCACCACTTATCATTGGCACCGTTGCCAGGGACTAAGTGTTTGTGCACTAAGTAGAACATAGGAAATTATCCACATCGTTGGGAAGCTTAAACGAACCCTTAGGGTTAATCATATGAAGAGAATTTAAATAATGATTAATCAGCATACCGAATTAAACTAAGATGTCTTCTTCTCATAAGAGCACTTCACTACCTAGGGATCATACAAGAAACAATCGATAGTCTAACATGCATAACCGAGATCCGCCAGTTCCTCAACAGCATTGAGTGTATATACTCATGTTGATGAGTATATACCTGATTTTACTTTTATCCTCCATCAGGACGAACAACTACATTGGCGAGATTTGCAAGGTAACATAGTATTACCTCCAAATCGTGCAGTCCCCAACATGCTCCTCCGTGCTCTGGCACAGATAGGCATGACATAGCTATACGCTGAATACATTGTAGGTGATTTCGACACAAGGGATTACCATCCCACAGAAGCACAATGTTTAAAGAACTTACGGCAGGAGAGCCACCATTCATTGTTGAAGGGAAAAGGGGTCCCGCACGTCTTAAGCGAAATTGGAGATGGTGAACCCATTATAATAGGTTCTCTATCGAATGATGTTTTCTCTCTTAACGATGGTGAGGAGGTGGGGTATCAGAACTTATGCTCCACGATTCATAACCCTAGTTCTAATACCCATGAACACCAAGTGTTCACTAAGGGAACAAAAACACACAACAAGGATGGGCACTTGGATCGTCATCACGATCGGGGCTGTAGCCATTGAAGAGAAGGTAAGAAACATCTTCATGGTGATGGTTCTCCTTCTTCTTCCCCTTCATCACACCATTCACCCTCTCCTTCCACATTAGGATGCAGCCATAGAGAGCACAACGATGAGGATAAGGGTAAGCGAAATAAGAACCCTAGATGAGAGAGTCGAGAGAGAGGACGAGGAAACTCTAGAGAGTCAAGGCATGAAAGAAGGGAAAGTAGGGAACAATGTAGGCATCATAGACGTCATGAGAGAGATGATCATGATGAACCCCTACTAGCAACCCAGAGTATGTTAGACATCATGGAGGCAGTTAGGATACCTACAAGGCATCAAAAAGATAGTCGGATGAAACGAGTTGACATGAATAATATCCCCCGATTTGAAGGAGGGGGGGACACTGATCCGCAAAATCATTTACAGGCATTTCATGATGCCTGTGCCTTGCACAATATAGAAAAGAAGTGGCAGAAACTAAAGTTGTTCCCTAGGATACTCATAAAAGAAGCAGAGAGTTGGTACCGGTCCTTAGATCCGGAAACCATTAGGAGGTGGAGTACAATGCTGGAATTGTTCAAAGATAAATATTAGACATACTCCAAAGTGTCCAATTTGCATAAACAGATCCAAGGATGGAAAAAAGGTAATTATGAACCCTTGGATGTTTCCATGGGTCGATACTATGCATTGCTACATCGTTACCTAGGCCATGGCTACACACAACGGGATCAACTTCGCCACCTTGTAGATGGGCTAAGGTACGAAACTAGGAGAACCCTTGGGACATATGCCCAAGGGAGATTATCTGAACTTAGGTACCATGAAATTCATAGGTTTTTGGAGCAAGTAGCCAAAGAAGAAGGGGAGCTATGGAAAAGAGAGAGCGCAAAAGAATACAACCATGATCCTTCCCTTCGAAAGAAGGGAGTGAGATTCTACGATGAAGAGGATGAGTCACCACTCAAAGAGTTGGTGAATAGAAAGATCTTGTTTCTTCAAAAGCTAACAATGGAAGTGTCGGCTAAGGTAGATGAAATATGGAGCTCCTTAGATAGTAAAATTGAAACTGTCTTGAAAATCATAGAGGAGTCTAAGGAGGAACGAAGTAGTGACCAAGACAAGAAAAAGTGGAGAGATTGAAGCCATGCACGTGACAAGGGTAAGGGGAAAATGACTATCCCCGATGAGGTTGTGGATTCAGATATAGACAATGACAGTGGATGTGAGATCTACCAATATGACCATCCTAAGGGATGTTGTCCAATCATCTCACATCTATAAGAGTCTAGGGTGTATGCACTCAACCTGAGACTTAACAGACAACAAGCACCCTGAAGGTTACCTTATTCCCAAGGTAACCTGAGACAGTTCCACCAACCGTTAACATACTATCCAATGGAACTCCACCACAACCCATCGGGCAATATTAGCAGTGGCAACACCCACAGTCATGGGGGATGCCACCTCCTAGACAACAATACCCTTACTGGTAACCGGACCCATATGGTTATTATGTGTAGCAGCCGGTTTCTCTAAGTGACTCTATGGGTCACGCAACTCCACAATGTCACTACCAGGTTCAGGAGTATTTTAGGACTCCTTCTCCTACGGGAGATACTCCACACACGTACCATCCTCTAAATCCATCCGCCACTCTTACACTGGTAGTTCCACTACCACTTGCTCCAATAATGTAAGGGGAACTCCCCACTCAATTGTAGTAACACAATGCTACGAGAGCCATAAACCTTCAACCTGCTACTGGTTTTGGAAACCATACAAAGAGAAGACCTTTCTTCAGAAGCAAAAGCCCAAAAAGCTCTCACAACTACAAGCGGTTGAGTCTGTGCATGCTCCTCCACCATACAAGGCTTTGGATCTCCCTTCAAACCAACAATAGAGCTCAACACATACGGTTATGTTAACACATACTGTTACCGACTCGATCAAGGTAGGCCACCTTCCCAGGAAATTCTCTGACCCTGGAAGTCCCTTAATCTACCTCCAAGTGACCGAGAATGAACCACATAAGGCTCTTCTTGACTCAGGTTCCAGAGTCAACTTAATCTCACGAGAAATGTATCAAGCCTGGAACCTACCCCAACTCAAGAAGAGCAATATTCAACTAGAGCTAGTTGACCAGTCCATCATCATTCCCTTGGGAGTGGTGGAGGACATCGTTACCACTATGTGTGGTTGATCACACCCAGTTGATTTCCTGGTGATAGAAGTCAACAGTAACAAGGGGGGCTTCGCAATTATAATGGGAAGAGCGTGGCTTAGCACCATTGACGCATGCCTAGGGATCCATGATCTTTCCTTGAAAATATCTAAGGAAAATATTTATGGAAAGATCGAGAAGAAGAAAGTTCCATGCATCACATATAGGGACTCAAAGGGTGATGACATGGAGGAATGCTCAACATTTCTTCCATGCAACTAGTATGCCCAAGGAACACAGATACAACAGTGCTTGTATGTAGCAACCACAGAAGAAGAGAGCCAGTGGTTGACAGCTGATCAAGAGAGCAACCCACCAACATGCATGGAATAAACTGGTAAAACAACTCACACCTACAATGAAGGCATAGATACATTGGAATATGAGTGTCACCGACTTCCACCCCTTAATCTAAGAACATCAATGGGGAGAAGTTGGACAGTTCTAAAAAATTCAAATAGGCACTCATTATTTTGGATCTCTCCCTTTCAATTCAGTCATGGGGGAGATGGCCACCTATGCTGATCATTTGAGGCCCTCAGTTCTTTCACATTTTTATTTTACACATTTTTGTTTTACATATTTTTGTTTTGCACATTTTTGTTTCACATTTTTTGTTTTACAAGTTTCTTTAACTTTTCTTGTTTTTGTTTTACAACATCGTTATAGTTTTTCATTTCTTTATGTGTGTGTGTGTGTTATCCATCTTGTCAAGTTTGTCATTTAATAAGTGTTCTTCATGATGGTATGAAATATTTTCTAGTGGTTGCTAATGTTTGGTTTTTACCTCTAAGTTATGATGTTGATACTAAAGTATGGTTCTTTTGATATGATAGGTAATGAGTCCACTTCATCCATACATCCACAAATTTCTATGGTCTCTCTTGGCTTAGAAATGTACAGTCCCTTTTTCAATTATAAAAACTATAATGAATCGGTGACTGGGCATTTCTCAAATCAAGGAAGGACTCAAGGATTGCAAAGGGTGTGACTTTAAGGGAACTTGATGCATTTGCGTTAGCCATCCTCTTGGGTGCTTGGATGTTTTCTTCTTGATTTTTCTTACCGTTTCAACGTTAACCAATTATCGAGAAGCTGAGTGAATACAAATAAAAATAATAAGTCTTTACATGGTGTGGTTCTCACGCAAAACTCAAAAAAAAAAATAGTGAGAATTCAAAGCACACCGCGTAGACGAAATAATCACTTGGGCTATAAGCACTGGTTATGAAACTAAAATAAACATGTTCCCTCGAACTAAGGCCCTTCTCACTTCCCATTCTCTTCTCCTTCATTTCATCGGTATGGTAGTGGCTCTTGGGTGAAGGCATTCTTGTTACTTCGAGTGGATGGATTGGCCAAATGCATTGATGTGAAGTCACTAGAAGTGGTTTATTTGAGGCTAGATTTGGAATGGGATCTGCTAAGTCATATTAACCAGGCAATACACAAGGGGCTGTACACCACCTTGTTCTTGAGATTCCACTCCATTCTCTTCTTTTCATCATTCTTCCTCCATTTTCCACCTCATTGCCGGCT
This sequence comes from Gnetum montanum, assembly GCA_015680685.1. NCBI lineage: Eukaryota > Viridiplantae > Streptophyta > Gnetopsida > Gnetales > Gnetaceae > Gnetum > Gnetum montanum. The sequence continues at coordinate 1,344,632 of MNCI01029903.1, read as the reverse complement.
GTATCATTAGTGTATATTTTGGTTGATGCATTGTTTTCTTTTTGGTAAATTTTTGTGGTTAAGACTTTAGCTCTTGTTCCAATTGACATTCCCCGAGCCTATGGACTCTTTAAATGTGGGTTTGTCAGGGCATTCAGGGCATGAGCCTGCTTTGGGAAGGACCCATTGGCATTCCTATTTGGTGCACTAGTTAAATTCTTTCCCTTAACATTTTTGCAATCCACTCTCTTTTGTTCATTTCCATTCTTGACATCCATTTCATTAGCGTTACAGTTGTTTCTTTTTCTCCACCTTTCTTGTTCCTTTTTGTTTCTCCATTCTATCACTATCGGAGGTTCGCTCTTAGTCATGGGGGTCCTGACCCAATTTTTTTGATTTTCTCCTAACCCATACACCTTCAGTAGTCACCACTATTATATCTCCAGATTTGTATAAGCCATACCACATCTCAGCCAGCGGACCTTTCACCAAAGCAAGGTATCAGTTGCATTGAGATTCATTTACCCTTGCTAATATAAGATTGTGTTGTGTGTGCAGATGGCAATCATACAACAACGGATTAGATCTGGAGGGAACACCTAGAATGGATTGATGCTGAAGCAATTATACAAGGAACACGATTGATGGCGCGCGTATAGATGGACAACGGAAAGCGCAATCTTGGCGTTGGCAGTAGTAGACTTCTTCCTCTCTCTTCTCTCTCAGTTGCCAAATAAGGCCTGATGTCAAATGTATAAGGTGTTCACTCTTGTTATCGTGAACACAAATTTTGTTTTGTTTTGTTCTGTAATGATGATCTGTTCACATGTCACCCCATTCACCATTAGTTCCATCCAAGTCAATAATCCCATACCTTCCCAATATTTTGTAAGGAACTCGAGGACGAGTTTTTATTCAGTCATGGGGGTATGATGGGATGCGATATCACATCTGATGCGATATTGTGTATGCGATATCACGTCGTCGCTTGCGATATCGCGTACGCGATATCAAGGTGCACCGCCAAGTTTATAAATAAGAGGCGACTCTCCCTTGTTTCTCATCTAGATCTAGACCCTTAGTGAAACTCTAGCAGTTTTACCTCTCCAGAGATAGAATGATTTCCATGTGCCCGCAGTAGGAACTCCAAAGTGAACAGATCTTTATTCGAGCAAATATTGTACCTGAACATTAGTTTGTGTACGGAAATAAAGACAAATTATTGGATAAACCTTACAGTGCATGGACTAAGCTAATTAGGATTTTAATTACCATTATTTATTTTTTATCATTTAAATGCTTTATTAGTTAATTAAATATCTCTGAACCCTTCTCCCATAGTTAGGTGCATTCAGTACGACTGTTTCGAGCACATGCATTATGCTTGGTGATCCCAGTAACGACTAGCATTTGGTAACCAAGGTTGCATTGGTTCAAGGTGTGAATGGTAAGTGGGAATGGATACTGATGTTAGGTTAATTAAGGCTTAGTTAGTTAGTTAAAGTTATCTAATTAATCTCTTCATTGGTCACCTCATTAGCATAGGAGATAAAACATAAAAAGCTATAAAAATCACATACCTCAGACTTACTTAACCATACAACCGTGAGAAATACAAGTAAGTCTGGGAAGACAATGAACGATTAACCTTAAGTGTTCCATGAGGTGTGTAGGCACTTAGTCTGCGAATTTCAATCGGATCACGTGTGTAACGCTCGTATTCATATTGTTGAGTGTAGGGGTACCTCGTCATTCATCACTAAGGGAATGGTGATGGACTGGTTAGCCAGCTCTAGTTGAACATTGCTCTTCTTAAGTGGAGGTAGGTTCCAGGCTTTATACATTTCACGTGAGATTAAGTTGACTCCGGAACCTGAGTCAAGAAGAGCCTTATGAGGTTCATTCCCAACAACTTGGAGGTAGATTAAGGGACTTACAGGATTAGAGAGTTTCCTTGGAAGGTGGCCTACCTTGATCTAGTCGGTAACGGTATGTGTTAACATAATCGTATGCGTTGAGCTCTATTGTTGGTTTGAAGGGAGCTCCAAAGCCTTACTTGTTGGAGGAGCAAGTACAGACTCAATCGCTTGTGGCTGTGAGAGCTTGTTTGGGCTTCTGGTTCTGAAGAAAGATCTTCTCTTCATGCGGTTGGCAGAACCAGCAGCAGGTTGAAGGTTTACAGCTCTCGTAGCATTGCGTTGTTGTAGTTGAGTGGGGAGTTCCCCTTCCATTGTTGGAGCAGGTGGTAGTGGAACTACAGGTGTAAGAGTGGTGGATGGATTAGGAGGATGGTACACGTGTGGAGTGTCTCCTGTAGGAGAAGGAGTCCTAAAATACTCCTGAACCTGGTAGTGACGTTGTGGAGTTGTGTGACCCATAGAGTCACTTGGAGAAACTGGCTGCTACATGTAATAACCATATGGGTCTGGTTGCCGGTAAGGGTATTGTTGTCTAGGTGGTGGCATCCCCCATGACTGTGGGTGTTGCCACTACTGATGTTGCCCGATAGGTTGTGACGGAGTTCCACTTGGATAATATGTTAATGGTTGGTGAAACTATTTTGGGTTACCTTGGGGATAAGGTAACCTTCGGGGTGCCTACCATCTATTAAGTCTTGGGTTGAGTGCATACACCCTAGAATCTTGTAGATGTGAGATGATTGGACAACATCCTTTAGGATGGTCATATTGGCAGATCTCACATCCACCGTCATTGTCTGTATCCAAATCCAAAACCTCATCGGCAATAGTAATCTTCCCCTTACCTTTGTCACGTGCATGGCCTGAATCTCTTCGCTTTTTCTTGTCATGGTCACTACTTCGTTCCTCCTTAGACTCCTCTACAATTTTTAGGACCGTTTCAATTTTACTATCTAAGGAGCTCCATATTTCATCTACCTTAGTTGACATTTCTGTTGTTAGCTTTTGAAGTGGCAAGGTCTTTCTATTCACCAACTCTTCGAGTGGTGACTCATCCTCTTCATCGCAGAATCTCACTCCCTTCTTTCGGAGGGAAGGATCGCAGTTATATTCTTCCATGCTCTCTCTTTTCCATAGCTCCCCTTCTTCTTTAGCTACTTGCTCCAACAATCTGTGAACTTCATGGGACCTAAGTTCAAATAATCTCCCTTGGGCATAAGTCCCAAGGGTTCTCCTAGTTTCATGTCTTAGCCCATCTACAAGGTGGTGGAGTTAATCCCATTGTGCGTAACCATGGCCCAAGCAACAATGTAGCAATGCATAATATTGGCCCATGGCAACATCCAAGGGTTCATGAGTACCTTGCTTCCATCCTTGGATTTGCTTATGCAAGTTGGACACTTTGGAATACGTTTGATATTTGTCGTTGAATAATTCTAGCTTTGTACTCCACCTCCTAATGGTTTCCAGCTCTAAGGACCGGTACCAACTCTCTGCTTCTTTTATGAGTGTCCTAGGGAACAACTTTAGTATTTTCCACTCATTCTTGATATTCTGCAAGGCGCAGGCATCATGAAATTCCTGTAAGTGATTTTGCGGATCAACGTTGTATCCTCCCTCAAACTGGGGGATATTATTCATATCTAGTCGTTTGATCTAGCTATCTTTTTGATGCCTTGTAGGTATCCTAACTGCCTCTGTAATGTCTAACATACTTTGGGTTGCTAGTAGGGGTTCATCATGGTCATCTCTCTCATGACATCTATGATGCCTACGTTGTTCCTTACTTTCCCTTCTATGCCTTGACTCTCTGGAATGCCCTTGTCCTCGCTCTCGACTCTCTCGTCGAGGGTTCTCATCTCGCTTACCCTTATCCTCACCGTTATGCTCTCTGTGGGTGCATCCTGATGTGGAAGGAGAGGGTGAATGATGTGTTGAAGGGGAAGAAGAAGGGGAACCATCACCATGATGATGTTTCTTACCTTCTCTTCGATGGCTACAGCCCCAATCATGATGACGATCTGAGTGCCCGTCCTTGTCATGTGTTTTTCTTCTCTTAGTGAACATTTGGTGTTCATGGGTATCAGAACCAGGGTTATGAATCGTGGGGCGTAAGTTCTGATACCCTACCTTTTCACCATTGTTAGGAGGGGGAACATCATTTGATAGAAAACCTGTTATAACTGGTTCACCATCTCCAATTTTGCTTAGGATGTGCGGGACCCCTTTGCCCTTCAACAATGTATGGTGGCTCTCTTGCCATGAGTCCCTTAAATGTTGCGATTTTGTAGGATGGTAGTCCCTTGTGTTGAAATCACCTACAATGTATTCAACATAGAGCTACATCATGCCTATCTATGCCAGAGCATGGAGGAGCATGTTGGGGATTGCACGATCTAGAGGTAACACTATGTTACCTTGCAAATATCGCCAACACAGTTATTTGTCTCGATGGAGGATAAAAGTAAAATCAGGTATATACTCATTGGGATGAGTATATAGGACTCGATGTTGTTGAGGAACTGGTGGTTCTTAGTTATGCATGTTGGACTGCCGATTGTCTCTTGTGTGATCCCTAGGTGGTGAAGTGCTCTTATGAGAAGAAGACATCTTAGTTTAGTTTGGTGTGTTGTTTGTTGTTATGTTATTTTTCGTATGATTAACCCTAAGGGTTCGTTTAAGCTTTCCAATGATGTGGATGATTTCCTATGTTTTACTTAGCGCACAAACACTTAGTCCTTGGCAACGGCGCGAATGATGAGTGGCGAGGTACCCCTACACTGAACCATACGAATATGAGCGTTACACGTGCGATCTAGTCGAACTTCGCAAACTAAGTGCCTACACACCTCATGGAACACTTAAGGTTAATCGTTCGTTATCTTCCTAGACTTACTTGTATTTGTCATGGTTGTATAGTTATGTAAGTCTAAGGTATGTGATTTTTATAGCTTTTATGTTTTATCGCCTATGCTAAAAGGTGAAGAGACTAATTAACTAACTTTAACTAACTAAGTCTTAATTAACCTAGCATCAATATCCGTTTCCACTTGTCGTTCACACCGTGAGCCAATGCAACCTTCTGGGATTACCAAACGCTAGTTGTTGCTGGGATTACCAAGCGTAACACATGTGCTCGAAGCGGTTGTACTGAATGCACTTAACTATGAGAGAAGGGTTGAGAGAGATTTAATTAACTAATAAAGCATTTAAATGATGAACAATAAATAACAATAATTAAAGTCCTAATTAGCCTATTCCATGCACTGCAAGGTTTATCCAACAGCTTGTCTTTATTTTCGTACACAAACTTGTGCTCAGGTACAATATTTGCTCAAATAAAGATCTATTCACTTTGGAGCTCCTACTATGGGCACCTGGAAATTATTCTATCTCTGGAGAGGTAAAACGGCCAGAGTTTTGCTAATGAGAAACAAGGGAGGGCCGCCTCTTATTTATAGATTTGGTAACACGTTGTAATATCGCGTACGCAATATCACAGTGATACGCGATATCGTAGCCCATGCGATATCACGTCCCATCGCCAATTAATAAAGGATATGATAGTAGGGTATAATCAACTTAGAAGATGAGCCAAAATCAAGTTCGGGAATGAGTTAGATGTAAGTAATGCATCCACCTAGGTAGGACCTTTCTAATTGAGTTATATGTAAACTCATATCCCAGAATAAAAATTTATCATCAAAAAAGGATAGGTATAATTAGTGATGAGACGCGACATGCATGTGCCGCGATATCGCGGCCGCCACAATATCGCGTCTTTCCCTGCGATATCGCGTACGCGGTATCGCGGTCCGCAGCCATATCTATAAATAAGAGGCGGCACTCCCCTCATTTCCCAATCCTGGCTAGAAGTAGCGAAGCTCTGGCAGATTGATCACTCCAGAGTTAGAATTTTTCCCCATGTGCCCGCAGTAGGAGTCCTAGAGTGAGCGGCTCTTTATTCGAGCAGCTTGTAACCTGAACCCAAGTTGTGTACGGTAATATA
>MNCI01029903.1:1316532-1332116 GCA_015680685.1 Gnetum montanum | reverse complement strand
TGCTTATCACACTTAGGCTAAATAGGTGCCTCAGTACGACCACTTCGAGCACTTGCGTTATGTGTGGCGATCCCAGTAATGATTAGCGTTTGGTAAGCCACAGTTGCATAGTTCACGGTGTGTTCGGTAGGTGGGAACGGATGTTGACGCTAGTTAATTTAGACTTAGATCTTTAGTTAGAGTTAGATTAGTTTCTCAACCCTTTCCTCTGATAGCATAGGAGATAAGCTGAAAATACCAAAAAAATCATATACCTCAGACTTGCTTAACCATACACCGTGACACTTACAAGCAAGCCTAGGAAGACAACGAACGATTAACCCCAAGTGTTTCTTGTGGTGTTAAGGCATTTAGTCTGCGGAGTTCGACCGGATCGCGCGTGCATGCTCGTATTCGTATGGTGGAGTGTAGGGGTACCTCGCCACTCATCAATTAGTAAATAAATATTTGGACATGTAGGCAATAGAAAAATTTATTTTTGTTTTAATCTTTTTCTTGTTAAATGTATACATATTTCCAATATGTTAAATTTTAAATGCTTAAAAAAATATATATCTTGGAATAATTCTATTTTCTTATACATCTATTAATGTTTTATTTTATTTTATTTTTACCTTTATAGCTAAGCATTGGCCAAAGGCTAGTTGGGGGCTGTGTTAAACCCCCAAAATTGGTAGTTTTTAAATCTTAATTACATATTGTTAATTATTTAATTAATATTTAACTAATGTTTAGGTTAGAAATTTTAATTGATTTTAGTATTTTAGTTTATTATAGTGATGAGTATTAGTTTATTATTGTGGAATTTGATGACTAGATGTTCCACAATAGAATTAGATAGATCTTATCCTTTTATCTATTTTAAATAAGATGAGATCCTATTCATGTAATTCTTATCCAATCCCATGTTTAGGTTATCCCATATTAAGAAGATCCTTAAATAAGATGATATGGATCATCCTTATGATTTACAAGATTCATATTTATCTCTTCAAATCTATTCTTGGGAGATGAAGGCCTATATAATTGTAGTAGCACATATTCATTCATCATAGAAGAAATAATAAAATAGAAGACATATAGAAGTTAGAAAGTTTAACAAGAGTGTTCTTGTTCTAACAAAGTTCTTTATTTCTTTTAAGCTTAGTTCGTAGATCTAGGACCCTTTAGACTCTTCATTTGGTATTAGAGTAGGTTAGCTCAGATTCTTGACAACAGATCTCCCTAGGATGGCCCAAAATCACGAATCTATGTCTCTTCAAGTTCTTGTCCTCAATGGAGAGAATTATGAATATTGGGCAATTAAGATGAAGACATTTTTAATCTCACAAGATCTTTGGGATTCTATTGAAAATGGATTCCAAGATGTTGATTAGGCAACATTTCAAGCCTTGAAGAAAGATGCAAAAGCATTATTCATCATTCAATTTGGGTTAGATTTGATAATCTTTCACAAAATTGTCATGTATCAAACTAGCAAAGCTGCATGGGATGCATTGGAGATTGCATACAAGGGATCATTAAAAGTTCGTGTTGTTAAGTTACAAGTTTTAAGAAAAGATTTTGAATCTTTGTGCATGCTAGATTTAGAGAATATTGATCAATACATTAGTCGATTTCAACAAGTTCAAAATAGACTTGAATCTTGTGGAGAAATGCTTGAGGAAAGGTGTGTTGTTGAAAAGATCCTTCGAAGTGTAACCAGACGATATGATCTCGTCGTCGTTGCTATTGAATAAGCAAGAGATCTTGATAAGATGACCATGGTTGGGCTTGTAGGAAGCTTAAGGACATACAAGCAAAGAATTGTTGAACATGAAGATTCAACAGCAAATGCATTTCAAGCACAATTTTAGAGAACATCCAATCAAAATCAAAATTAACATCAAAGATCCTCAAGTGATCCTCATTCAAAGGACATAGATGCAGTCACGGCAGATCCGAAGGTCATGGTTGTGGAAAATCAAATTAATCAAAGGAAGGTAAGCATTGTGATTTTTATGGTACCAACACCCACAATACTCTTGAATGTTGGTCAAGGAAGAATCATGAAAAGGAAAAAGAAAAAATTGTAGAACATGAAGATCAACAAAAAGGTGAGAAACTATTTTATATTGAAAAGGAGGAAGATCAACTCTTGATCTCTACAAAGGCACCAGATGCTAGCAACAAGAACAACATTTGGTATGTTGATAGTGGGTGTAGCAATCATATGATAGGGAATAAGAAATTGTTCTCAAGCTTGGAAAAATATGATGGAAAGGTAACTATAGGTAATGGGAAGAAGTTAACCATTGCCAGGATTGGATCACTTGCCTTCACAACAACTCAACGTAACAAATATGTTATTTCCTAGATCTATGTTTTTCCAAATCTTTCAAAGAATTTATTAAGTGTGGGCAATTATGTCGTAATGGGTATTGTGTTGAATTTGAAAAAGACATTTGTAAAATTTCTAAGGCTGATGATGATAAAGGTATTGCAATTATCCCTATAAGCAAGAATCAGATGTATAAGTTACAGATGCAAAAGGATGTTCATTGTCTCACTGTTACTAAACACATAGCATGGTTATGGCATGCTTGGTTAGGACATGTCAACTTTGGCTCAATGGACTGCATTCAAAAAGGAGAAATTGTAAGAGGTATGCCAAAATTTTCTTTGCTAGATAATCATGATTGTGGCTTATGTCTACTAGGAAAAATTACAAGGTTACTCTTTCTTAGAAAAGAACATAGACCTCAAGAAAAATTAGATATGGATTTATGCGGTCCCATGTAAACATTGAGCCTAGGTAAAAATTGATATATGTTAATCATAGTGGATGATTTTTTAGAATTTGGTTGGGGGTATTTTATGAAATTAAAAGATCAAACATTAGGAGTTTTCAAAGAATTCAAGGTGGAAGTAGAAACTCAAAGTGGCAACACAACTAAGAAAATCTGGATAGATCGTGGTGGTGAATTTTTATCAAATGAATTTGATAAATTTTGCAAGAAAAATGGGATTATTCATCAAACAACCACATCATTCACACCTCAACAAAATGGTATTGTTGAGAGAAAGAATAGAACTATGCTTAAAATGGCAAGGTGTCTACTTCAAATGTTAGGTTTGGAGAATAAATTTTGGGCAAAAGCTTGTGCAGCATCAATATATATTTTAAATAGGGTGCCATCAAGATCAAAAGCTTGTGCAACATCAATATATATTTTAAATAGGGTGCCATCAAGATCAATTCAAAATAAAACTCTATACGAATCATAGAATGATTATTCATCCAATATCTCTCATTTGAAAATTTTTGGAAAATTTTTGGTTCACCGTGTATGTGCAAATCCCTGCACAAAACCGGAAAAAATTAGATGAGGAAGGTACGCGGAAAAAATTAGATGAGAAAGCTACGCTTTGTATTTTTCTTAGTTATGCCAAGAATACGAAAGCCTACAAATGTTATGATGAAATAAATAAAAGAGTAGTTGATTCACGCGACATCCATTTTAGTGAATTTGAACCCAAGCAATGTGGAATACAACGTATGGAATCAACGGCAAATCAAAAATCATACAAAAGTATTTTTGATGGCAACGTGGGAAGCAAAATCAACCATGTGAAAGGATAAATATGATTTCTGGTCAACAAGAAGGAAAACGCAGGATTGAAGTGGGACCTACAAAAGTCTGCACAAAATAATATTCACATTACAGCCAACAAAACGTCTTGGGCCTGCCATCAACGTGATTTTGCAGGTAACATTGACGCAGAAAAAATACATTCCAGCAGCAATGGCAATCATACCAACGTGGGAAAAGACAAAATCAACTGCAGCCCGATAATATACAGCCACAACGTTTCAATTACCACCTTGGGCAAATGTCCTCATCTATTGTGCATTCTTTTCCTTTTTCTGTTGCACATTCTTTTCCTTGTTCAATGCTCAATCACCAACCAATGAATTCACTCTACGCAGTTTATCAGTCATGGTTCTACAAGCCTCCGGTGGACTGTTTTTGCATGAATAATTGCAACAACAGAGGAAGGGAAATGCCTACTGCTGCCAACTCTGATAGTGCACGATCCAACAATTATTCCTTCCAAATATCCACAGCACTACAGAAAATAGACCAACAACCAAATTTGTTGGCTGATTATTCGCAATATTGGCATGGCCATAAAGGGATCCAAACTGCACACACAAAATTTTCCACCTTGACCTCTATATCCAAATTTGGGCAAAGATTGCACCATGGCTGACCATTTTTTTACTACTTTTCTGGACTCAACCCATCCAAAACTAATTTAAATGCTGCTCCACGTTGGGATAAAAAGCATATGTTTCTCACACCAATGTTGTGTAGCCGTATTATCAAATAGCATTCCCTCTCACAGGCCAAATCTTTACAGCAACGCCATCACAAATCATTCCATTGGGCACGTGTTCTACATCCACAATGTCCACTCCACAACAAATTCCATCCATGTCATGATAGATTCCATTCACTTCTCGGCTAGCTCAATATCATCCAGCCTCCAACATGCTGAATACAAATTTTACAAAACACATGACACGAAGTCATTTTCGTAAAAACATTGCTCCACCATCCCAAGACATGGACTTTATTGAAGATACCCTCTTAACTACCATGGATGATGAATTTTTTGGGCTACTTACACAGATATTTGGAAATGATATCTGTGTAAGAAGGCTNGGGGGGGGTGTGGGTAGTGGGCACAGGCAGGGCGGGGGTAGTGTGTGGAGCTTTAATGGAACCATCCACAGTTGTCGAAGTTGCACTAGATAAATGTTGGATTGATGCCATGGAGAAAGAGCTACATCAAATTAATAAAAACAACACTTGGAGCCTAGTTCCTAGTCTGTCTGGTAAGCCAATCATTGGTTTAAAATGGATATTTAAAATTAAGAAAAATTTGTATGGTGAAATAAAAAAATTCAAAGCTCGCCTAATCATCAAAGGATATCTCCAACAACAAGGTAGAGACTTTGATGATAAGTTTGCTCCTGTTTCATGGATGGAATCCGTGAGAATCTTTCTTGCCATTGCCGCACAAGCTGGCTATGTGGTTTATCAATTGGATATGGCTTCTGCATTTCTCAATGCAGGTGTTAGTGAAGAAGTTTACGTGAAACAACCACCAACCACCAGGCTTCGTTGACGAAGGATAGCAAAATTATGTTTACAAGCTGCATAAAGTATTATATGGGCTTAAGCAACCTCCACGTGCATGGTATGCACGTATTCATGCATTTTTCATGTAAGAAGGCTTCAACAATCTTTAGTCCCAAACAACAATATACAAAAAGATATTTGGAAATGATTTTATTTTTTTCTGTTTATATGTAGATGATTTAATCTATTTTTCATCTATAATTGCATTAAGAAATAATTTTCTTAATGCCATGAAAAAGGAATTCAAAATGTTTGATTTAGGGAAGATGTTATACTTTTTGGGTTTTTAAATTATCTAAAGAACAAAATCAATTTCCATATGCCAAATGAAATTTGCCTAATCTTTAATTGAGAAATTTGGCATGATTAATTGTAATCCTTCAGGCACACCACTTGCCCTTGGTACAAAAGTTACCAAGGATGACAAATCCCCATCTATCAACCCTTCACTATATAGATCCCTAGTTGGTAGTTTAATGTATCTCTCCAATACTAGTCTAGATATCCAATATGTTGTAAACTACCTTCCTCAGTTCATGCAAGATCTGCATAAATTACATTGGGAAGCTACAAGATGGGTATTGTGATACCTGAGAACTACAACAGATTTTGGGATTACATTTCATCGACATACAAATTTCAAGATATGGGGATACATTGATGTAGACTAGGGAGGTGACCTTGAAGATCAAAAATCAACTTCTAGTTTTTGTTTCTTCTTTGGTCCATCATTTATCTCATGGGGGTCAAAGAAGAAATCTATAGTTGCCATATCAATAGCTGAAGCAGAATACATTGTTGCATTGAATACTGCTACTCAGGCCATTTGGATCCGCTCCATCGTCACCGAAATGGGATATACACTCGAACCTCCCATTGCTTATACTGTGATAGCACAAGTGCTATTGCAATGGCTCATAATCATGTTTATCATGGGCGTTCCAAGCACATAGATATCAAGCATCACCATCTCAGAAGCTTGATCCAAGATAACATACTCAACATAGAACATTGTGCAACTAAAGCACAAATGGTAGACATCTTTACTAAGATACTGAGCTATGAAAAGTTTGAATCTTTTCGAGACTTCCCAGGAGTTGGNAATATGATGACTAGATGTTCCACAATAGAATTAGATAGATCTCATCCTTTTATCTATTTTAAATAAGATGAAATCCTATTCATGTAATTCTTATCCAATCCCATGTTTAGGTTATCCCATATTAAGAATATCCTTAAATAAGATGATAAGGATCATCCCCATGATTTATGAGATTCATGCTTATCTCTCCAAATCTATTCTTGGGAGATGAAGGCCTATATAATTGTAGCAACACATATTCATTCATCATAGAAGAAATAATAGAACAGAAGACATACGAAGACATACAGAAGTTAGAAAGTTTAACAAGGGTGTTCTTGTTCTAAAAACATTATTTATTTTTTCTAAGCTTAGTTCATAGATCCAGGGCCCTTTAAACTCTTCAATTATTATTAGATTATTATTAGTTTATTAGTTTTTATGTACTAAAGACTTGAACTAGAGCTAGAGGTTTTTTTACTGGGCAGCTATGTGGTGGTAATTGAAAAATCCAATTCCTTAATATATACCAGTGTTATGTTTTCTAATTTTATATTTTGTTTTTGTAGCAGTAACAAAAATGCACGTTGAGGATTTATGGTACTAATGGAGTTGCAACCTGGATGTTGGTGCTACAATGTGGGTCTGTTGCTCCATCATCCATGTTCTTTGACTGCACAACTATAACTATTTCCTATACATTACCTTGATTGAGATTATCCTTTTTTTACAATGGATGTTATAGTGAATGTTATCTGCACGTCAGTGGTGGGAGTTGCATATTTCTTTGCCACATGATCGATGGATGTTACAGCGAATGTTACATGTGCAGGTGGTGGTGGTGGACATTATAGTGGATGTTATTACCATGATCATTATGCATAGGTGGTGGCTCCTCATGTTTCAGATCAGTCCTTATAAATTTCCTAGCCATATGCAACAGAGGGAACAAAGAAGAGAAAAAAGGATTGAATAAATAAAAAGAGGATACTATGGAGAAAACCACACCATACTAGAATTTTTTTTTGTGCACAAAATTGTGAAGGAAGAGTCTTGATGCTTTGTGGCAATTAACAACCAATAATGTTTTAAGATTATGAAGTTGTTGCACTGAAATACAATAAAATAGGATCACAAATTAGGTGACGTCTCTTTTGTAATCTTCCTTATTTCTCATAAATTTATTTAAATTCAATTTGGTTTAATTGATTGTATTCATGTTTGACCTTAATGTTAAAAGTTAAGGAGAATATTGTTGATTTTACTTATAGGCGAATATCGTAAGTGTGGAGTTCTCAATTGAATCTAGATTTAATTGTTAGTTTTATGTATTGATGATCTTTTAACTTTAAACCATTCCTCCATGGGATATGACTCATAAGTCAGTCATAGATGAGATGACAATTTTTACAATGAAATAAATGAAGATAAAGATTAAAGGTATCCAACACTGAATTTTTCCTGGCTCATTAAAAACAAATCTAAGGATGGAAAAAAGGGACACATGAATCCCTTCATGCAACAATGGGTAGATACTATTCACTATTACATAGATGCCTAGGTCATGAAGTTTTCCAAAGGGAACAACTATGGTACATCATCAATGGGTTAAGCGACAAAATAAGAGATATCCTTGGAGTATATGTCCAGTGAAGATTATGAATGATGATAGCTCATTGAATTCAAAGGTTACTAGATCAAGTAGCAAATGAAGAAGAATAATTATGTAAAAGAGAATCAAAAAAATAATCTAATAGAGACCATGCTATTAAGAAAAGAGATGTAAGGATTTATGAGATATAAGAAGAAGAAACACTAGAAGATGTAATTAAACAAAAGATTTTGCCTACTAAAAAATTAGTAAACGATATTGTAAAAATGGTAGAGAAAATGTAGAATTCTTTGGAAAAAAATTTTGCAACAATACTTAAGATAGTAGATGAGAAAACTGAAGTATTCAATAGAAATCGGAATATAAAAAAGAAGTGAGATAACAAACATGATAATTATAAAAATAAAGGAAACGTTACTATAGTAGAGGAGGTTACAGACTCAAGTTCTGAAGATGAAAATGATTGCAAGGTATACCACTATGAACATCCTAAGGATGATGTCCTATTATGGCCTACTTATAAGAGTCCAAGGCATATGTAATTAATTTAAAATTTGTCAAAAAGTAAATGCCTAGATGATTATCTTATCCATAAGGTAATTACATGTAGCCCTATCAACAATCATATTATTCAAGTGGGGTTTATACTCCACTATTAGAGTAGTACTAGCAATAGTGGTAACAACCACGCTTGTGGGGGATGCCATCATGAAGGCAATAGTATTTGTACTGATGGTCAAATCCTTACAGATACAATATCTAGTGTCTTATATCTTTGGGCAATACTTCTACATAAGCTTCTTCTCCCTACTATCCAGTTAAGTACCACAAACCTACAACTCCACATATGAAGTCACAATCTTATACATCTTAATTGATAACAGTTCATTCTTATTAGACTCCTAATCATTTACCAATAGTACCACCACTAGTAATGCGAGGGAAACTCTCAAAAAAACCACAATAGAAAAGCGCTGCCAGAATAGTCAGTAAATAAGAGGACATAAGTAATAGAAGTGAGCCAAGATCCAGGAAACATCCCTTCTTTTAGGTATGTCCATATAAGATTTGAAGGACAAAAACCTTATCTATTCTTGTTCCTTCCATACTAAGTCTTTAAGGTAGTACCATACTTCTAACATCAATAGAAAAGAATTTAACACTTTTCATGCTTACAAAAATAGTAATACATTATATAAATATAGGAACATTTCTCAAAAAATGAATAGATATAGGAAGTGCTATAACTTATCTCCAAATAACAGGATATAAGCCATGTAAAGCTCTATTGGATTCTAAGTTAGGGGTAAATTTTATTTCTTATGATTTGTACAAGGCTTGGAATTTACCTCCATTAAAAAATGTAATATCTAACTAGATTTGGCTGATCAGTCTCTTGTTGTTCCACTTGGATAAGTGGAAGATTAGGTAACTACCATAAGTGGCTAATCTTATCTAATTGATTTTCTTGTTATTCATGTAGGGAAGAACTAGGGCAAATTTCCTATCATCATGGGGAGTGCATGGCTTAGCATCATGGATGCTAATCTACAAATCAAAGACTTATCCTTGGAAAACTCTAAGGAGAATGAAGTTAGAACCATTCAAATATGTAGAGTTTCATGTATTACATACAACACTAATAGGTGCAATTACATGTCAAAAGTCAAGACAGCAAAGTAAGATATCATTACAACATGTAAATGATGTGTATATAATAGTATCTATATGTAGTAGCCACAAAGAAAGAAGGCACCTAGTGCCTAACCAAAGAAGTAGGATCAAAATCAAATATATGCATGAAACTAGTTGAGAAGATTACAAGTGCTTATGTAAAAGAAATTGAAAAAATGGAATAGATATGAGGAAAACCCACCTACATTATGTTTCATTATGAAAAAGATGTTGAATGGGGGAAAATAAGAGATATGAAAAAAGTATGAACTAGAATTGCTAAAGCTGAAATCCTTGCTAGATGCACTTAAATATTATTTTTAAAATAACAAAAAACTAATTATTATAAATAATAGTCTTGACAAAAAATAATAAAGAAGATTTTCAAAAGTGGTAAACAAATGGCCAATTGCATTTACATGGTTTTATTATGAAATTACTTGCATTGATCCACGAATTTGTAAACATCATATCTACATTGATCTGGTTGTTAAGCCATGATACCAACCTCAATGAAGAATAACATTAAAAGTTAAAGAAGTTATTAAACAAAAATTAGAGAAGTTACTAAAAGGAGGTGATGAAGTTAAGAACTATGATATTGTAGCCTAAGATATGATGTAGTGAGTCATGGTCATGCCTATTAATGAGTGGCTAGGCATCCCTACACTCAACCATATGAATCCTAGTGTGTACGCATGATCCAGTCGAACTCTGCAGATGGGCTAGTTGTGGCATCTAGATTGTTACATGTTGATTGTAGTTCGCTATCTTCCCGCCTAGACTAGTATTTTCTTTGTCACGTATGGTTTAGTCCAGAGTGAGGCGAATGATGTGATCCTAAACTAGTGCTACTCCTAGAGACAATGGAAAATAATCTTGATTTAAGCTAATAGGCAATAAGAAGAAAAATATAAACTAGCCTAAGTGCGATGAGCATCCATCCTTAATCACCTATACACATCTTAGACCTCATGTACTATTTCTAGGATTACCAAGCACACATTACTTGAGCACTACTCAATATGCTATTGGGTTACCAAGTAGTTACACTTAAATGTTCGTGACTAAGTCGTACTCATTCCATGTTAATCAATAGGAAGTGTAAATGACAATAAAGGAAATATTAACTAAAAATACAACAATAAATAATCAAAAATTAAAGTAATTAAAAGCTAAGTGAATGTTACAATGATGGAGTAATCTTGATCTTTATTGCTGATTGTGTGTGTGTCCAAGTACATCACACTTGAACAAAGGTTCCATACAATTACAATCATCACACTGTGGGCATGCACTTGGAAAGGAACTGAAAACTAAATAAAAACTGAATAAATGACTCTACCCTTAGAATTGCCAAAGATCTCTTTTTCTATGTGCCAAAATGCCATATTTATATGCCTACACAGAAATCATGATATCGTGTATTCAATATCATTATCTAGGCTATGATATCATGTACCCAATATCAAGGACCCAATATCGGGGCCTAGCAAAACACGATTCATCATACCTCCATGACTAAATAACAACTTGTCCTTGAATCAAACAAAATGAGAATGAGTTCAATTAATTACACAGTGGATAGGCATGAGATTATTGACTAACTAGGAATTACTCATGCTGCAGTGTGGGATTAAACAAAACAAAATTGGGACACAGACACAGAATTACAAAAGAAAAAAGACAAAATTTGTTGGAACTCATGTGGTTCCTGGCAGTGGTGGTTCCTCCATGGGTATCTTCTTCTTATCTTGTGCTCCAGGCTTTGGAAGTGGATGTCTTTGAAGAAGTGCCTAAAGTTTTTCCTCTTCGGCTTGGGGTTCATGTGTCGTCCATGTTGATGTTCTAATATTTGATGGAGTCAACACCTCCTATGGGCACAACAGTTATAGGAACATCTAATTGGCCTTGACATACCAAGCTGCAAACAACTATCATTCCTCTTCATAGGCTCTAGCTTTCTCCTTGCATTCTTGGTAGTCTATGAGTTGTCGAGCCAAAGCCACCATGACATCTTTGTATCCTTGGTAGCTGGTCTTAACCACCTCTAATTCAAAATTTGCTACCTCTAATCTCTGTAATGTCTTCTTGTGCTCAACAAATTTTGTTTTATATTTTGCATAGGTGGTAGCTACCTACTTCTTCAATTCTGTCCTTGGACGTCCTACTGTCAACATGGCCAAGTTGGCATACCACAAGTTTTCCAACTCTATGTACTCCATGAGATCTTATATCTGTAGATCTTGACTCTTTATTTCTGCTTAGTGGATGAAAGCATAAGTATCCAATATGGCCTACCAATCAGTGTTCTAGGCATTGAGAGTGTTGATGTGGGCTTTGGCCATATGGATTTCTTTCTCAATAACCTACTTGTACATCCCCACCTGATCTCTAAAATGCTCCTTAAGCTTCTCATGTCACTTGGCCTCATTCTATCATGCACTTATTTTAATCGCCATCTTCTAATGGATCACGCGTACCTCCTCCATTGAGAGGGTTCTATTTTCTCTAGCCAAACAATTCATATCTTAGTTGAACCCTATTAATTGTTCTCATAATTGCTAAAAATTTTCCTCAAGAACATTTTTCTATTTTTCTATTGTGGTTAACTAGAGATTTTTGGCGATGAAGTGTTTATTTTCTTCTTGTAAGGCCTTGAGTGCTTTGGCATGTGCATATGTTTGAGCTTGTGCGTTTGAAGCATCCCAATAAGCCTTCTCTTTTTTCTTTGCCACTCTTTTATTTTCTTCCAGTAATTTAGTTAGTTGCTCTATCCAAAAGGACTCTAGCTGGTCTATAGGGATGAATTGAGACGGATCTCGCTATGCAGCTTACAGGACAACGAACTTCTCTTGGAGTCTTTTCAACTCCTCCTTTGCATATTTAGCCTTGACCTCTACCATGACTAGCTTTCCTTTTGTAGAGATGAGGTCTGACTATGTTGCTGTGACATCTTGAGGGATGTCAAACAAAGATGTCATCACTTGTCCTATTTGCAGCAACTGATCCAAAACATTCTCATGATCTGTAGGAGTCATTAAGGGACTGGCCAAGGCTTGGGCATCGCATGCTCCTATAAAATCTACCGATGGCACAACAAGAACATTGAATGATTCTTTGATGTGTTCTGTGACCACTTTTGTTGCTTCTGTTGCATCTTGGTGCTACATGACCACTATTATGGCACCTTCACTAATTTCTAATTGTACTTAAAAAGATGTAGCATTTCCAGAGATTTTTTATGTCTAGTGTGATTCCCCTCCTCCTGTTTGGATGGACATCTCATCCCATGTGCGATTAATTAAGACTATGGGTTGTATGACAACATCAATGACCTTGAAGAAATTTGTTTCATCATAGCTTCCCTAACTGACCGATTCTGCGATGGCCCTAAGATGACTCATTGATGGTCAATAATCCTACGATGGTAGTGGCAGTTGGTCTTGCTAGCATGTAGGTTGTGTGCTAGGCCTTGCTTCCTATTGTTGACTGGTCCTTATGTCCAGAAGTTGGCTAGGCCCTACAATTTCAAGTGCAATGGGCCCCACCATCTATTCTTGCTTAGGCTCCACTGTCTCACCAACATTTTTCTTTAGGGCTGGTGGCTTCAATAATTCAGGAAATGAGGCATTTTGAGCCTTTCGAGGGATGCCATTGGTGTACCCCAGAATTCCAGCATGTCAGCACAACATTTTGATTAGGCATGGAAAAGGCAATGCAAACTTCCCTATCTTACGTTCTTTAAATCGCCTTCAAAGTTTTGTGAGATATAGATGGGGTAGGTCAACATCAACCTTGCCCATCAAGATGGCACTCCCTCTAGCTGCATAGGTGGAAATCATATTTAATCATTTTGTTGGAAAAATGTGATATGTGTCAATTTTAAAATAGATCTTCTCTTCAAGTGTGAGCTATCCATATGTTTTATCATCCTTGCCATACGCCCTTTTCAACCATATTTTCCATGCATTAGCATTAGAGCGAGTGGACAGGTGAGCAATCTTGGGTCCTGTATTCAAAAGATTCAGAACTTCTAAAATTGGCTTTGTAGAGAAATTAATAAAAATCCCACCAATATTAGTAGTGGTGCCTTCTTCCTTGTTGTGTGAAAATTGGTACATCTTCCCTAGATACCAATTGCCACTCCTAGAGAGAACATGCCATAGTGGAGACCATTTAAGTTGATCTCTGACTGCCTTAGGGGAAAATTTAGTAAATGGTCCAAAATTGAGTACCACAATCATAGCTACTAATGTGGACCTTTCATGAATTTCCTGAACACATTCCACAGACAACATGAGATGTTGTCCCTGTTTAGGTGCCCTACTGTCTCCACCTTCAGCATGCCCCAATTGTGTAGTAATAGGAGGTTCTTGATGGATGCTAAATGATTGTGCCTCCTACTCTACATGTTCTTTGGGAGGCACTTGGCCTCTACCTCTCCTTGGTTATTTGAATGCACCCTGAGAGGGTCCTCCTTGTTGTCCTCATTTAGGGGCCATCTGCTATCACACAGGATCAAGTAAAGCTATTTACAAAATTTGATTTATACCTTACTCCTTGTCCTTAATAGATTCATTTCTTACCTAGTGTGATTTAAAGTTAGAAATTTTCATAAAAATTCCCCTAGAAGTTTTGATATTGGAGGTAATTTGATTAGGTGACTTCAAAAAATAATTTTTAATGTTTGGCTGAAGAAATAAAATTAATTTTGCAAATTTTTTTAGCATTTTCAAGGTCACTTACCCTTTATGATATCCTTTAGGCAATGATGAATTTTGAAAAAACTACGTGCAACTTAGAGCGTACCCTTCCCACAAGACTAAGCTAAACACTCTAGGTTTAAGCAAGTTCGATCCAAACAAGAATTGGAGCTTTAATGAGCAAGTTATTGATGTTTGAATGATAGGTGAGCAAGCTTGAAAATTCATGGAAGAAAATTGCAACAACTCCCCTCGCATCAATTGTGAAAAGTGACGTTGATGTGCATAGGGGGCCCATATAAATAGTTTTTGTAGATTCAATATCAGGTACCCGCTAGCACGGACCCAATACCGGGTACCCAATATCATGTCCCTTCTGAAATAGGGTACTTGGAAAAATTGATAAATTTTTGAAATTCCAAGGCCAAAAATGAAGGATTTAAGGTTAATTTGAAAGATCTAGGGTAATATCAAAGAGACCCAAAGGCACCAAAAGTGTAATGAAGTGGAATTTTACAATGAAGTTTGTGAATGGAGGGAGAAAAAAGGACATGTAGTAGTACACAAGGAAAGTTTGAATTAAAATGATGATAAAGGGAAGGATAATTGTAGCAATGCAATAATTGGAGGGTATAAAATGATGTGATGATGTGCAATGAGTGCAAATGACAAAAGTTACACAAGTGGATCCTCCCCAAAGCAGGTTCCTACCTATTATGCCTTTACGTAACCACACCTTAAAATGTTCGTAGGCACTAAAAGAGTTAAATGCAGTCCACACCAATGTAACAAAACACACACATGTTAAATACCATTATGATGAGGTATGAGTTCTATGCTATACAAGACACAAGTTAGAAATACTTGGACAGTGAGATGAGACAAATCATAAAAGGGATTGTAGAGATTGGAACATGAGGTAACTGACCCTAGGCACAATGAATCCTGAGTGTGGGGTATGATTAATGTATCATTAGCCTTTCACTCCAAAATCAAGACTAAGTCCATGCCTTTGATAAGTGACATCACATTATTTCATCCAATGATGGACAACCATAAGAGCACCATGATAGCAAAGCGTATGATCACTTGGTGTTTTGTCCAAGGGAGGAGTGATTTGGAATTTTTTTGCGGCACATTTTTCTTGATATTTTCTTTGTTTTTTCTCTTTTCTTCTTTTCTTCTTCTACCTGCTTTGGCACTTTGTCCTTTCCAATAGTGAATCAGAGAAGCCACCAACCTTCAAGCATGGGTGCATGTCTTTCTAGTGGGACCCCCAAAATAGCATTGAGGTTCTTTATTGAGTGCCTTTATTACTCTTA
>MNCI01029903.1:1218184-1312585 GCA_015680685.1 Gnetum montanum | reverse complement strand
TTTTTGCAAAATTTTATTTGTTACAAGTAGGTATTATAAGGACCTCGTAGACTAGGCAATTGAACAAAATAGGAACTCTCAACAACTTACAGTACTTGGCAAAGTTGGCTAAATCTCTTTAAGATAAGTCATTTGTAGTCTACACACAATGCAATTGTTTCATATTTCATAGCTGCACACTGCAACAGCACACACACATACTCACATTAACTACTGAGTCTATTTGGAGGTATCTGGGCCTTGGTGTTGCCAGAGACCAACAAACACCTAAATCCTATTCGAGGACACTCATTGGCGATCGCGTCCCAAACGGTCGCCAACAGGTTGATGTCATGGTTCAAAACCTTCTAGCACAACTAGTGGTAATGTAGAAGGAGGTGAAGGATGAGAATATTGTGGGCGAGGAGAAGTGTAAGGAACATGAGGTGGTAATCTTGTTAGAGAGGACATGGGTTGATAGTACTTAGGAGAATGATAATGATGCGATGAAATAAAGGATGTTGATCTAGTTGGGGAAATAAGATGTTGAAAATAATAAGCACTTGGGTTCAGATGGTATGAAGGGTGTGACTAGTTTGACAGTGGCCTCCTCCACGATTGGGGGTTTTGCCACTGTGGTTGAGCGCGATATTTCTATACAAAATCTGGATGTAACATTCCTCCCCAATACTCATGTAAATGTAACAAGATTGGGAATTGGCCTTTGGGGTGATCGTATAGGCAAACATCGCATTGATACATATGATTTGTAGTTGAGCTCCTATCCCTATTTTCTTCAACCCTTCTTTTCGATTATTGAGTGGTGTTCTATCTTGTTTCTTAGTTTGGCATTCTCCGTTTCTCCTATTTGTTAGAGTGGTCATGAATGATTCCACCTCTAATAATGTTTTCATATTCTCCACATTTCTCATGTGCCCATTTCATTATCTTATTGATCTTTGCCTCAATTCATCTAGTGATTGTAGTATTGGCAAAGCTGGAGATTCCACCTCCTTGGGGTGAGTTGATTTCTCCTCTTCATGATCATGGACCTTTGCTATTTTGAGATTTTGGTCCTATTGAGAACTTTCAACATCCTCCCATTTAGCTATTTCTCCTTCTTCCTTTGCTACCTACTTAATAAGCTCTTGGAATTGATGGATTTGTAGCTCATATAGTTGACCTGGGGCATACATCCCTAGGGTCTCCCTTGTTTTATTACGAAGCCCATCCATGATGTGGTACATTTGCCTTTCCTCAGAGAACCCATGGCCTAGATAGTTGTTTAAAAATGAATAATATCTTTCTAAGGCCATGTCCAAGGGTTTATGTTGCCCTTGTTTCCACTCTTGGATTTGTCTCCTCAAGGCTAATACTTGCATAGGTATGATATCTTTCAGTTAAGAGTTCTACCATTGTCGATCAATGGTGAATTGATTTCAGCTTTAAATACTTGTATCATAGTTTTTCTTGGCCAACGAGTGTCATAGGAAAGAGCTTAAGTTTTTTCCACCCATTATCAATATTGTTTCATGCACAGGCGTCATAGAAGGCTTGTAAATGATGTTGTGAATCTAAATCATAGCCTCTTGAAAACTTAGGAAAGTTGTTTAAGTCAAGCTTAGGTAGATAGCTTTCCTTATAATGCCTATAGGGTATTTGAATAGCCTCTTGTATATGCATTAGGCTCTTAGTGGCCAACAAGGGTTCATCATCACTAGGTAGGTTATGAATTGGTGAGTTGGGATGATGTTATCTTTGTTCATGTTGGCATGCTTGGCTTTGCTTGTGGGTTCGATTTCTATTTCTACACTGACCCCTTGAGAGATGGTCATCTATGTCATGATCTGACGTCAAAGGAGTAGAGGAAGAGAAAGAATTGGAAGACTCGTCATGACTTTTTTAAGTCTTCCAATCATCCCCAGATAAATTCCTATTAACCATTGAGAAGGTCCTAGGCGTTATAGGCCTCCTCGTTCTATGGGATGTCCCATCCTCATTAGAGTTGGATGACAAGAGTCCTTGAGTACTGTTGGGGTATTCATGAATATAGGAGACCCTTGCATAATATTGAGTACTCCAAAATTCTTCTTCATCATCATATAATTCATTAGTTCTTGAATGAATTGTTTCGCTAGTTGTTATGTCATCATAGTCTTGTGAGAGAGACATTGTTGTGAATTGTGTGTGACTTATTTGCAACTACTTTCTTTCTAAAATATATATATAGTCAAGGCTTCATTATAGCAATCTTGGATGATGTAACTATTCTAAACAACTAGCACCATCCTCAACAATGACGCTAATGATGAGTGGCTAGGTACCCCTACACTCAACCATACAAATATGAGTGTGTATGCATGATCTGGTCGAACTCTGCAGATAGGCTAGTTGTGGCATCTAGATAGTTATATGTTAATCGCAATTCATTATCTTCCCACCTACACTAGTATTTTCTTTGTCACGTATGATTTAGTCCAAAGTGAGGTGAATGATGTGATCCTAAACTAGTGCTACTCTTAGAGACAATGTAAAATAATCTTGATATAAGCTAATAGGCAATAAGAAGCAGAATCTAAACTAGCCTAAGTGTGATGAGCATTCGTCCTTAATCATTCATATGCATCTTGGACCTCGTGTACTACTTCTAGGATTATCAAGTGCACATTACTTGAGCACTACTAGATACACTACTAGGTTACCAAGTAGGTACACTTAAATGTTCATGATTAAGTCGTACTCATTCCACGTTAATCAATAGGAAGTGTAAATGACAATAAAGGAAATATTAACTAAAAAGACAAAAATAAATAATCAACAATTAAAGTAATTAAAATCTAAGTGAATGTTGCAATGATGAAGTAATCTCGATCTTTATTGTCGATCATGTGTGTGTACAAGTACGTCACACTCAAACAAAGGTTCTGTACAATTACAATCATCACACTGCAGGAATGCACTTGGAAAGGAACTGAAAACTAACTAAAAACTAAAAAAATGACTCTACCCTTAGACTTGACAAAGACCTCTTTTCCTATGCACCCAAATGCCATATTGATCGACCTACACAGGAATCATGATATAATGTATTCGATATTATTATCCAGGCTATGATATCATGTACCCGATATTGAGGACCGAATATTGGGGCCTAGCAAACCATGACTCATGACCTATAAATACAAGCCCACCAGCACATCAAAAACAAGTTTTAGCTAACACTTAGTGAAGTTTTTGCTATTTGTTTCTGTAAAGTTAGAGTTAGCTGTGAATGGCTGCAATGTGATGATTAACAATTGTATGACATCTTTATTTAAGTGGATTGTTCCTAGACATAATTCCTAAATAATAATAAAGATTAAGAATGTTTTTTATTATTACAACATATTGCATGGAATAGATTTACTTTCCCATGTTGTTTACTTTTACTATGTCATTTACATTTTCTAAGTCATTTACTATTTTAATGTTCATTAGAAAGATGGAATGATTATGGCTAGTTTTGAACATAAAGTGTAATTATTTAGTAATCTAGTAGTGAATTTGCTTAATTTTCTCAGTAGCAAAGTTACTTAATAATCCTAGTACCAATTGCATATTGATAAGTCATGAGGTACCCCTACACCCAACCATACGAATCACAAGTGTTCACGCACGATCTGATCAAATTTTGAAGACTATGAGCACTTACGCACAATATTCTAGCAATCAAAATCCTAGTTAGGATGGTTGTTGTTCTCTCAACCTCACTTGTAACTTTTTAGAACATTTTTTATGTATTCTCTTTTATTCTTAATATTTAATTCTTCTAATATAGGGAGTAAAAGGGCTAGAGAATTGAAGATTTCACTACTATATCACTTGACTACTCCTAGCATAAGCAACCATTCCCACCCTTCGTGCACATCCCAAACATGTCCTAATCACTACTAGGTTGCCAAACGTTAAGTGTCATTGGANTGTCCTAATCACTACTAGGTTGCCAAACGTTAAGTGTCATTGGATTACCAAGTGTTAGACATATGTTTGAGGTGGTTGTGCTTATGTGTTCTCGTGGATTACTAAAGTGTACTGTGACTATAAAGCGATAACAGAAGCATGAAAATCATTAAAGTATTAAAATATTAATGGTTAAGTAATCTAGTTCAAATGCTGCAAGAAATGTTCAAAAAGCTAATCTTTATTGTTGTTTATGCCAATGGGCTTAGGTACATTAGCACTCGAATAAATAGTCATACACTCTTTGAATTATGTTTGTGGGTACTTGGAAAATAATCTAACTCCCGCAGAAACAAACTAAAACAACTTTGCTACAAGTTGAACAAAAGGTGCCATAAATGCAATGGGTGCATGCATATTGATAATAGAAAATGGACTTTGTGTTGATGAGGCCATGTTAATGCTTGGAAAGATGCATCGATGGGGTCACGTCGATGCGGCTGCATTAATGAGGCCTCGTCAACGTAGCCTAGTTGATGCAGTGGACTGGATGCTTCATCATACCCCCACAACTAAGTGAAAACCTGTCCTCATGTTTTTTACAATTTGGAAGGTATGAGGTTACTAGCGACACACATGGTAAAACATATCAATACACACACTAGTGCTAGCAACACACCAAGTGCCTGAGTGTACAGAAAAAATTACAAAATTGTGGTGTTCATGGACAACAAAATTG
The DNA here is from genome assembly GCA_015680685.1 of Gnetum montanum. Lineage (NCBI taxonomy): Eukaryota > Viridiplantae > Streptophyta > Gnetopsida > Gnetales > Gnetaceae > Gnetum > Gnetum montanum. Next base: position 1,307,928 of record MNCI01029903.1, on the reverse strand, counting down.
AACATCTTAATGATGATGGAATCACAACCCCATCGAGATGCTAAAGTTGCTAAAGAGGATCATACAATTCTTGGTGGTGGTGGTTCTGATGGGCTCTCACTAGCTTTAGGTGCATGTGGTGGTTGCAATGGTGGTTGTGATTGTCTTATGACTGTTGCAACTTTTGGAGGTAATTGGAAAGCCTCCAACAGAGCCCTCATTTTATCATCTTTGCTTCTAGGGTCATTCATAGTCCAAGTAGCTTCACCAATGTGTGCTAGAATAGGAACATCCTAAGGACATGGAAGTGCAGGAAAGAGCTCCTTTAAATTGACAAACTAGGCTGCAAACTATTTTTGTTCGATATCAAACACTCGAATTGATGCTTGCAACTGCTGCTAGTCATCCATTCATCGATCCAAGTTCTCTACAATAGAGCGTTACCCTTCAAGGTGGGTGTGAAGAACTTGAAGTTCTGGATTTGTTATTTCTAGCTTCTGCTTTTTCTTCTTATGCACCTTGAACTTACCCTTGTATAACAAATACAAGGTGGTCACTTGCTTCTCAAGGTCTGATCATAGCCTCCCAGCTTTAAGCATGGCTAGGTTTTCATAGCGAAGGTTGGCTAGTTCCATATATTTTGTCATTTCTTCAATCTACAGCTCCTTGAGATGAATCTCAGTTTGGTTTTAGGTGTTTAATCCATCAAAGATGGGTTGCCATACCTCGCCTCCTTCCTTGAGCTATTGGAGGGCTTAATTCATCTTAGCCTTTGCAACTTGGATTTCTTTTTCATTAATTTCTTTCTACAATCCCACTTGGTCCCTATAGTGATTTTTCACTTGTTCAAACTTGAGGGCCTCATTCTTCCAAGAGACAATTTCAATGGCTATCTTTTGTCGCAAGGCTTAGACTTCCTCCATTGATAGGTTACGATCTTTAGTAGCCAATCATCTCACATCAGTGTTTACCCTAGCGAACTCCTCCTACTATTGGTGGATAAAATCCTTCATTTGTTGATTTTTGAGGCCAACATTGCATAGGTGATGAACTTTTTCAGTCAACCCAACATTCTCCTAGGAAACCTCTGCCAAGTCCTTATTTAGATAATAAGAACAGGCTTCCACTAAGGACTTGTTAAAGATTTCCAACTCCTGCTCGTACTCAACATTTTGAAGCTTGGTTTGAAGCTATTGGAAAGCTTCATATTTGGTGAATTCATTGTTGAGTATAGTTGGATTGGCAAGTTGGGCCCTCAATTGGGCACCTTCCGTAGCTAAGTGTTGATTTTCTACTTGAGCTACTTCGAGTTACCCCTCTAGGATGAGGCACTTGCCCTTTGCCAAGAGTAGCTTCAACTAGGTTGCAGTGATGTTGTCCAAAAGGTTGAGGACATTCGAAAGTGGTTGCCTAGTTCCCACCAGTTGGTTCAACAACTCTTCATGTTGTGCTACATTTCTATATATCTCTAAGCCCATGTACATTTGGTACAAATGTCGTAGGTGCATTGAGAGTTGTGGCAATCGTATCAGCAACCAATTCTACTGCAACTTCCTATCCTTGGTGCTACATTACCAAGATAGTTACCCCTTCACCCTCCTCCAAGTGCACCAAGAAAGTAGTGGCATTTCCTAAAATTTCTGAGAATAATTGTTGGGTCAGTGACACCATTACTTCTCGGGTGCTAGGGTCTGTTCTCATGGGCACTTGTGTTTGCGTAGCCAAAAGCATCTGCCCTACCCTCTCTCGTAGGCTTATAGATCGAGCCACTTGTTCTAGATGGCTCAAGGTAGGGAAATACATAGAAGGGTCTCCACCACCATTGGTTCACACCTGTTGCTCCTGTTGGTGCAGGAGAGACTGTTGGATTTTGCATATGTGCTCAGCGATCGTGCACGAGTTAGACCCTGTTGCTTGTGTAGGCGATGGTGGTGGTGGTTTCTCTTCCTCTATTTTTTTTGTAGTAGGTTTTTTATCTTTCATCATCTCATGCCATGAGGAAATTGGGGCATGATGGAGTGTGTCATTGACATATTGTATTATCTTTGCCTTTTTGCACAATTTTCTAATTAGGGAGGGAAAGGGCAAAGGTTGCCTTCCATGTTCATTTTCCACAAATCATTTCTCAATTTACAAGAAGAGTAACTGTGGAAGGTTGATAGGAAATTTCTTACTTAAAGTAGCACATGCATGAATAGAGAAGGTGGTGATTTTCCTGGGTCTTACCATTGGATTTAAGTGGTAAGATGCAATTTTGGAGTAAACTCTTTCTGCAGTGGTCAGTGTGCCAAACTCCTTATGGTCTACCCCATAGCATTGCCTAGTCCACTTTTCTTTCACCTCAGGGTTCACTTGTTTTGAAATTTCTACCACATCAGCCCCAATCTCAGGCAACCTAAGAGCTTGCACAATTGCCTCTGCAGAGTAAGACACATGGATGTCTTCGATTCTTACTCGAGACCGCGACTGTCGATTTGTCGAGAAGAGATAAGTGTCCCTCAGATACCACTCACCATTGGATATGATGATTGGCCACATGAAAGAATTTTGTAGCTAAGTTATAACTTCTTCTGGTGCACTTTCTAGGAATAGTCCAAAGTTTAATTCTTGAAGGACCATTCGTTGCAGCTCTTTTGGCTTGATAGCATCAAGGAAGGCCTTGGTCAAGGTGACCTCAAGCCGTGGCACTCTAGCTGGAGTCTCGTCCCTGCACGATTGTTCTATGGGAACCTCTTCTTCAGGAATCTAATGAAAAAATTCCATGTTAAATTCCTCATGGAGAGGACCAGTTGCATGTGAGCCCTCTGTGTACTCTTGAGGTCATGTGCCCTACCCCCTTTTTGTCCTAGGTCACTTCTCTCAAGGTTGTGATGGTCCCTCTTCCCTTAGATGCCTTGGTTTTGGTGTCATCTGCAATCATAGCATAACCATGAATTAAAATGTATGCATGTTGTCGCAAATGATAATAATATACCTCTCGTGATGGCTTGGCCATGACAGTGACACATGCATTCGTTTTGATCTAAGGTGGTGTATGTAAACCATTAATTGTTACATGCGACGTCCCAGAGTGTAGCTGAAGGGTTAAAAACAAACAATGAATGCAAGATAACTCTTTGATTAACCTTAAGGGGCATTTTTGATTAACCCTAAGGGACGTACATTGAGTCATTGATTAGCTACACGATCCTAATCTAAAACCTAAGAGGCATTTTTAATTAACCCTAATTAATCCTAAGGGATTTGATTAACCCTAATTAACCCTAAGAGATGTTGTGTCATTGATTAGCTATACAATCCTAATCTATCATGGGCCCCCCATGACGTAGAGCATACCTTTGATAGTCAAAGGATGAAAGAACAGCTAGATTTGGACAAACAGTAGGAAGGTTGTATGCTCGAGAGGGAGATTGGACATAGAAAATTTGAAAAACTCCCCTAGCATTATGAGCAAATGGACAAAAGTCCAAGGCATGATACATGTATATATAGCGATTTGGGCATTGCATTTATGGGGCCGCGTAAATGAGGCTATGTAAATGTAGGTGATTATGTATATAGGGCCGCGTCAACATAGCTATTTAGCTACATTGACCACCATTAACCAATGAATTAAAGGCCCAAATCTATGAGTTTTAGCATAAAATTAGAGTCCTTTGAAAGCTTAGAGACCCGAGAACATCATGAAACAACAAGGAAGGGAGGTCAATTTGAAAAGAAGAGTTAGAGTTAGGAGAACATCAGAATATGGAGCGTGGGCGATGGAATGTCCCACGATGGACAACATAGAAATGGGTGTCATATTACATCAAAGGAGTAAGAGATTAACAAGAAAAACCAAAGGATATGCAAGTGGTTCCTCCCCATAGTAGGCTTAGGCCTTGTTTTCCCTTGCACATCTTTAACCAAGGAGTCCATGGGCCCCTTAGTTAATGGTCACCGAGGGTTAATACTCATATCTTTGAGAACCATCCAAAGGATTTACAAGTACCAGCAAATCAAGATACATGGTCAAAACATGAAACTAGCAGTGAGGTGAGGAACAGAGAGAAAGGATTAGGGGGAGAGCATGTGGAATGGAGCACCGAGGTCAAGATTGATACAATCCCTTTGTGAAGTATGTGGTTAAGTGACCCGATGAGAATCCACTCTAGGTCTGGATCAAGATTGACTATGTCCAGTGACATCACAGTGATGGACTAATACCAACCCAGCCACTCAAGACATACACATGCCTTTAGAGACCAAATCCCATTCCTGATAGGGAAGGAAAGGGAAGTAAGATGTAAGGAAGGGTCTTAGTTAGAGGGGACCATCAAGCTTGGGTAACATGGCTTTTAAGTCCCATAACTAGTGGTTGTAGCCCATTATTTGATCCAAGGGGTGTGCTTTGAATTCCCATTATTGTATTTATTATATATTTATTATTTATTTTTGAATGGGAACCACACCATGCAAGGATATATTGGTTGGTCCAATGGGTGTACTTTGAATTTCCATCATTGTTGTTTTTTTTCAAATGGGAACCACACCATGCAAGGACATGTCAGCTTCCTATTATTCATGGCCATGGAATAGGAAGGAATCCTTGAGGGTAGCAATGCACAAGAGATCATAGGAGGATACATGGTCTACCACATTCCCTTGAAGTCACACCTTGTTCCTTACCACTGAGATCCTTCCCAAGTTTGAAATCCATGAAGGTCAAAGATTTATTGAAGTTGATTAATGGAAAAGGATCTGTACTTCTCTTGATCCCAAGACACCATAGAAAAGTGTAAGTGGTTGGATGTCATGGACTCACTGCTTGTTGCATGAAAGAAAGCATAACTTAGTTTCTTGAAACCAAAATGCTATAGTAAGAACTAGATATAATAGGAAACCCATAATAAGCATGTCCCTGTTGGGCACAACCATCACCCCATCACATCCTATGGTAATAAGATGGCTTTATTAGTAAAAATTAATAGAGAAAAATAACTAAAATAAAACAAAATGGAACAACTAAAGGTGAAATATATTTATATATAAAAAAGAGAAAGAGAAGGTAAGAAATGTTAAATGTACAAATGATGGTGTAAAAAAAATATAGAAAATATCTAAGAAGTCAGGACAACTATTTTAGTATGGGCAACGATCTCCCCCATGACTAAGCTTGGAGGAGGAGATTCAAAAGATGGAACATGGCCGACCACTTGATGAAGTGGTAGTGACACTGGTTTGGTGTAGTTCATGGAAGGGTTTTAATTATTGCATGCTGACCAATTGTGTTTTTTTTGGATCTTCAGGTTTGTGTATGAGTAGGGCCCTAGATGGAAAGGTCTTAGAAATAATATAATGTCCCTCCCATAGTGTTTGAAACTTGGTCAATTGTGGCACATGTGTGGGATTCCAATAGAGAACCTTATCTCCACGTTGAAATGTTATCTATTGAATCCTAAGGTCATGAAATTGTTTGTTATATGCCTTATGCACCTCATTTTATGACAAGGCTACTAATCAATTCTCATTTAGCATATTTAAGTTGATGAGCTATTCTCATTGTACTAGGGATAAGTCAAGACCTAAGTCACTTATAGTGGATAGGGTTCGGAGTTTTGCCTGAGTTAGGAGTGTTGGTAGTTTTCTGTACACCAACTTGTAAGGGAAGTAGCCTATAGGAATTTTCCAGGTTGAGCAGTAGGCCTAGAGGGTATTGTTAAGTTTTGCACTCCAGTCCCTTCTATATTTGCTAATCTTCCTAGTTAGGATTTTTGTAATCTTCCAGTTTGTGACTTCGGCTTGCCCGTTGGCTTGAGGGTGATAGGGTGTTGTTAATTTATGTTCTACTCCCAAACGCTGCATGAGTTTATAAAAAGTAGCACCCATGAAGTGAGTGCCATTATCTAAAATGAGTTCATGTGGCACCCCAAACTTGTTCACGATTTGCTGTTGAACAAAATGTATGGTTGTGGTTGAGGAACAGTCGGTGATTGCTACCACCTCTGGCCACATGATATAGTAGTCCATTGCAACAATGATGTATGCGTTCCCATTTAACATGGGTGTGATGGGGCCCATGATTTCAATGACCCAAATTTCGAAGGGTTCTAGTGGCTGAATTCACTATTGAGGTCCCTCCATTTGAAACACCCTAAATTTTTAGGGCATTCTTGCTTCACCAGGCCATCGTAATTCAGGCAGCGTCAAGTCACTTTGATAAGAAGTGGATGCTTTGAGTCTAGGCTACACAGTTTAGCAAATTTTCTAGCTGGGTAATCCATCCAGCTAGTAGGCTACTCAAAGATGATGTGGAGAGTTGTTGGAGGTGCTCAAGATGCACAAAATAGTTTGGCAGGTTTTCTAAGTCAAGGAGTTTGCTACACTATGCCATGCTATATATCGTAGCAGGGTTCGGGAGACAGTTGTTCAAATAGTCAACCGTAAATTGTTACAAGATAAGGTGCTACACTATGCTATGCTACGCAGTGTAGCATAGCGTAGCGAGAGCAAGATAGGAAGGCTTGGCTTACTTAGTGATTTCAGTTGTACTAAGTTAGCATCTTTGACCTTCGAAAATAGTTGCTTCACTCAGTTCCAAGTTCTTTGGCAATGGCTCCTTCACTAGAAAGAGGCAAACCTAGCAAAAAGTAAGCCATGTCAGCTGCTAAGCTACACTACACCATGTAGTGTAGCACACTGTACCAATCCTATGGGAATAATGTAAGGCATCTCAAAGGGCAGGATCAACAAGTTCGCAAGTTTTGCAGTGCAAAAGGCAAAGTTTGCACATTGTCAACATTTTTGCAACTAAGGTCAGCTACTATGCTATGCTATGCTACATAGCGTAACACAACGTAGCAAATATGCCAAAAGTATTCAGAGCACTTCAAAGGTTTCCAGCACATGCAGTAGGATGCAACGCAAGTTTTCGCTTCAAATTGGTGGCTACGCTATGCTACACTGCATAGCGTAATGAGATGCTATGCTACCACAAACATGCTACGCTACAAAGAATAGAAAAGCATAACAAATGGTCATGCTACATCAATGCACTTCACCTAACTGCATCGTTGGCACACATCTCCAAGCTTTGATAGCACAATTATCGTGTGGCAGGCTCGTAGTTACAGCACGGCAGGCTCGTCTAACAGTCATGCACGTCCATGCAACATAGGCATGTCAATGCAAACCCAAGACACTTGGCATCCAAACCACATCTTTTGTATGCCCTTGGTGCTATAAATACCCCAATGAGCAATGCTCAAAGGGTTCTATTTTGGCAATTCGGTCAGTTGGCAATTTTATTAGCTAGCAAGTCATCATTGTATTCTTGAGCTTTATAAACATCTTGTCTGATACTGTAAATAGTTAGCACTCTTGTCTGGCATTCTATTCTACTATTTCCTACTATTCTCATAGCATTTTGCATTGTTAACCCCCGAGTCCATGTTCAAGCGTACAACTGTCTTGCTCTAAACATCTTGGTTAGTCTTGGAGTCTTTGTGCCTCTCAGCGCCGTGCAACCGATTGTATCCACCTTGACAGAGTGAAGTCACAACCTTGAAGCGGTGCATTTTCCTAACTGCATTTTACTTTGCTTTCCTACTTGTCGTCGCATTTTACATAGTTTTCTACTCTTTTTGCATTTAACATTTAAGCATTATTATTCTATGTTACAAGTGTCATTTTCAAATTATCTATTTGCAAAAGGAAATATTGACACCGACTAAGTCCCTGTCTGATCAAGAAGACTATTCAGGGTGCCCCGTTTCCATTTTATCCAGTATGGCCCTTGCGCGGATCTAGGGTTAAGACTGCCACGATCGACGACCTATCGGTGTTTTCCAGCTGTCGATGTTTTCAGTCGCTAGAAGGAGGGCCTTTTGGTGTCTTTTTCATGTTTTACGGTAGTCTTGCAAGCATTTCGCATGCTAATACACGTTAGTATAAACTTGACATCTGTCTGTGATTGTTTACGCATTGTTGCGGTGCAGATCGGTCGCTTCGATGGTTCCTAGGGAACTCTGCAGGACATAAAGCCTCCATTCACCAGTTGACTTGTTTGTTCTATAGTAGTCTTGCACGCGTTCTGTACCCTATCGCGCACTAGCGTAAACGTGACACCCTTTTGCAGTTGTTTACACATTGTGTGGTGCAGATCGATCGCTTCGACAGTTCCTTTGAAATCTGATAAGACATAAAGCCTTTTGATTACTTTCCGATTTCTTTGCTTTTCTTGTTTGCAAAACTGTTTAGCTTTGTAACGATGGCTTCCTCGACCACCACTGCTAACACCTTTATTACCGAGGTTCCTTTTATGGTTCAAGGCATCACTGGTGCCGAGCAACCACTCAACCCGGTGCTAGGGCCACGTCGGTCCCTCAGGATCCAAAACCTGGGACCTGAGGGCTTGGCCTAGCAACATGAATGCTATAACTTCCTTTGTGCGAAGGTGCAGGCAAATATGCCCTTGGATGTACACAAACTTGAAGACAAATGTAGCTTCGAGTTTGCTTACTGCGACGGGAAGGAATTTGTTCCTGCTCCCGGCGCTTCCATACCTTTGACACAGACAAATCAATGGCTTCTAGACCAGCTGATCCAGTTGGCTAGGCTTAGAGAGCAACAAGACACAGGGTCTAATCATGAAGATGCCTTCCAGGATGGATAGGACGAACTCAATTTCCAATTCAACTGGGGAGGTCAAACCAATCCCGTTATACTACCTTCTACATAGTCTTTCTGGGCCAACCTATTGTCTATCACCGCTCCCTTCGTAATGACACCTACGGTTGTGCAACTACAAGTACATCTACAATGGGTAGCCATGTCACCTTCCCAGTGTATCAATTCCCTTATTCCCCAGTTTCATTTACAGCCACTATTCCTCCGCAAACCACTTATCAGTCCATTCTAGTAGGACATCACGCACCAATTATGGCTACCCTGCCACATGTTTACACTATGCCTACTTCATAGGCGTATGTGGCTTCTGCCTCCATTCCTGCATTTACACCTATCCTACCATCAGCGGCGAGCCCAGGCCCATCAACGTGGTGGACCCCATTCACTACTCCCCCTGCTACACTACCGTTGCAGATGTCTCACCACGTTCCCCACCAGGCTTACCAAAACCTGCAAACGGTACAACCTAGTGCAGGAATATGGTCCTTTCCACCTCACACACAAGTCGCCCATTCCATGGTGCAACCTGCGGTTGCTGCCTCAACAGTACCACCTACTAGGTGGTGGACAGCGCAAGGAGAACCCTTCACAAGGGTCATCCCAATGGTATCACCGACGGGTCACGCTGCTACCCCTGCCACCCCATAGATGGGAGCTGCCTCAACAGTTCCCCAACCATCCACATCGTCATAGGGTCTAGATCAAGTGTTCTAGCTTATCCAGACCCTTACGAAGAAAATAAAATGCCTTAAGGCTATCGGGTCTAACACGGTACAAGTCATGGACTTTTACCAAGATGACCCCATCAGCCCAACAATCCCTCCATTAACGCTACCCCCAGGGATGTCCCTTCCATACTTCATGAAGTACAATGGGGAAGGGGATCCCAATGTGCACCTTGTTACCTTTAGGTCTAAATCCCTTCTGTTGCAACAATGGTCACACATGATTATCCATGTCTTTGCTATGTCCCTAGCCGAGATAGCGTTGGATTGGTATCACACGCTGCCACGCTCATCTATCTCAACTCTCAAGGAGCTTCTGATCTAGTTAATGATCTACTTCAAGTATAAATTGAAGCCAGAAATCACACTGAATCAGTTGATGAGCATGAAGTAGGAACTTCTAGAACCGGTCCAAAAGTTTATCCAGTGTTGGAGCGCAACCCTTAATGAAATATGCTAGCCCATCGCGTAGGCCCACTTGCTAGTCATCTTTAAGGATGCAGTGAATGACTTCATCAAGTCTAAGCTGTACTAACTTACTCCCTGCACTCTTAGTCAGGCCTTCGCTCAGATGAAGAGCATACAGGATGCGGCTGAGACAAGCAAAGACCCAGCCTATGTTTCCTACAGGAACACCTTCGCAAAGAAGGATAAGGGTAGGGCCCCAACAACCATAGTGTCCGCTGTGATGACCGAGGCCAAGCCTAAACCTAATAACAATAGTAACAAGAATAACTAGAAATCGACAGCACCTGCAGCTAATCCTGCGCCCAAGCAGGGCCACACATCGCAGCCTGCCATACCTGCACCTCAGACATCTACACCAAAGCCAAACTTTGAGTGTAAAGATTGCTCAAAGTATATCCTGCTACCTCTCAAGCATTCAGACCTTCTGAAGTAGCTACTGGTAGCAGGGAACATCCAACACAAGCAGATGTCAGAAGAAGGAGTCAGGAAACATTAGCGCTACTACGAGCTCGTTAGGAATCCCTCCTTGGCCTTGCCCAATGAGCCCCTAGTTTCTAAGGGTTTCAGGCTAGATAGGTTTTGTGACTATCACCAACAATGTGGTCATAATACAGATTACTGTCTAGCATTTTAGGATGACATCCAGAGGATGATTGATCAGGGGAAATTTGTGCTGGACGAAAGAAACATCGTACGCTCTGAAAATCAATCCTTGCATGTCTACACTAACCCCCTCAATGCCAACAACGCTGGTTACGTTATCAACACCATCGACATCGACAGTGATCATAGGCCGCCCTAGCAATCATTTGTTGTCCATGTGTCTCAACATAGTGCACCAGCACCACGAGCAGTTGATCAAATCTCATAGCAACCATTTGTCCTAAGGGTTCCTCCCCGGCCATCCACCCCCATGCCACCTGTTAGTAGAACTGTGCCATCCCGCTTGTGGACATCGTTAGCTCTGTTTATCATCCGGGGGCCAATGCCTTCAACAGCCCTCACCTTGCATAAGATAGCAGCACAACCTGCTCGTTCTAAAAAATGGGAAGTGCATTTTGTAGGCGAGATGTCGGAGGGAAGTACTGCCCCAGGTACTTCCAAGCCTACTTCTTCGCCCCTTACATCTATGCTCCCATCACTAAAGGGGGACATTGCTACAACCGCACAGCCTACGTCGCCCCACCAAAAAGGGTCTGAAACCAAATCCAAAATCGCCCCTCCTCAAGAAATTCATCTTTTGGGATGAATAGAAGAAGAGAAAGGCGGTAAACAAGGGGGTGGTCAGGACTTCATGGATGCCCTCACTTAGGTCAAACAATCTCTGAAATAAAAGAACACTATGTTGAGCTTGTACGACCTAATCATTACATCCATCCTACACCGTGAGGCTCTTATCCACATGTTGACAGTGATTCTGGTCGACGAAGACATGCCAGTGGAGGAGGAAGCAATCCACTCGGTCATGCTCCCTTCTGTGCTTATAGAGCCAGAACCGTCTCAATTGACTTTTAGCGACGATTCCATTAGGAAAGATCCCAAAAGGGGTTAGGTGACTACAGCACCCCTATTCATCATAATTCAAGTTGACTAACACTAGATCTGAAGGGTACACGTTGATGATGGGGCTGCCACCAACATCATCCCCTTCCCTATTGTGGACAAGCTGGGCTTGGTCAACCAGATCAAACCCACGATGATGTCATGCCTGAGGTCATTCAATGGGGCATGGGTCATGGTGAAGGGCATGGTCGACATAGACTTCGTGGCAGGGGACGAGTTCCCCATGAGTGCAACATTCATCGTGGTCGAGGAGATGCCCAGGTTTAACCTGATCCTGGTTAGGTCATGGTTAGCGTAACTTAGGGCTATCTCCTTACCCATACACCAAGAGATCCATCTGCCTTACATAGGTAGGGAGGTGGTGATCCATGGTGATGAGGTAGCAACACAAGTAATCCACAATGTAGACATGGAACATGGCTCAGAGGTTGTAACCTTTGAGAATGAAGTGCCTGTAGTAGCATACATTGACCATCCAATAGAGGAATCAACTCAGTAAGCTGGTTCCCAAAATGGGAGTGCGTGGGCTGATTTGCCCTTCCAAATGGGGGGCAATGATGTAAACAAAGGCCCTGGCAAAGCACCTTGGTCTTATGTTTCTCTTAACCCACAATGGATCAAGAAGCAGCTACGCATATCATAGCAACTCTACCGCTTCCTACCCAGTTACCTTCTTCTGTACTATACTACGCTATGGCCTGAAATGGCCTAAAACTAGTGATGGCCCAAAATGGCCTAAAATAGTGATGGCCCAAAACGGCTTAAAACTAGTGACAGCCCTCAATGGCTTAAAACTAAGCACCCTCAATGGCTCGAAATGGCTTAAAACTATGCACCACCAATGGCCCGAAATGGCCTAAAACTATGTTTCGCAATCGCTCGAAATGGCCTAAAACTATACTATGCCACGATCCAAAATGGTTTGAAACTAGTAGAGGCCTGAAATGGCCTAAAACTAGCAGGGGCCCCAAATGGCCCAAAATTAGCACAAAAGAGAGAAATTTTAGCATGACATTCAGCACATATGCAATGCATAAGTTAGCATAGAATCAATTCTCTTTATTTAAAACTTTTTGTCTTTTAGACAATGTTTGCAAAATTTTACAAAAATCTAGAATTTCAAAACAAATTCCCATGCTATCATGGTTTGTCTCTGCTCACATCATCTTTGTCATTTGCTTCTGCATCACCCCCTTTTGGATCACCTTCCCCTGCATCACCCCTTGTTGCTTCTTCATTCCTATCCTCTATGGACCCTACGCTACTTTCTGGAACTTGCATTGTAGAAATGAAGTAGTCAGCTAAGGAAATGCACGCAAGTTACAACAAAGCATAAGCATTAATACAGTAGGAAGCAACTGACCTGAGAAGGACCTGCATCCATCTCAAAAGGTATCTGATCTAAACCAAGCCCGAGGTAGTGCCAGACTTCCTCTTCAGTGATATCCACCCAACGCCTAATGCTATGTTCAGTGTCTACAGTAGCCTTCTTCTTTTTGGCAGTCATCCATCTCAACGGTCCCGGAGAAAAGGAGGTGGTTGCGGTCTCTCTTGTGGGAAGGTCACTTCCCGTCTAGGAGATTTCGTAACTTTCACTTGCCCTTTGAACTTTTCATAGGCCTCAGAAATGCCAACGGCATCTACGAATGCCTTAAAGGTAAACACCTCCACAGAAGCGTCACTATATAGTTTACGATAGGTGGCATGTTCCAGTTTATACATGTGCTTATGGTTCTTCTGGGACTACCCCCATTCGTAAACTCTTGCACCGTAATCCTCCCATTCTTGACACTTCTGGGCCAACAAGTCCATTTACATTTGCTATTCTATTATTTCATGGGTGGCTTCATTGTTTTGATGCATGACTGTCCAAAATTTGGCATGATCTATCACAGTCGTGCGCCAGTCTTTGTTATTAGTATCATGAGCTATGAGGAACTTGTTCCTCAATTTGAGGTCTTCCACCTCGGTGCTCAGGTCGACCTTCTCCTTTTTAGCTTTTTGGACCCATTTCCACAGGTCTTTGTTGATGCGCTTGTACCACCACAAGGAGCGAGCCGAGTGCAAAGGACATTTACTAACCTCGTCGTATGCACGACAAGACACCTCAGTTACTTCAAGTGGGAATGTAGGCACAACATCGACTTTCAAAGGCTGTGCTGGGTTCCATTTGAGTCAAGAGGCTGCCATGACACAAAGGGCATATCAGTCGCATTAGCGTAGCAGGTTAGAAGATTTGGGAATTCTAGCATAGCAACATGAGAGCACCTAGCACTACGACTTACTCACTTCAGGGTTGACCTGTTGAAGGCGGTGGATCATGTCGTCGATGATTCCCTACATAAACGTAAATTTATCAGTGGTCTTAGCCCATGATTTCACATGAGTCAGAGGGGGTCCTGCAACATCAACAATGGTACCTGTCATATAACTAAATGCGTTAGCAACGACCAAAATGGGGTATGACAAGGTAGCCATATTGCCGAACTCACCAACGTCCAATTATGATCCCCCTTCTTGCTGATGCAAAGTGATGGTAGCAGCCTTGGCAGAAGTCCCTGCCAGGTCTATACGAGCCTCTTCCTCATGCACTGGTGCCTTTTCATTTAAGAGACTAGCATCTCTTTTATTCAAGGGAGACTCCTTTTCATCTCCAAAAATGTCCCCCTCGTTAGTGGGAGGATTTTTCCTAATAACAAGAGCCCCTGCCGTAGCGGCAGAAGCTCCTTTCCTCTTGACCGGGGCCTTTCTCTCTAAGACTAGGGCCTCCGAGTCTTTATTTTTCACCCTTGTTTTGGGAGCTGACACCTCTTCTTCACCTTCTTCTTCTTCCTCTTCTAGCCAAAAAACATGTTTTTGTTATCTTGAAACAGGTTAGCTTAAAGTAGGTGCTACGCTACATTACGTTGTCTGGTGTAGCATAGCGCAGCAGGCGTTAGCAAATTATGCAAAGAAATAAACATGAACAAAAGCATTTACCAATGGAGAGTTGCATCCTCTATAGTTTAAGCCGTAGTCTACGCCCCTCCTCTTGCTCAGTTCGGAGGGTTCCCTAAGCCAAAGGATGCCTCTTTCACTGCAACTTACTAGCCACAATCTCGGCTATGAGGCTTTTTCCTTGTGACATGCTACTGGCTACAATAGGGGACGTCTCTCCTATGCTATCTTGGCCATGAAAGTTGTGGGCCACCTGATCCTTAGTCGTTATGGAAAATGACTTCCCAATTGCTTCTGGGGGATCTTGGGCTCAAGTGATCCGGAGGATTTGATGGATCTACGGTCTAAAAATCTAGTTGCAATTTCGTATGATCCAGTCTCCATTCTTGTGAACCACTAGAAACTCCATGAAGCGCCGCAAGCAGGCTATGTAGAAGGTGTAATGCATGTTGAAACGAGACTCTTATTTCTTATGAAGCCCCATGATTTCAGCTTGCATGCCTTTACACAGAAAATCAACCTAGTTGTAGTGGGTCCCTTCCTCCATGACCTCATGCATTACCCAGGCCTGCTCAACCCCAAGGATCTTCCCTTGGGAAAGTAACTAGGGGAAGGCACGAGCACGGAAGACAGGGTAAACCTCCCTGGCGGGTCCTAGCTTGAGCTTCTTCATGGAGAGCCCCTTCCGCTCCTTGGCAATCCCTAACCACTCCTAAATGTCTTTCTATTGAAGGCTCAGATCCCTCTTGGTCTTCGACCCTATGAGGATGCCATCAGCAGGGACGCCGAAAAGATCTGCGAATAGTTGGTCATTGATTTCAATGACCACCCATACACCATGTATGTGCACGTGGAAGTGTTCTGCCCTACCGGAAAAGGAGTCGACCAGGGAAAGCATCTCGGTGGCAGGGACACTTAGGTTCGTGGCTAGGACCAGATCCATAAGCCCAGCATTTTGGATGTTCTAGACTAAGGAGTCCGAGGCTACACTACATATCTAGCACTGGCTTGCATTTACTTCTTCATACTTGAAGTAGATGTTTGCCTCATGGTTTCCGGCGGTTATCACTGTCACCTCCTGAGGCTTTTTCGCCCCTATAGAAGTTTGCACAGAAGTGTTTAGCATGAAAAAACATAGAAAACCCAAAGATTTGCAAAGACATTTAAGCATGTAGCACTTACTGTTTAGCTTACCAGGTTTGTATGGTAATGGGAACGGCGGAAGAATAACTAGGACTTGTTCAAAAGTGATCAATTTGAAGGGTGCCCATCCCTCATCCAACCAACCAACCTCCTTGTACCTGCCATAGGGAATGGGGTATAGGTTTGGGTAGGTGTGGTACTCACCCCCGCATTGACCAATCACACTTGCACACAGATTCTCAATAGAAGAGAACTCCTGCAGGGCCAGCTATGCAATGGTCAGCACACCCACATGATCGTGAAGCCCTTCCTTGTTAATGTAAAACCTGATAACAAAAACATATTGTTAGCATTTGGTTAGCATAGCAAGCATTGCATAATACAGCAGAACATTGCTACAAAAATCACTCGCCAGCATAGTAGATGGTCCCTGGTGGGTTTTGGAAGCATGTTCCCATATGACGTGCAACAAGCAACGTGTTGCAAAGATGGTAGCAGCTGTACTCAGGCATACCCCAAATTGAAGCCAAATGCCTCAAATCTTTGGTGTGGTGACTAGATCCTTCTCCCTGCATACTATTGATTGCCTCATCCTTGAAAAACCTCAAGATACCCTGGTTTTCCTTAGGCAACAGGCTTTCTATTATGATGGTCACCTCCTCCTCCTCTAGGTATGACCAAACGATCACACTGAAGTGTTGGAGGAGAAATTGTAAGAACTCCTATGCTCCTTGCCTGAACTAGATCCCCCACTCTCCCACGCATGTATGGGAAGGAGGAACATTAGTCACTGGTTTCCTCACACAACATAGGATGTCTACGATTTCTAGGACAATCAGAGTTGGCCTCAGCACTATCCTACACAACACAACTAGCAAATGTTAGCATCATGCCCAAGTGGAATACACACATAGCGTAGCAAGACCTAGTGTTTTTAACAAATAGTGTAACATAACCCTCTTCCTGCACATAGCGTAGCAAAAAACGTGAAAGCAATAGCATAGTGAAAATAGCCTAGCGTAGTGACAGGGTGATAAACCTTAATAGAGCGATTAGCACTACACCCTGACGAAACACGTGTCACACTGTCAGATCACACATGGCCCAAATCCTCCTGAGGGTCCTACGCTACGTCATTCGAAAGCTAAGTAACTTAAACTGACCAAACCCCTATGGTAATAACAACCGCAGCGATGGTGGTTTAGGCGACCTTGTATGCAACGATAGTATAGCGTTTGTACACCCGCTGTGGCCGAAACGGCAACAGTGATGATGTAGAAGGCCAAAAAAACAACAACGCAATGACAGGAAACATGGACATGCTAAAAATAAGTTGCAAAAAATAGAAGAAGAAAGGAAAAAATGATAATAGAAGCACAAGGAAATAGAGAAAGCATAGTAGCCTACCAGGTCAATGGTGTCTCCTCCCATACTGCGACACATGCTTGTGTCACACGCCCTAGGGTTTCCTTGACCTCATCAACCTTCATGAGCACCAAGTGTGTGCGTTCTTTCTTTGAAGCCATCGTTCTGCTTGCCGATTTCTCCTCGTTGCTATGTCAAAAACTGCTTTGCTCTCTATTAGCATGATTGCTCTATGCTCCGAAATCGCTTTGTGCTATGAATGTGGGCTCTACATTGCTACGATAAAAATGACGAGCTTACCAGGAGTTAATCCCTATTTATAGCTGTAATAGTTAAAGGGGGAAACTTTCCATTCTCTCTCTCAATTTAATGCAGGGTATGCCGTGCAGCGTAGCATGCTTGCCACGACATCGTAGTACTGTTGGCGTTAAAATAGGCAGATCTAGATAAAAGATCTTGACATGCTTTGAGTTAATCGTTTGCTTTCCTGAAAAAATAAGAAAAATATATTTTCGGTTAGCGGTCCGAAAAGACCTTAAACGAGAAATCATAGTGTAGTTTAAGAGATTTTAGTTGTCCGAAAAAACCTTAAACTAGGAACCCCAGTGCAGCAGCGATTTTAGCGGTCCTAAAAGACCTTAAACTAGGAACCCTAGCATAGTAGCGATTTTAGCAGTCCAAAAAGACCTTAAAACTAGTAGTTTCGATCTGTTACATGTTTGTAGTCTGCAATGACGCTAAAGTAGCAGTTTTACATTTTCGCATCGGCGGTTTTGCACTGTTTAGCAATTTACGATTTCGCATTGACAATTTTACATCTCTTTTAGTAGTCTTCCATTTTTATGCTAGCAGTTTACATTTCTTAGTAGTCTCGCATTCTTTTATGCCCTAGTAGTCCGCCAGGACCTAAAACTAGCAAATTGCAATCTTTATATAATACTTCTCTAGTTACATATGATCGTTGTTTTGCAAATTTTCATTATACACGATTACTACCAAAGGGTGCCCCTTAACCAGGCTCTCATTTCATTTTGGCAGGCCGAGAAAAAAATGTAAATCCATCACGATCTCTACACACCTTTAGCCTTAGCAGGTCCACATGGCAAGCTCGCAAGACAATTAAACCCAGACCTAATCGACTAGGGGTCAAACACAGCTAGCACCATAGCGTCCTTAGACACATCCCTAAACTGGCCTGAGCATCTAGTCCAAACCCTAGATCTAGAGGCTGGGGATGTAACTAAGGACCCTCTCATTGAGACACCTATGACCACACCCAAGGGGGAAGTAAAAACGATAAAAATTATTTCCCTCCTAGATGTTTAGACACACAAAGATGTAGCCAAAGTTCTGCAAGACAACATTAAAGTCTTCACGTGGTCATATAGCGACATGCCGGGTTTAGATCCGAGGCTGATACAACACAACATCATCCTAGACCTAAGCATGAAGGTAGTCAAGCAGAAGGCTCGTAAAGTTAAACTAGAAATTGCACTAGTCGTGTGGGATGAAATCACCAAGTTATACCAATCTAGTTTCATCCGTGCAGTTGATTACTTGGAATGGGTGTTCAACATCGTTGTGGTTTCAAAGAAAATGGGAGGAATACGAATCTGTATAGACTTCCGGGATCTGAACAAGGCAACAATCAAAGACGATTTGCCACTTCCAAGCATTGATCAACTCATTGACACCATGGCTAGTCATACTCAGTTGTCCTTCATGGATGGTTTCTCTTGCTACAACCAAATTTGCATTAACCCAGAGCATCAGGTAACAACAACCTTCATGACCCCATGGGGTACCTTTTGTTACACCATGATGCCTTTTGGGCTCAAAAATGCCGGAGCAACCTACTAGCGAGCCATGACCTACATCTTCAGTGACTACATCCTAGAAACACTGAAAAACTATGTGGATAATATAGCGTTCAAGTCCAAAGAAGCCATTGATCACCCACACGATCTAGGGGTAGTCCTCAAGTGTTGTCAACTACACAACTTGTGCCTCAATCCTAAGAAGTGTGTCTTTGGGGTGAAAACTGGACGCATGCTAGGGTTTGTAGTATCGGAGGCCGAAATATGGGTGGACCCTGACAAAGTTAAGACCATCGTCAACCTAGCACCTCCTATAAATCCTAAATAATTACATGGGTTGCAAGGTAGGGTACAGTTCATTCGAAGGTTTATAGCGAGCTTAACTAACAAGTTACACCCCATGCAACATCTTCTAAAGAAAGGGGTTAGCTTCGAATGGACAACTCAGTGCCAACAAGCCTTCGATGACTTGAAGAAAGAACTTCTGCACCTCCCAACTATGCATCCTTCACAAAGGGATAAGACTTTCTTCATCTACCTCACTGCCTCTGACACATCTATCACAGCACTATTATGTCAGAAACAAGACGATGGATTTGAGATACCAGTGTACTACCTGAGTCATGCATTAATAGTGCATGAGGTGAAGTACAACGAAGTGGAGAGGAATTTCCTTGCCTTAGTATTTTCATTAAAAAAGTGGAGGCATTATCTATTTTGCATTATAATTAACATCATTTGCAAAAGCAACATACTTTGGGCTATCACTAACAACCTGTATGAAAGTAGTAGGATAGCCCGATGGAAAGCAATAATCATAGAATTCGACTAGCACTATATGAACTAGTCGTCGACAAAGGGTCAAACTATAGTGACGCAACTTACAGCCTCACCTGTCGATGATCAAGCAGTCATAGACCTCAAATTCCTAGAGGAACATGTTAGCACTATCAACATTGTTCCATCGCATCTCGAAGCTACCTTACACTTCGATGATGCCTTGACCATGTGAGGGGGTAGTGCAGCTACCGTCATTACATTCCCCTCTGTGGAAATGCACCCTTTTTCTTATCACTTTGCGTTCCCCTACACTAACAACATGGCAGAGTACGAGGAGCTACTTAGAGGCCTCTCAGCTACCCAAACACTACGCATACAACACCTGGCAATTCGCGGTGATTCACAACTAGTTGTGAATCAAATCATTAAGATCTATGCCTGCAAAGCTATGCACCTACAATCCTATTACGACCTAGCAAAAAGCCTACTCAAAAAATTTACAACTACGGATGGGCAACACATGCCACACAACGAAAACACCGTAGCAGACGCCTTAGCCACCCTAGCACTAAATATTCCACCACACTTGTTTGCAAGTTTGCTGACTTTGATCGTCGAATGTACTGAGCCTATCACTCAAGTGGGACACGTGGCCTCTATTAGTGCCGTGAAGACCCTATAGTGGTACGCCAACATTAAAGCCTACCTGCAACATGAAGAACCCCCAAGCGAACTGACATCTATTGAAAGAGATGCGATCCATAAGCATGGCTAGCAATATACGCTCATGGGAAATGATGCCCTGTGCAAATGTTCCTATGATGGGATATTTCTGACATGTGTGGATGAGGATCAAGCACAAAAGGTGATTAATGAAGTACATGAGGGACTGTGTGGTGGACACATAGCACCTAGGGATATGGCTGTGAAAATCAAACACCTAGGATACTACTGGCCCCATATGGAGCGCGATTGCCTGTCAAAGGTCAAGACGTGTGACATGTGCCAGAGATATGAAAATCTCATACATGTCTCACCTACATAGCTGCACCAAACATAGATCATGTGGCCTTTCCAGCGATGGGGGCTAGGCCTCATAGGTCCCATCATGCCTAAGTCTTCCGCAAGGCATAGCTTCATCATCATCCCCACTGAGTACTTTACTAAGTGGGTGGAAGCTATCCCCCTAAGGAAGAAGACATCTCAACAAGTTTNAATGGACCATAGTTTAGTAGTACAAAAACCTGAACCTTCTACAGCAATCTGGACATCAACCAATCATTCTCCTCCCTGTATTACCCATAGGCGAATAGGCATGCAGAGGCTACAAATAAGTCCATCATCAACTTGCTAAAGAGGGTGCTTAACAATAACAAGAGGTAGTGGCATGAGCAAATCCTCTATGTGCTATGGGCCTATAGGATGACATGCAGAACTGCGATGAGTAAGACTCCTTACAGTCTCATTTATGGATCTAAAGCTGTGTTACCTCTTTAGTTGTAGGTACCATCACTCTAGATGATCCTATCCAATGTCATGAGCGAAGCCCAGAACAACGAGTTGAGAATTATCGACCTCAACTCAATAGAGGAGGAGCACGCACAAACACTGAGTCACATAGAGCACTACCAGAGCAAGCAACAACAAAAACATTGTGCAAAACTACATCAATGGCCAATACAGAAGGGATACCTCATCCTCAGGGTTGTCCGTGAACATGTGAGAAAATTCTCAACCAACTGGGAAGGCCTATACATGGTTACTAAAGCCTTTGAGAATGGAGCCTTCAAGTTGACGGACATGGACGACAACAAGTTTTTCAACCCGGTGAATCACTTGTACCTCATGCCGTACTACATCTAAGCACATGGAGCAGATAGGCAAACATCCACTACGATGTAAAACTGGCAAAGGTGAGCGAACGTCCGCTATGACGTTAAACTGGAATAGCTTCACCAAAGTCCGCTATGACTATAAACTAGCACAGCTAGTCCTCTATGACTATAAACTAGCACAACTAGTCTACCATGATGTAGAACTGGCACAACACGTTCGCTATGACATTAAACTGGAACGTACGGTTTGCTGGGACCTTAAACCAGCACATACGATCTACTGGGACCTTAAACCAGCATAACGGTCTGCTGGGACCTTAAACCAACACATGGTCTACTAGGACCTTAAACTGGGTTCGTGGCATGTCCCCAACATGCATCTATACCAAGTACACATCAAGCAAGTGTGCACAGTGCCGACATGGGGTGGGGCATTGCAGTTCCAGAATGTAGTTCACAACGCAATTAAAACATGGTTTGGAACATATGCAACACCACTACTCTTGACATCTTGTTGATTCCCTGGAGATGTCGTATGACATCTAACTGACCCCCCGGACATACCGTCATCACGGCCCATCACCCTAACGGTAGTTCCTGGGTTAGTGCCTGCTGCTGGAGTTCCAGCACTATTGTGGCCTAGCCACAATATTGTTACCCTCCAGCTCCCTACCATAGTCTGAGCTCAAATGATGTTTAGCTATGTGGTAGCTGATCCCATAGCTAAACTGAGAATGCATGCCTTTGATAGGGATTCCAGAGTATCTGCATTCACAGCAACTCCAAGCACCTTCGATGCCAGCTCCTCCATGCTGACACTGCCAAGGCCACTACTAGCCTTCCTGCTTTGGACATTGTACACAAGCAAAGATGTCTAAGAGCTTCAGCAACGTTGGTAGCAAGCAAGACTCTTGCCCTCATTTTTCCTCTTGGCTGTTTCTTCTGGTTCCCTCTTTGTTGTGTTTGTAGGGTGTGTCCTAGAGAGGCATCAGTTGAAGGTGCATCTCGCTACAGCAAAAAATGCTATGATATTGTGAAGTGGTTGTCTTGACTAGCTTGGCTACTGTTAAGTGCACATCATGTCCTACCTTACAAGCTCCTCCCCTTTACCTTACTTTTTGCACCCACTCCTCTCTTTTACAAGCTTTTCCCAACACCTGTCAAGCCCTCCCATATGCTCAACTACAAAACCCATGACGTGCGTAACACAGCTTGCTGCATGGGAAGCATTTGTAGGTAGGTTAAAGCCTCCACACAGATGTAACACAACTCATCTTGGAAAAGAACCACCTATCTTGCAACAAGGTTTTTCACAAATGTAAATGGAAAAATAGAAAACGACGAAAGCATAAGAGAGCAAAGGCTCACGTGCCTAAAACAAATGGCACATAAGCTGTTTCACAATCACCCTCTCCAAACGTTTCAAAGAGAGGTTGAAGGTCAGTGAAAGTAAAGATGAAAATGTGAACAACTCCCTCATGAGCACTCTGATGAGGGACTCTGCTAAGCCTCATCTTTACCCTTTTCCTGAACCTCCTTCCTCCCTGCTTAGCCCCTTCCCCCTGCAAAACCAATGCAATAGTCTCAAGCATAGCTAAGAGACATCTCAACAATCACCAAACAACAATGTTAGCATTTTGTCTTCCATGGTGTTTCTTATTCTTTATCAATGTCTCTCGAGCCCGTCCTCCAGACGTCGCCAAAGAGGGGCAATGAAACACCCTAAATTTTCAGGGCATTCTTGCTTCACCAGGCCATCGTAATTCAGGCAGCATCAAGTCACTTCGGCAAGAAGTGGATGCTCTGAGTCTAGGCTGCACAGTTTGGAAAATTTTCTAGCTGGGTAATCCATCTAGCTTGTAGCCTACTCAGAGATGATGCAGAGAGTTGTTGACGGTGCTCAAGATGTGCAAAATAGTTTGGCAGGTTTTCTCACTCAAGGAGTTTGCTACGCTACGCCACGCTATATAGCGTAGTAGGCTTCAAGAGACAATTGTTCAAACAGTCAACCATAAATTGTTGTAAGACAAGGTGCTACACTATGCAGCATAGCATAGTGTAGCGAGAGTGAGATAGGAAGGCTCAGCTTACTTAGTGATTTTAGTTACACTAAGTTAGCACCAATGACCTTCAAAAACAGTTGCTTCGCTTAGTTCCAAGTTCTTCAACAATGGCTCCTTCACCAGAAAGTGGTAAACTTAGCAAAAAGTAGGCCATGTCAGTTGCTATGCTACGCTACACCACATAGCGTAACACAGTGTAGAAATCCTATGAGAATAACGAAAGGTATCTCAAAGGGCAGGATCAACAAGTTCACAAGTTTTGTAGTGCAAAAGGTAAAGTTTGCACATTGTCAACATTTTTGCAACTAAGGTCAGATACTACACTATGCTATGCTACATAGCGTAACACAACATAGAAAATATTCCAAAAGCAATCAGAGCACTTCAAAGGTTTCCAGCACATGCAGCAGGGTGCAACACAAGTTTTCACTTCAAACTGGTGGCTACATTATGCTACACTGCATAGCGTGGCACAACGTAACGAGATGCTACGCTACGCCAAACATGCTATGCTACAAAGCATAGCAAAGCGTAATAAATAGTCACACTACATCAATGCACTTCACTTAACTGCACCGTTGGCACATATCTCCAAGCTCTAAGAATGCAATTATAGCATGGCAGGCTTGTAGTTACAACACGGCAGGCTCATCCAATGGTCATGCACGTCCATGCAGCATAGGCATGTCAACGCAAACCCAAAACACGTGGCATTCAAACCACATCTTTTGCATGCCCTTGGTCCTATAAATACCCCAATGAGCAACACTCAAAGGATTCTCTTTTGGCAATTCGATCAGTTGGCAATTTTATTGGCTGGCAAGTTAGCATTGTATTACTAAGCATTGTAAACATCTTTTTTGATACTGTAAACAGTTAGCACTCTTGTCTGGCATTCTATTCTACTATTTCCTACTATTCTCATAGCATTTTGCATTGTTGACCCCCCAAGTCCATGTTCAAGTGTACAACTGTCTTGCTCTAAACGTCTTGGTTACTCTTGGAATCTCTACGCCTCTCAGCGTCGTGCAACCGATTGTATCCACCTTGATAGAGTGAAGTCATAGCCTTGAAGCGATGCATTTTCCTAACTACATTTTACTTTGCTTTACTACTTGTCATCGCATTTTACATAGTTTTCCGTTGTTTCTACATTTAACATTCAAGCATCATTATTCTATGTTACAAGTGTTGTTTTCAAATTATCTATTTCCAAAAGGTTATATTGACACCAACTAAGTTCCTATCTGATCAAGTAGACCATTCAGGGTGCCCCATTTCCATTTTATCTAGCACAGCCCTTGCACGGATCCAAGGTTAAGACTACTGCGACTGACGACCCATCAGTGTTTTTCAGCCGCCGACGTTTTCGATTGCTACACCATTCTTGTTGTCATCCCACCATATCTTTGACATCGATCATAGGAGAAGATAAACCATTAAGCATCTTTGAAGAGTGTAGGACATGCACCTTTCTACATAATGGCCCCCACAAGGGCCCTCATGAGCATCTTGAAGGACACGTTGTTGATTTGCATTAGGGATGCAACATCAAACCAAGCCATCTACACATATCTTGTAAAGGTATCCATTAATTTCCATGAAGTGCTTGGCTATGTGAAGAAACCGTTGTTTCTTCTAATGATCCAACTCCTTTGGTAGCTCTTGTATAAGATGAAAAGTAAGGATTTCATCAAACCAATTCGATTCGGTGGAGACCTCCCTCACGATTGTTCCAGCAAAGAGAAGTTCATTTGGAAACTAGTTAGAGAGTGGGCTCTCCTCATCCATGTTATCCCATCGTAACTGAGACAAGTGATCAGTAACCACATTCTGAGTTTCCTTTCTGTCTACCATAGTAAGATCAAATTCTTAAAGGATCACAAGCCACCGTATGCCACGAGGGCTCACCATTGGTTTGTTCATAAGGAATCAAATGGCACTATGGTCCGTATGCACAAACACCTTATATCCAAGCACATAGTGTCAGAACTTTTCCAAGGTGAAACCACTGCCATTAATTCCTTTTTGGTGGTGGTGTAATTTAGTTGAGCACCCACAATACTGTGGCTTGCACAGTGGATGTAATATGGATGCTTATGGTCATCCAATTGTGTGAGCATGGCTCCCAATGCATAGTTAGACACATCCATCATGATGTGAAATGGTCTAGACTAATCAAGTCCTCATAGAATTGGAGTCTCTATGAGTTTTTACTTCAGTTTTTGGAATGCAGATTCACATTCCCCAGTCTAGAAAAATGGGGCATCTTTCTTGGTCAGCTCCACCAATGACTTAGTGATCTTTGAAAAATTCTTGATGAAGCACCAGTAGTAGCTAGTATGTCCAAGGAATGATTAGACATCCCTTATAGTTCTTGGTTGNGCCTTAGATCGCCTTGAGCAAGTTTTGAAGTGATGTGTAGAAACTAACTTATAGCTCAATTGGAANATGCCTTCTTGGACCATTAGATGGCTCTTTTGCCAATTGAGCTATAAGTTAGTTTCTACACATCACTTCAAAACTTGCTCAAGGCGATCTAAGGCCTTCTTGAATGTTGCCCCATAGGTGGAGAAGTCATCCATAAAACTTCTACACTGTTGCTAATTTGCTATTGGAAAATGCTGAGGACAAGGCATTGGAAGGTTGCAGGAGCATTACATAGGCCAAAGGGTGTCTTCCTATATGTGAAAGTCCCCCAAGGACTTGTAAACATTATCTTGGCCTAGCCCACTGGCGTAATCTGGATTTGGTTATAGCCATTGTACCCATCAAGGAAGCTGTAGTAAGAATGCCCCAAAATGGTATCCAACACTTGGTCCACAAATGGAAGTGGAAAATGATCCTTAAAGGTTGCCATATTTAGTAATCAAAAATCGATACAGAGCCTCCACTTGCCACCCTTTTTTGGCACAATCATAAGTGGGCTGATCCATTCGCTATTTGTAATGGGGTAGATGAATCCCACCTTCAGTAGTTGCTTAATTTTATCCTTGACAATATGTTTAAGTTTGGGATTCAATCGTCTTTGCAACTATTTTCGTGGCTTCATGGAAGGGTCAATATAGATTCGATGTTAGCATACCCCAGGATCAATCCCTATTAACTCAAGATATGACCATGTGAAGGTAGTCAACCAAATTTTCACCATTCGCAGCAATTTTTTTTCTTACTTAGGAGCAAGAGTGGAACTGATTATTACCAACTTGCATATTCCAAATTGACCAGTAAGGGTTTTAGTTCTAGGGGCTCTTGTTTAAAGCTTTCATGGATCTACAACTTTTCCCAATCAGGAGCATCATTAGTAGTGGAAAATTGTTGATGGACCTGTTCCTATTCACTTATAGTTTAATGATTTTCATGCTTCTATTATCACTTTATAGTCACAGTACGCTTTAGTAGTCCATGGGAACACATAAGCACAACCACCTTGAACATATGTCTGACACTTGGCAACCCAGTGACGCTTAATGTGTAGCAACCCAGTACTGATTAGGACATGCTTGGGATGTGCATAGAGGGTGGGAACGACTACTTATGCTAAAAGTAGTCGAGCGATAGAGTAGTGAAATCTTCAATTATCTAGCTCTTTTACTCCCTATATTAGAAAAATTAAATACTAAGAATAAAAGAAACCACATAAAAAATCATATGCCTCAGTCTCACTTAACCATCATTCTAGAATGTCACAAGTGAGGTTGAAAGGACAACAACCATTCTAACTAGGATTTTGATGGCTAGAATACTATGCGTAAGTGCTCGTGGTCTTCAAAATTTGACCAGATCACACATGAACGCTTGTGATTCGTATGGTTGGATGTAGGGGTACCTCATTTCTCATCATTGGCCTCATCAATGTGGCCTATTCTATGTAATGGACTGGATACTTCATCACATATGTTCAAGATGTGTATGAAAAACCAAGAATGAATACTTATTTCCATTAGGCTCAAATAGTTTTATATTTTCATTGCACTTAGAAATAAACTTTACAATAATTTTTATTCTGCTTTTTTTTAGCACAATTAAAGCTAAATGATAACATTTTATTATATGTTTCACTGAGTGTTAAACCATATGTTTTACATCTTACTAACTCTAAGTGAGAAGAAAATGATCATGAACTTCTCATCAACTCACTAGTATAGTTATATTGTTCATCTATAGATTATGATCTAGTCACACATGAGCACTTGTAAGTTGTATGGTTGAGTGTTAGAATTATGTATTGCTCATCATTAGCATTGCTGCGAGGGATGTATTAATGTTTTCTAGTTAGTTGATTTTACATGGTTCATTGTATTAAGTATCATCAAGTATATCTTTCATACTGAGAATAATCTTCCAAAATACACACACTCAAGTGTTAATCAAATTCAAATGACTTTTATATCCAAAGTGAAATCTCTACTTGCTATTGATTTTAACAGAGGTAATGACAAAGATTAGAATGAAGAAGATTGGAGTGAACTAATGCAAATGAGAATCTCATATGCTCATACTAATTTTTATTATCCTAATTTCACATTCATTTTCCACTATGATGAATAATTCATATGGAAAGACTTATAGTACAACATTTTCTTGCCACTAGAACACTCAATACCATCTATGCTTTAGTTAGTCCTCCTGAGATCAAATCTTGGTCATGCAAAATATGGATATGAAGTTACCAAAAACATGACTAGGTCATATTAGCCAATAGAGGCTCAAGCAAGAAGGGATGCTATTATGGTAGTAAGATATGAATAAAAGAAAGGAAAGAAAGCACCATAGACAGTCATCCTTACTGAGAAAGAAGATGATCCATATAAAGCTGAAAACTCTTACTAGACTCATATATCCAGTTCTTAAACACCAATAATATGCATATAATATCTCTTGAAGATAAATTTATGTTCAACTTTTATAGAAATTTTGGGAAGAGATTATATAGAATCTAGACTTAGGGAGAATTTAAGGCTTAAAACCTCCAATAGATCTACAAGAGATGAATCTAAAAGACATAGGAAGAGAACTAGTTAGCATCATTCTTCAAATCCCTCATTCTTTTCATCACACTCATCAATAGACTCTAATAGGAGAGAATTAAGAACAATGGATCATGATAGGAAAAGAAAAAATGATCATGAGAAACGAGCTAATATAAAAAGACATCCTAAAGAAGTCGAAGATGAAGAAGAAGATAGAGAAAGAGAAACCAAACATGAGAGAAGAGAACATCATGAGCATTTAAGGGATCATCACTACAATAGAGTATATGAACCTAGATAATATGAAGAACCCCTACTAGCCACTTGAAATATGATCAATATTAGGGAAGCAATATACATATCTATGAGATATTTAAAGGATAGTTGCATTAGGTGACTTAACATGAATGATATTTCAATGTTTGAAGGAGTACATAATGTAGATCTACAACATAATGTTTGGTAGAAATTAAAGTTATTTTCTAGAACACTCATTAAGGAAGTAGAAAGCTGGTACATGTTCTTAAAGTTAGAATTAATCAAAAGATAGAGTACCATGTTATAAATATTTAATGATAGATATCAAACTTATTCTAAAGTGTCAAATAAAAGCAAGCAAATCCAAGGATGAAAATAAGGGACACATGACTCCCTTGATGTAGCAATGATTAGATACTATTCACTATTACATAGATGCCCAAGCCATAAAGGTTTTCAAAGTTAACCACTATACACATCATTGATGGTTTAACAAAACAAGAGAGATCTTTAGAGTTTATGCCTAAGGAAGATTATTAGAGATGATAGCTCATCAAATTCAAAGATTACTAGAATAAGTACTGAAAGAAGAGGAAGAGTTGTGCAAAAGAGAATTAGTTGAAGAGTACAATAGAGATCTAACTATTAGAAAAAGAGATGTAAGGATATGTAAAATACAAGAAGAGAAAATATTAGAAGATGTGATCTAGTGAAAGACTCTACCTATTCAGAAATTAGCAAATGGCATTACAATAAAGATAGAGAAAATGTGGCACTTTGTAGAAAAGAATTTTGCTACAGCACTAAAGATAATAGAAGATAAAACAAAAAAATTATTCAATAGAAATAAGAATAGAAAAAAGAAAAATGATAATGGACATGATAATTATAAAAAAATAAAAAGGTTACTGTAGTCGAGTAAGTTATGGACTCAAGTTTTGAAGATGAACATGAATGCAAAGTATGCCAATATAAATATCTTAAGGGATCTTGTTATGTTGTAGTCCACTTACAAGAGTTTGGGGCATACATAATTAATTTAAAATATTTCAAAAAGCAAATGTCTAGATGATTACCTTATCCACATGGCAATTATATGAAGTCCTATCAACAACTATATTTTCCAAGTGGGATTTATCCTCAACTGCAGGAGTAGTACCAATAGTAGTGATGGACCTTTTGATATGTCAAAACATTAAGAAAATTGTAAGCCAAGGCTGTTTGTCTATGTGTGTAATTGTTGTGCTTGTAGGAAAAAACCTTGGATTAAGACAAGAAGGTTTGTGGAAGTTTGATGAGCATGGACAAAGAATGAAGAATTCATCATGCAAAGGAAGGGGAAGAAAGATGTCTTTGAGAAATAGTAGACATCTTGGTAGAATTGGAGGATTCACAAGCAAATATGTCTTCAAGAAACAACAAACATCTTTCCCTAGACAAATATGTCTTCAAGAAACAACAAATGTCTTTTCCCAAATAAAGATTTTTTCTACTAGGCAAAGACGTCTTCACAAAATGTAGCTTAGTTTCATAAAGACTGCTTTCATCAAACAAAGATGTCTTCCAGAATGAAGATTTTAGAAAGACATATTTTGTAGACAAAGATGTCTTTCTAGAATAGAAGGAAAATATAGAAAGATGTCTCAAGCATGAAGAAGACATCTTCCATGACCTATTAGCTACAGTTAGATAGCTATTGTATGAGTTCCAAGATGGGTTTGAAAATATGGTAGCTATAAGGAGACATCATGTGCATTGAAAAATGTGTATCTTATATGCAATCATTGTTTAATCATTTTTCAATTATTGTAATCATTATTACTCTTCATTGTATTATCATTTGTCCATTATAAAGTGTGTTGGACCTCAAAGTACAAGGATCAACAAACTAAGTTGCATTCATCCCTTATGATTATTCTCCCTTGTTGCCCTGCAGGCTTGATGTGCTTCTTGTAAGAAGACATCTTGATTTAGCTTTTTAGGATCCTGTGGGATTGAGTGGTTGGTGTTGTATCATAACACTCCTAAGTAGAGCTCAAGATTGTAAAGGTTGTGAAAGCCTAGAAACCATATTCTAAGCCTAATGGAACCTTGTGAGGTTGAGTGGTTGATGTAGCATCACAACACTCCAGAGTGGGGATTGAAGATTGTACTAGGTGTCAAATCATATTTGAGAGCAATAAAGTTGGAAGGTGTGTTTGCGATCTACCCTCCAAGTGTGAACTACCCAAGTTATGGAACCATGTTAAAATTGATGTATGTGCTTTGTCTAAAAAATTTTTAAGTTTGGGAACTTACTCATCCCCCCTTTTCTAAGTTCAATGATCCATAGTAGTGACAAAAACCATAGTTGTGGAGGATACCACGGCTAAGGCAACAGTATGCATACTGAAAACCCAATCCTTATGGGTACCACATACAACATCTTGTATCTCCCAAAAGTAGTCCTGTTCATGTTTCTTCTCCCTACTATCTAGCTAACTATCCCAGATATATAACTCCATGCATGGAGTCACAACCTTACATGTCTCCACAAGTAGTTAGTCCATCTTATCAAGCTTTTAATTTTTTATGACTAGTACCACATCTAATAATGTAATGGGAACTACCAATACAACTGTAGCAAAAAAGTGCTATCAAGGTAGTTACTACACAAGAGGACATCACTCTTACAACTGAATCAACATCTAAGAAACACTCCTTCTTTAGGAAAAGTCTAGAAAAGATTCAAAGGATGAGAACCTCATGTAATCCTAGTCCTTTCACACAAAGTCCTTAAGATAGTACCATGCTTCCAATTTCAGCAAAAAAGAACATAACAACTATCATTCTTACACAAATAGTAACATATTAGATAAAGGTAGAAGCACTTTCCAAAAAGTGAATAGATCTAGGAAGTTTTTTAATTTATCTTCAAATAGTAGGATAGAAGCCATGCAAAGATCTACTAAATTTTAGATCAAGGATGAATCTCATCTCTTAAGACATGTACAAGACTTGGAATTTACCTTCATTAAAGAAATGTAATGTTTGACTAGAGCTGGCTAACTAGTCTATTATTATTTCACTTGGACAAGTACAAGACATGGTGACTATCATAAGTGGTTGGTCTTATCTTGGAAATTTCATTGTCATTCATGTGGGAAAGTATAAGGATGAATTTCTTATAATTATGAGAAGAACATATCTTCAAGGATGTTAAGCTTAGAATTAAGGATTTATCCTTGGAAATCTTCAAGGAGAATGAAGCCAAAATTATTTAGAGACGTAGAGTTCCATGTATCACGTACAATTATAATGGATGTAATTGCGTGTAAAAATTCTAGATGATAAGACAAGATATCATCTTAATATGAAAAGAATGTGTTGAGGATATGTGTGTATAATAGTGTCTATATTTAGCAACTACAAAGATGACATCTACTAGCTAACTAATGAAGTAGAATCAGAATCAAACATATGCATGGAAATAGTTGAAAAATTTAAAAGTGCCTACATAGAAGAAACCAATAAAATAGAAGAGATATGAAGACAACCTCCCTACACTAAGTTTCAACAAGATGAGGATGTTAAATGTGAAAATTAGAGATATCAGAAAAGTATGAACCAAGATTGATAGAACTAAAAGCTTTACTGGATGCACTTGAGTATGCTTTTCTAAATAAAAAAAATTTGGTAATTATAAACTCCAATCTTGATAAACGATAGAAGAAAAAATTGTTGGAAGTGGTAAAAAAATGGCCAATTGCATTTGCATGGTCTTGTGATGAAATCACTAGCATTGATATGTGAATATGTCAGTATTAAGTCTACACTGATCTAGCCATTAAACCATGTCTCCAACCCCAACAAATATTGAACTTGAAACTCAAAGAAGTTATTAAACATGAATTAGAAAAACTTTTAAAGATGAGGTTCATTTATCATATTATTAACAATGAATGGGTTGGGCTATTGGTTATTATCCCAAAGAAGGATGGTAAGTGGAGGATCTATATAGATTTTTGATTGTTGAACATGAAGACATTCAAAGACAAATTTCTTTATTAATTGTAGATTATGTTCTAGATATTATTGTTGGGCACCAATATTACAACTTTCTAGATGGATATAGTGGATACAACCAGATTTGTATCACACCAAAAGATTAAGAGAAGACAACACTCACCAGACTATGGGAAATGTTTGCATACAAGCAAATGCCATTTAGCTTGTGTAATACTCCACCAATATTCTAGAGACTTTTTTTCAACATCTACTAGAAAAATATTTGTAATGGAGTTGATGTATTTATGGATGATTTTTTTACTTATGAAATTAACTTCAAACAAGCTTTGGACTACCTAGAGTAGATTTCAAAATGATGTGTTAAAAAAAAATCTAAAGCTTAATTGGTAGAAAAGCCATTTGATGGTTCAAGATGACATAGTTCTAAGACATAAGGTATCTTACAAGGGAATTGAAATAGATCCAAAAAAAATTAGAGTCATCCAAAATATTACCCAATGCCCACAAAAAGTTAAGCTTGTTGGATTATTTCTTGGTCATACATAGTATTATAGAATATTTATTGAGAATTTCTCAAAGATTGCAAAACTACTTATCAAATTAACAAAGAAAGATGTACTATTCCAATGGTCTGAATAATGTAAAAAGACATTTGAGAGCCTAAAATAGAAACTAATCAAGACACCAATCCTCAGAGCTTTGGATTAGTCTAGGCCTTTCCACATCATGAACAATGCTTCAAACTATGCACTAGGAGTAGCATTAGCTCATTTAGATGATCAAAAGTGACCGTATTACATACATTGTGTTATTAGAAGCATTATCGAGGTACAATTTATCTATACCATCATAGAAAATGAGCTTATGACTATGGCATATGGGATAAAAAAATTTAGACATTATGTACTCAAGTCTTCAATCTATGTTTGTACAAACTATAGTGCAATCATATTTTTAATAAATAAGCTAGTAGTTATTCCAAGAGTGATAAGATGGCTCATTATATTACAAGAATTTGACATTATAATGATTGACAATAAAGAAACTAAAAATGTTGTAGTTGATTACCTGTCAAGACTAATATGGCATTCTCAAGAAAATGAAGAATCATTATCAAATTAGTTTCCCGATAAAATTTTTTTCACAAATACAATAATAATTGTGGATTCAATAGCAAAGTCATGCATTACTAATTACATGATTAATTTAGCTACACAAGAACTTCCTACTGAATGGGTAAAAAATAGAGAGAACAATTTCTTCACAAGATAAAACACTATATGGAGATTAAAGAAAATCTTTATAAGATATATGAAAGTGGCTTATTACAATGATGTGTTCTAGAGAAAGATTAGCAAAGAGTTTTGCAAGATGCACATGAATGGCCATGCAGTGATAATTATGCAAGAATAAGAACAACATTGAAACTTATGATGATAGGATACATATGGGCTACCATATTAAAGGACACACACCGATTTGCATAATCTTGTGAAATATGTAAAAGGAATGCAGGAATAATAACTAGAAATAAAGGACCACAACAATAGATGCAACCATTAGAACCATTCAATATTTGGAAAATTATGGGATCCATCATACCACTATCAAATGGAAAGTCATACATTATTGTGATTGTTGATTATTGCACCAAGTGGGTAGAAGCAACTACAATTAAATATTGCATAATCATAACAGCTACAAAATTATTTCAACAAAATGTGGTGAATAGATTTAGAGTACTAAGAATGTTAATATTATATAAGGGAACTCACTTCACTAGAGCGACATTTAAGAAGTTAATGCAACATCTTGGGGTAAATCACGGATGAGCATCTAAAATAGGAATATTTCTTAATAAATAATGTTTATTTTAATTTATATTAAATCATTAGTAAGTATATTTTAATAAATTATTATAATCTATATTTTTTTCTATCTTATTAATAATATTTTTGGATATCTTAATGATGTGTTCTAGAGAAATATTAACAAAGAGTTTTGCAAGATGCACATGAATGGCCATGCAGTGATAATTATGCAAGAATAAGAACAACATTGAAACTTATGATGATAGGATACGTATGGGCTACCATATTAAAGGACACACACCGATTTGCATAATCTTGTGAAATATGTAAAAGGAATGCAGGAATAATAACTAGAAATAAAGGACCACAACAATAGATGCAACCATTAGAACCATTCAATATTTGGAAAATTATGGGATCCATCATACCACTATCAAATGGAAAGTCATACATTATTGTGATTGTTGATTATTGCACCAAGTGGGTAGAAGCAACTACAATTAAATATTGCATAATCATAACAGCTACAAAATTATTTCAACAAAATGTGGTGAATAGATTTAGAGTACTAAGAATGTTAATATTATATAATGGAACTCACTTCACTAGAGCGACATTTAAGAAGTTAATGCAACATCTTGGGGTAAATCATGGATGAGCACCTAAAATAGGAATATTTCTTAATAAATAATTTTTATTTTACTTTATATTAAATCATTAGTAAGTATATTTTAATAAATTATTATAATCTATATTTTTTTCTATCTTCTTAATAATATTTTTGGACATCTTATTTTGTAGGACCAAAAAGTCAAGATTAAATGATCTCAAATGAAAAATATAACTGCATCATGATGTCCAAAGCATTAGAATTAATTGATCTTGATTCTTGGTTTACGTAAAATAGATTTTGGACATAAAATTTTTGGTTGGGCAAAGTTGACCATAATGAGAACCCATCAAATCTACCATACAAAAATAAATGATTTGCACCTACCATCAACACGTGAAGTTTGAAGGAGAAATTCAACTAGGATGTTTTGGAAGCAACCTACTAAGTAGATGAAGACTTTGGAACAACCTACCTAGTAGATGAAGAATTGAAAAGCCACCTACTCAGTAGGTGAAGACTTTAGAGTCACCTAGCTAGTAGGTAAAGACTTTTAAGGTCTATTGATGATCCTTGTCTCTCCATTAAATGTACCCATATTTTTGTATAAATTGAGGTGTTGGACTTTGTTCTTCCTAACAATTAAGGAGGGTAGTCTAAGATCTATGTTTCCCTACTATCCAATTGCTCATTCCCTTAAGGAAATTGCTAATTTTTCCCACTCCTCTTTCTATTCTTGTATTATAGTTCTTATTTCAATTATATGAGTAGAGTTGGGAATCTTTTCTCAACACTAGAATAAGGTAAGGAGTCTCAATCATGTATAAATCTTTTCCCATAATCTTTGTATGAGTCAAGGTTATAAAGTTTATATAAATATTATTTCATTTTAATGAAAGAGAAGTTGGAGTTTTTATATATTATTGCTTTATATTAGAAAGCAATTATGTTTTGTAGATGTATAAGTGATTGGTAGGTGAAATATATTGAT
This sequence comes from Gnetum montanum, assembly GCA_015680685.1. Classification (NCBI taxonomy): domain Eukaryota; kingdom Viridiplantae; phylum Streptophyta; class Gnetopsida; order Gnetales; family Gnetaceae; genus Gnetum; species Gnetum montanum. Next base: position 1,271,935 of record MNCI01029903.1, on the reverse strand, counting down.
TGAGAAAAAAACTGGAATATCAAGGAAAAGGGCAATAAGCTCTTGACTTTGCCATTTCTTCTAGGTACTTGAATCATCTAGGGTTACCTCTAGGAGTACGACATTCAGGTGTGTCATAGATGAGGTGATGAACCAATGACATAACTAATTTAACTATAGAATAGCTCATCATTTTGGTATCATTTATGGGGAGGTAAGTGGTATTAAACTACTTAGAATAATGGTTTACACTCTTTTATCATTTTCTTTTTTCTTTTCTTAGTTTTTATTTGTTAGAATAGTTTAGGGTTTAGGGTTTAGGGTTTAGGGATTTTTGTTGCAGATTAGTAGAGTAGTTTTTTCTTCTTCTTCTTCAATTATTTTTAGTTTAATTTATTCTTGTAATTTTCTAATTTTCCTTTGAAAAGAAAATCTAAAAAGTTTGTAGTTGAGAAATAAAATATGAAAAATGATGGGATGTGATATCTCATGGGCCGCGATATTGCATCCTCCGCGATATCGCGTACACGATATTGTGTCGTCCCCTANTCATACAAAAAAAAGTCAGCAATCTAACATGCATAACTGAGAACTGTCAGTTCCTCAACAGCATCGAGTGGTATATACTCATCCTGATGAGTATATACCTGATTTTACTTTTATCCTCCATCAGGACGAACAACTGCGTTGGTGAGATTTGCAAGGTAACATAGTGTTACCTCCAGATTGTGCAGTCCCCAACATGCTCCTCTGTGCTATGGCATAGATAGGCATGATGTAGCTATATGCTGAATATGTTGTAGGTGATTTCGACATAAGGGATTACCATCCTATAGAAGCGCAATGTTTAAGAGACTTGCAGAAGGAGAGCCACCATACATTGTTGAAGGGCAAAGGGGTCCTACACGTCCTAAGCGAAATCGGAGATGGTGAACCCACTATAATAGGTTCTCTATCGAATGATGTTCCTCCTCCTAACGATGGTGAGGAGGTGGGGTATCAGAAATTATGCTCCACGATTCATAACCTTGGTTCTGATACCCAGGAACACCAAGTGTTCACTGAGGGAACAAAAACACATGACAAGGACAGGCACTCGAATCGTCATCACGATCAGGGCCGTAGCCATCAAAGAGAAGGTAAGAAACATTGTCATGGCAATGGTTATCCTTCTTCTTCCCCTTCATCACATCATTCACCCTCTCCTTCCACATCAGGATGCAACCATAGAGAGCACAACAGTGAGGATAAGGGTATGCGAGATGAGAACCCTCGACGAGAGAGTTGAGAGAAAGGACGAGGGCACTCTAGTGAATCAAGGCATGAAAGAAGGGAAAGTAGGGAACAACATAGGCATCATAGATGTCATGAGAGAGATGATCATGACAAACCCCTACTAGTAACCCGGAGTATGTTAGACATTATGGAGGCAGTTAGGATACCTACAAGGCATCAGAAAGACAATCAGATCAAGAGACTTGACATGAATAATATTCCCTAATTTGAGGGAGGATAAAATGCTGATATGCAAAACCATTTATAGGTATTTCATGATGCCTGCGCCTTGTAGAATATTGAGAATGAGTGGTAGAAACTAAAGTTGTTTCCTAGGACACTCATAAAAGAAGTAGAAAATTGGTACCAATCCTTAGAGCCGGAAACCATTAGGAGGTGGAGTACAATGCTAGAATTATTTAACAATAAATATTAGACGTACTCTAGAGTGTCCAATTTGCATAAACAGATCCAAGGATGGAAACAGGGTAATCATAAACCCTTGGATGCTACCATGGGCTGATATTATGCATTACTACATCATTGCTTGGGCCATAGCTATGCACAACGGGATTAACTTCGCCACCTTGTAGATGGGCTAAGGTACGAAACTAGGAGAACCCTTGGGACATATGCCCAAGGGAGATTATCTAAACTTAGGTCCCATGAGGTGTATAAACTATTGGAGCAAGTAGCTAAAGAAGAAGGGGAGCTACGGAAAAGAGAAAGCGCGGAAGACTATAATCGTGATCCTTCCCTCTGAAAGAAGGGACTAAGATTCTGCGAGGAAGAGGATGAGTCGCCACTTGAAGAGTTGGTGAATAGAAAGACCTTACCACTTCAAAAGCTAACAACAGAAGTGTCGGCTAAGGTAGATGAAATATGGAGCTCCTTAGATAGTAAAATTGAAACTATCCTGAAAATCATAGAGGAGTCTAAGGAGGAATGAAGTAATGACCATGACAAGAAAAAGCGGGGAGATTCAGACCATGCACATAACAAGGGTAAGGGAAAAATGACTATCGACGATGAGGTTGTGGATTTAGATACAGATAATGACGGTGGATGTGAGATTTGCCAATATGACCATCCTAAGGGATGTTGTCCAATCATCTCACATCTACAAGAGTCTGGGATGTATGCACTCAACCCAAGACTTAACAGACAGCAAGCACCCCAAAGGTTACCTTATCCCCAAGGTAACCCAAAGCAGTTCCACCAACCGTTAATGTACTATCCAAGTGGAACTCTGCCACAACCTATCAGGCAACATGAGCAGTGGCAACATCCACAATCATGGGGGATGTCACCACCTAGATAACAATACCCTTTTTGGAAACTAGACTCATATGGTTATTACGTGCAGCAGCTAGTTTCTCCAAGTGACTCTATGGGTCATGCAACTCCACAACGTCACTACCAGGTTTAGGAGTATTTTAGGACTCCTTCTCCTATGGGAGACACTCCACATGCATACCATCCTTCGAATCCATCTGCCACTCTTACACTAGTAGTTCCACTACCACCCGCTCCAACAATGCAAGGGGAACTCCCCACTTAACCGCAGCAATGTAATGCTACGAGATCCGTAAATCTCCAACCTACTGCTGGTTCTGGCAACCGTACAAAGAAAAGACCTTTATTTAGGACTAGAAGCCCAAACAAGCTCTTACAAACACAAGCAATTGAGTCTGTACTCGCTCCTCTAACAAGTAAGGCTTTGGAGGTCCCTTCAAACCAATACCAGAGCTCAACACATACGGTTATGTTAACACATACCATTACTAACTGGATCAAGGTAGGCCACCTTCCCAAGAAACTCTTTGACCCTGGAAGTCCCTTAATATACCTCCAAGTTGCCGAGAATGAACCACATGAGGCTCTTCTTGACTCAGGTTCTGGAGTTAACTTAATCTCACGAGAAATGTATCAAGCCTGGAACCTGCCTTCACTCAAGAAGAGAAATATTCAACTAGAGATGGTTGACCAGTTCATCACCATTCCCTTGGGATTGGTGGAGGACATCATTACCACTATGTGTGGTTGGTCATACCTAGCTGATTTCCTGGTGATAGAAGTCAACAGTAACAAAGGGGGCTTTTCAATTATAATGGGAAGAGCGTGCCTCAACACCATTGACGCATGCCTAGGAATCCGCGATCTTTTCTTGGAAATATCTAAGGAAAATATTTATGGAAATATTGAGAAGAAGAAACTTCCATGAATCACATACAGTGACTCAGAGGGTGATGACATGGAGGAATGCTCAGCATCTCCTGCATGAAACTGGTGTGCCCAAGAAACACAGATACAATAGTACCTGTATGTGTCAACCACACAACAAGAGAACACCTAGTGGTTGATAGCTGATCAAGAAAGCAGCCCACCAACATGCATGGAAAAAAACTGGGGAAATAACTCACACCTACAATGAAGGCATAGATACATTGGAATATGTGCGTCGTTGACTTCCACCCCTTAATTTAAGAACATCAATGGGGAGAAGTTGGACACTTCTAAAAAATTCAAATAAATGCTCATTACTTTGGATCTCTCCCTTTCAATTCAGTCATGGGGGAGATGGCCACCTATGCTGATCCTTTGAGGCCCTCAGTTCTTTTACATTTTTTTACACATTTTTGTTTAACAAATTTCTTTAACTTTTCTTGTTTTTGTTTTAACATCGTTATACTTTTTCATTTCTTTATTTGTGTGTGTGTTATCCATCTTGTCAAGTTTTTCATTTAATAAGTGTTCTTCATGATGGTATGAACTATTTTCTATTGGTTGCTAATGTTTTTTCCTTTAAGTTATGATGTTGATACTAAGGTATGGTTCTTTTTATATGATAGGCAATGAGTCCACTTCATCCATTCATCCACAAAATTCTATGGTCTCTCTTGGCTTGGAACTGTACAATCTCTTTCTCAATAATAAGAACTATAATGAATCGGTGACTGGGCATTTCTCAAACTAAGGAAGGACTCAAGGATTGAAAAGGGTGTAACTTCAAGGGAACTTGATGCATTTGTGTTAGTCATTCTCTTGGGTGCTTGGATGTTTTCTTCTTGATTTTTCTTACCATTTCACCGTTACCCAATTATCGGAAAGCTAAGTGAATAAAAATAAAAATAACAAAGTCTTTGCATGGTGTGGTTCTCATGCATAAACACAAAAAAAATGGTGGGAATTCAAAGCGCATCCCTTAGATGAAATAAATGTTTGGGCCACAAGCATTGGTTATGGAACTAAAATAAACATGTTCCCTCTAACTAAGGCCCTCCTCGCTTCCCATTCTCTCCTCCTTCATTTCATCAGAATGATAGTGGCTCTTGGGTGAAGGCATTCTTGTTACTTCGAGTGGATGGATTGGCCGAATGCATTAATGTGAAGTTACTGGATGTGGTTGGTTTGAGGCCATACTTGGAATGGGATCTCCTACATTGCATTAACCATGCAATACACAAGGGGTTGTACACCACCTTGTTCCTGAGATTCCATTCCATTCTCTTCTTTCCATCATTCTTCCTCCATTGTCCACCTCATTACCGGTTGTATCATTAGTGTATATTTTGGTTGATGCATTATTTTCTTTTTGGTAAATTCTTGTGGTTAAGACTTTAACTCTTGTTTCAAATGACATTCCTAGAGCCTACGGACTCTTTGAATGTGGGTTTGTTAGGGCATTAAGGGCATGAGCCTGCTTTGGTGAGGACCTACTAACATTCCTATTTGGTGCATCGGTTAATTTCTTTCTCTTAACATTTTTGCAATCAACTTTATTTTGTTCATTTTCATCTTTGACATCCATTTCATCAGTGTTACAGTTGTTTCTTTTTCTCCACCTTTCTTGTTCTTTTTCTTTTTCTCCATTCCATCACTACCAGAGGTTCGCTCTTAATCATGGGGGTCCTGACCCAATTTTTTTAATTTTTTCAATTTTTCAATTTTCTCCTAACCCCTACACTTTGGTAGTCATCAATATTATATCTCCAGACCCACATCAGCCATACCACAACTCAGCCAATGGACTTTTACTGAAGCAAGGTATCAATTGCATTGAGATTTATTTACCCTTGCTAATATAAGATTGTGTTTTGTGTGCAGATGGTAATCATACAACAACAGATTGGATCTGGAGGGAACACTTGGAATGGATTGATGTTGAAGTAATTATGCAAGGAACAAGATTGATGGTGCGCTTATGGATGGACAACAGAAGGTGCAATCCTGGCATTGGCAGCAACATACTTCTTCTCTCTTCTCTCTCTTTTTCAACTGCCAAATATGGCCTGATGTCAAATGTATAAGGTGTTCACTCTTGTTGTTGTCGTGAACACCAGTTTTGTCATGTTCTGTAATGATGATCCATTCACATGTCATCCCATTCACCATTAGTTCCATCCAAGTCAATAATCCCATACCTTCTCGATATTTTGTAAGGAACTCAAGGATGATATCGCGTCCGCCACGATATCATGGTGCGTCGCCAAGTCTATAAATAAGAGGCGGCTCTCCCTTGTTTCATAATATAGATCTAGACCCTTAGTGAAACTCTGGCAGTTTTACCTCTCTAGAGATAGAATAATTTCCATGTGCCTGTAGTAGGAGCTCCAAAGTGAACGGATCTTTATTCGAGCAAATATTGTACTTGAACACAAGTTTGTGTACGGAAATAAAGACGAACTTTTGGATAAACCTTGCAGTGCATGGAATAAGCTAATTACGATTTTAATTACTATTATTTATTTTTTATCATTTAAATTCTTTATTAGTTAATTAAATCTCTCTCAACCCTTCTCCCATAGTTAAGTGCATTTAGTGCGACCACTTCAAGCACGTGTGTTACGCTTAGTAATCCTAGTAACGAATAGTGTTTGGTAACCAAGGTTGCATTGGCTCAGGGTGTGAATGGTAAGTGGGAACGGATACTGATGCTAGGTTCATTAAGGCTTAGTTAGTTAGTTAAAGTTAGTTAATTAGCCTCTTCACCCTTTACCTCATTAGCATAGGCGATAAAACATAAAAGCTATAAAAATCACATACCTTAGACTTACTTAACCATACAACTGTGAAAAATACAAGTTTGGGAAGACAACGGATGATTAACCTTAAGTGTTCCATGAGGTGTGTAGGCACTTAGTCTATGGAATTCGACTAGATCGCACGTGTAACACTCGTATTCGTATGGTTGAGTGTAGGGGTACCTTGCCACTCACCAAAAAATCAGATCTGAAAATTTAGATTTAGATCTTGAAGTTTTAAGTTTGAAAAAAATTAAATTTGATGCATTGGATGTGAAAATTTCTAATTTAAAAAATTTAAAGTTGAAAAATTAGATTTAAAAGCTTAGATTTGAAAAATTTGGATCTAAAATTTCAGATCTAAGAAAATTAAGTCTAAAAATTTTCATCTTTAAGTTCAGATATGGAAATTTGGATTTAGAAAGGTTGATTTAAAAATTACAAATCTACAAGTTTAAATCTAAATATCTTTAATCAAAAATTTTTCTTCCAAATGCAAGATTTATAATTTCAGATTTAGAAAAAAGTTAGATCAAATCCCTCTTACATGGGATAAGGAAACATTCAAAGAGATTTATATTTCTATTTTCATAATAGAGGGGACACCATCAAGTGGAATCCAGAAGATTCAATTAAGTACCTGAACCCTTAGAATGGATTTTATGATTGAAGAAAAAGAGAGAGAAAAATTATTTTCTTTGAAATCTATCAAAATGAAAGTTTTGATATTTTAATTATTTTATTGCATTGAGAAAATTTATTTACATGATTTTGAAAAAGAATAAACTAGGAACAAGGATAATAATTATTAAAATCTCTAGTTTTCTTTTGCTTTGTATATAAATATATGTAGGGTATGGACTTTATGTTTATTTTTTGCTTTAATATTTTCCAACCTTTTTGATGTTAATTAAATAATGAATGATTGGAACTAAACATAAACAAGATAAAGTAACACTAAGAACTATGAGAATCTAATTAAGAAGGATAGGTACTAATAGATGTAAGAGGGATATTATAGCCAACTTCATCTCCTTGAGAGATGGAGATTTAAAAAATTATAAGGAAAAAAACCCTCTAGACACCCCTACTTCAAACAAACATAAACTTAAGAAACCACAAGAAACTCAAAATAGTAAAGGAAAATTTAGAATCAAGTTTCCAATCAACTTACCACAAACTTTTCAAAGGGAAGAAGAATCCACAAAATTAAAATGGTGTAATTTAGTACCATTTGGTAATCCTCTCATTGAGCCAATGGAATCCCACTTTGAGATGCCTCATGTAGGATCAGGTGATAAAAAAGCCAAGTATCTCATGATTTTTCATCAAATATAAATGCTAATCCTATAGGGCAATAAGTTTTATTTAGAAATATGAATGATACACATGTTAATAATTTGGACCCTCAACATCTAGCACATGATCCTTTACATCCAACCAAATACCATCCTTTGTTCATTACTAAGAAAATAAATTTCCTCCAAGACTAGGTGCAATTATAGGTGAATTATTAAATCAAAGAACCACTAGTATTCCATAAGGACCTTTAGTTTATGCCCTTGGTAAGGATGTGGAAGTAAGAAATATTCACCTATTACCCATCTTTAGAGGAACAAATGATGAGGACTGAGTTACTCACTTGAAGGATTTTGAAATAACAATTGCTAGGCTAGCACCACATGGTGAGGATAACACAAATATGGTTACATTCAAATAAAATCTTAGAGATAAGGTAGATTTTTTATTACAAACAAAGGAACCCTTGCATTCTAAAAAGAAAGTAACATTCACCGAAACATTACAAATCATTGGTTACCCAAAGAAACAAGAGGAAGATAATGGACATAATGTAGTTGGTGATGATGATCAAGCAAGTAGAGTAAACACACCTTTCACATCATCATCATCCTCTTTCACATCATCATCATCACTACCTCCTGGACTTCAATCAAAGAAGGCACATGATATACCAACATCATATGATAATAGGTTGGCTAAGAAACTACATTGAGAGAATCATCTCATAAGAATTTTTAGGGATATACATCTCAAAATTTCCTTGTATTAAGTAATTCAAGACACTCCTCTATATGCTAATTATCTTAAAACTTTATGCAGAAAAAAAAGAAACATAAAGATCCCATGACAAGTAGATTTAGTAGATTGTACAATAAATCTTATTTAAAGGAAGCTACCACCAAAATACAAGGACCTTTGAACTTCAACCATCCCCATTACCATTAAGTATAGATACCTTTAGAATTCACTACTAGACTTAGGAGCAGGTACAACCATCATTCCATCTAAGTTAGCTTAACAACTAGATATTTTAAACATCAAGGATACCAACATGACTATATCCTTGACAAATTGTACAATAATATCACCCTTAGGAATAGTGGAGGACATCATAATTAAGATTGAGGATGGATTATACCTTGCTTATTTAGTCATACTAGAGGTTGATTTAGATTGTTTTGCTGTTATTCTAGAAAGACCTTCGTTAGCAACTACTAATGGGGTAATTCATTGTCGCTCAAGATTACTACAACTATCCTTTGCTAATATGACATTTAATCTAAACATTTTTAACCTTATTAAGAATGTTTTAGAAAGATGTCAAGAAGTAAAAATGATTTATGAAGTGGACCCAATGATATTAGCTAAGGATGAAGAAGTAGTGGTTCTTACTAATCAATAGAAAGTCCATATTAATGAAGAAGATCAAAAAATTCATGAATAAATCAATTAGTTGTTGCATTTTGGATCTGACACATTAACATTAGAAAAACCCTTACAACAAAGTGAAATCCAACTAAAGGAACTACTAGCCACCCTTAAATACATCTTTTTGGCTAAGGATAAATCCTTAATCATGAATTCTGAATTAACAATAGAATAAGAGGGTAAGCTAGTAGATGCATTAATTAAAAAAATAAATGCATTTGCTTAGAATTATGAAGATTTAAAGGAAGGAATATCTCCAAACATATGTCAGCATCATTTCTACTTAGAGGGTGCATCCAAACTAATATGAATATCTCCTAGGAGACTTAACCTTGCATTGGGACAAACCATGAAAGAAGAAATCACTAAACTATGGAGACAAGGGATAATTTATCCCATCTTAGATAGTGAATGGGTTAGTCCTATAACTATGGTACCTAAGAAAAATGGCAAATGTCGAGGATGTGTGGATTATAAAAAGGTAAATCAATACATAAGAAAAGATCATTTTCCATTACCATACATTAATCAAAATCTTGAACATTTACAAGGACTTCAATATTATTATTTCTTAAATGAACTTAGTGGTTATAAATGAATAGCTATAATGACTATAGATCAACATAAAACTATATTCACATGTCCTTTTGGTACCTTTGCATTTACAATAATGTCACTTGAATTTTGTAATGCTTCAGCCACTTTTCAAAGAGCCATGACCTCAATATTTGCTGATATGCTAGAAGAATTTGTTGATGTTTTTATGAATGACTTTTCATTATTTGAAAATTTCATTGATCAAATTTTAGATAGGTTAGAATTAGTGCTAGAAAGATGTATTCAAGAAAGTCTAAAGTTAAGCTGGGAAAGGAGCCATCTCATGGTTACAAAAGGGGTAGTTCTAGGTTATGTCATCTCTAGGAAAGGGAATTGAAATGGATCAAAATAAAGTGAAATTCATAACTACCTTGCCCTCACCAGCTCACATTCAAAGTATTAGATCCTTTCTAGGACATGTGGGGTATTATGGATGTTTTATTAATGATGTTTCAAAATTTGCTAAATCACTTTATCATTTATTTGAAAAAGAGATTTCATTTCATTGGAATAATGATTGTGAAAAAGCCTTTCAAAATATTAAAGAGAAGATTATCATAAATCCCATATTGAGTGCTCCAAATTGGGAAATTTCCTTTAATTTAATGTGTGATGCTAGTGATACAACCATAGGATTTGTGTAAGGATAATTAGTTGAGGAAAAACCTAAGGCTATTTATTAAATTTTGCAAAGTTTGCATAATGCTCAAATTAATTATATCATCATTGAAAAAGAACTGCTAGTAATAGTATATGCTCTAGATAAATTTTGACACTATCTTGTCAACTATAAAACTCAAGTATATCCAAATCACTCTACTATTAAGTTTTTGGCCACAAAGAAATTGAAAATTCAAGAATAATGTGATGGAGTCTCTTACTCTAAGAGTTTCACTTGCAAATTCTTGATAAAAAAGGATAAGAAAATGTGGTAGCAAACAATATTTCATGATTAGCCTTACTATAAGAGTTTAGAATGCTAGGGTTTCTTAATGATAAATTTCCAAATAAAAACCTTTTACATATGCAAGAAAAAGAACCATGGTATGTTGACATTGCAAACTATTTGGTAACCTTAAAAACTTCATCTCAATGGAAAAATAATGTAAAAAAAGCTCCTTAAGTGAGGTAGATAAGTACATTTAGAGTGAACCTTATCTATATAAAATATGTGTAGATAATATTACTCACAAATGTGTTTGTTAATTGGAACAATAATTAATACTTAGAATATGTCATGAAAATTTATGTGGAGGGTATTTTGATGGCAAATGTATAGAGATAAAAGTATTAAATAGTGGATTTTATTGGATGACTCTATTTAAAGATGCACTTGCCTTTGCCAAATCTTGTTACCACTACCAAATGGTGGGTCACTTTGCAAAAGACATGAAATGCCTCAACAACCTATTTCTATTTATGAATCCTTTAATGTATGGGGGATTGGTTTCTTAGGACCATTTCCTCCATCACAAGGAAATTGCTACATTCTAGTGTGTATTGATTATGTGACTAAATAATTTGAAACAAAAGCTACCATAACTAATGATGTAAAAGTAGTAATTTTCTTTCTTTGCAAACATGTTATAACAAGATTTGGCATGCCTAGAGTCTTAATTAGTGATCAAGGAACTTATTTTGTAAATAAAAATATGGAACATCTTGTGATGTCTTATGGAATTCTACATAAACTAGCAACACCATGTCACCCACAAACTAATGGTGAAGTTGAATATGCGAATAGAGCTATAGTTAGGATATTGATGAAGTAGGTCTAGCTTTAGGTGTTATACAAACCTAAAATGTGTGATCCATGTCAAGGAGGTAAATTTAAAAGTAGCCTTATAAAATAAAATTTTTAATTTAATTTCTAATTTAGTATTAGCCTCAATCCTAGTCTTCATCTTAAGCCATGGTCATATGGGAAATATTATCTAACACTATTGCCAGTATTTCCTACTTCTATAATCAGTTCCCATTCTCTATTTATATTCAAAGTTTTGAAAGAATATAGTATATGTTTTACAAATTTTTAACTTGGAAAAATGAATCTTATCTAATTTTATAAGTTGACATGTAATGATAATAATGCCACATGGATCTTTAGGCCATACATCATATCTATTTCTATGCTCTAAATTTTATTTAACTAAAATAAATCAATAGTTAACAAAGTAATGATAAATTCTTGGTCTACTAAAATGCTTCCTAGATAATTATCTCCAAAAAAAACAAAGAAAAGAAGAAGAAGAGGAACATATGTGAGGATTGAACTACAACATGGGAAAAGTTTTCCATGAAATTGTGTTCATTAGTAGTGCAACTAAGTGGCTAATACCCATGTCAGAATTCAGCTTGTGAAGTGATGTCCACCATGGACAAAGTTTCCTACTAGAAGCACTAANACTTACTAGGTAGCTAACTCCCAAGACATCATAGATGAATTTCTTTCAAACTTCACATGCTAATGATAGGTGTAGACCATTTCTTCCTATATGATGGATTTGATGAGTGCTCTTCATGGAAAACTTTGAATGACCATAACTTTCACATTTAGAATCTATTTTACACAAACCAAGGATCAAGATCAATAAATTCAAACATTATAGACATGATGATATAGATATATTTTTCATTTGAGATCATTTAATCTTGATTTTTATCCTACAAAATAAGATATCCAAAAATATTATTAATGAGATAGAACATAATATAGATGATAACTATGGGCTAAAATATACTTAATAGTGATTTAATATAAAGTAAAATAAACATTAGTTTTAAGAAATATTACTACTTTAGGTGCTCATCATGAACCTGAACTTGCATTTTGCTAGTCCCCTAGTAAAATAATGTGAAAGAAATAACAAGTACCAAAAACTCATTAAATATTTTTCACAAGGAAATTGAAGTACTCAAAGGAAAATATCTATAATTGGTCTTTATTAGTCATATACTAAGTAACCAACCATGAACTCTTGTTATTATTTGTAAAATTATTCTTTTCTCTTCTTTCTTTTTAAAGCATACATCCAATGCATTGAACAACCAACATGTCAATCTTTAAGTCATTACATTAGATGAATTTGTTTACAAATGGTAATGAGTTATAGGAATTAATTAGAAGTATTTAGTTGTATCTTATTTGAATTAATTTTTTTGGGTTTATTTATTTATTATATATTTTAATATATAATTTTTTAGTTTCTATTTTATTTGTGATTTATATTGGAAATCATTCTAAACTTCCTNAATGAAAAATATATCTATATCATCATGTCTATAATGTTTGAATTTATTGATCTTGATCCTTGGTTTGTGTAAAATAGATTCTAAATGTGAAAGTTATGGTCATTCAAAGTTTTCCATGAAGAGCACTCATCAAATCCATCATATAGGAAGAAATGGTCTACACCTATCATTAGCATGTGAAGTTTGAAAGAAATTCATCTATGATGTCTTGGGAGTTAGCTACCTAGTAAGTAAAGACTCTAAAACCACCTACCAAGTAGGTGAAGACTTGGGAATTTGCCTACCTAGTAGGTGAAGACTTTGAGGCCACCTACCTAGCAGGTGAACACTTTTAAGGCCCATTGATGGCCCTTGTCTCTCCATTAAATTATCCATATTTTGTATAAATTAAGATGTTAGGATATTTTTTTCTTAACACTTTAGGGTATTATAGGATCTATATTTCCCTACTGCTTGATTGGTCATTCTCTTAAGGTAATTGCTGATTCTTCCCACTTCTCTTTCTATTCTTGTATTATTGTTCTTATTTCATTTGTATGAGCAGAGTTGGAAATATTTTCTTAACACTAGAGTGTGGTAATAGGTTTCGTCTAGGTATAGAAATTTTCTTATTAACTTTTTATGAGTCAAGGCTATAAATTTTGTACAAATATCATTTCATTTTAATGAAACAAAAGTTGAAATACTTATGTATTTTTTGCTTTATGTTAGAAAGCAATCATGTCTTGTGGATGTACCATCAATTGATAGGTGACATATTTTAATCAAGGAAGAAGTTAGGATGTCAAGGAAAAAGGTGATAAACTCTTGAGTTCATTATTACATTTGGGTACTTAAATCACCCAGGCTTATCTCCATGAGTATAAGATTTAGGTGAGTCATAGATGAGGTGATGAGCTAGCAATATAATCGATCTAACTATAGAATAGCTTATCAATCATAAATGCACTACATCTTATCATCCTCAATTGAATGGTCAAGCTAAAGTAACTAATATAGAAATCACATGAAAATTAACTAGAACTATTAGTAAATATAGGAAAGATTAAAGTACTAAACTTAATGACACTCTATTGACATATTGATCTTCTTGGAAGCTTCCTATAGAGTATTTCTTGTATGAACTAGTTTATGGTAAATTACCTCCTATGCCAATCCAAGTAGAGATAAATACCTTTACAACCACCTATGTGCTTGACTCTAACTTTTACTTGGCCCAAAAAAAATGATTAATAAACCTAATCTACTTAATGAAAATAGATTAGTAGCCTAGAGGAGCCACGAAATTTATAAGAAGTATTCCAATTATAAACATGATGTGAAGATTAGACAAGTTTCTATTAGACTTAAAGAGAGAGTCCTTCATTATAACTCAAATCATATCGTTTAAAGGATGAAGTTTCAAACTTTATGGGAAGAGTCCTATATAGTTCATGCCACATATCAATTAGGTTTCATGCAAATATATCACCCAAATAACCTACAAAAATTAATCCTTCTTAACATTCAACAAGTTAAACAATTTTATAACTTTTCTTTCCCAAGAAAATCTATCATGTATTGATGTGGGGGTGTCATCTTTTGTATTAGGAACCAATCATCCTTTTTAGATTTTTCTTTCATTTTTTTTCAATTTCTTATAATTTTTCTAAATTCTTTAATATCTTTTCTATTCTTTTATATTTTCCACAATTTCTTACCATTTCTTCATTCTTTAATATATTTCAAGTTCTTTATACAATTTTTATTTTTGCATATTTTTCATTATTTTTACTATTTTTAATGTACATATTTTTGTTGATTTTTCTAATAAAGTATCAAGAAAGATGTAGTTGAAACAATAATAATTTCACTCTATGTTATCAAATCATTAAAGGACTAATGATATACATATTTATACCACATCATCCATCCACTCATTTTCAATAATAAGTGATTGTTACCATGGACATAATGACATTCTCATCATGATAAAACTAAAATAAAATTATGATCATTATGTGTGGATAGAAAGGTGAAGAACCAAGTGAGAATAGAAAAGGTGTGACATCAAGGGTGTAATGACTATAAAATTTGGTGCTAGAAAATCAAAAATCCTAGTGCATAATAGTCTAACTCTAGGATCCATAGGCCTCAAAAAAGGATCTAGAGCACCTCAAACAATATTACCAATCACTTGATGACTTAGAGGTTTGTTACTAGGATGAAATCATGATGAAATGAGAAAATGCATAATGAACAAAGCTGACACCAAACTATAGTTGTAGAAAATATGAAAAATACTAAAAATTTTTTGTATTAATTCTATAAAATACAAGGTTTAGAGAGTACAAGATGTGAAACTGTAATTGTTCCATAGCTCAAAAATGATGATGAAAATATGGCTTATGGATGGGCAGTGTGTGTCCTACAGTCCTCCCAAATGTGCCTAGTTCATTAGTTCATTCATATGTTATCACAAGATCTTGGTGCTCCAAATATCTACTATTGAAAATGGCTCTAGACTCTTGAATCTCTCTCTTTCAAAAGTTACAAGTTTGAAAAAGTTGCAAAAATTCCAAAAAGTCCTTAAGATGACGACAATTTTAGTTTAAATAGATCATGCATTCGCTAATTATTTGCTAACTAGATTCTAGTTGATTTTTGACAAATTCTACAATGTTTTAGATGCTTTTGATGTTCAAAATCTACAATGTATGGCATACCAATTTTTTTTAACTTTTTGGGCATATAAATACAACGTATTTGGCACTTTCACCATCCAAAAATATATCATATGAACCACCAATGTATGCAGCTTTTTTGCCAAATTTGATGACACATTTAGGCTATTTTCATGGCCCAAAATCTAACTTGTATGCCATCAACATTTTTTACTATTTTCTACTAATTTTGGCAACGTTTTTACATTTTGGGCTTGCACACATTGGCATAAATGAAATTTCCAACTTTTGAACTGTAAATTATACTCCACACATGACAAAATGTCCAAAAATTTGTAAGAATAAGGTCATGGGGTAGGATTTTTGATGAAAAATAACCTTTAAATTCCCATCAAATTATAATGTTAACTCTTGGCTATTAGACTTTTTATTTGTCACATGAATGTTTCTTTGGTGTGTTTTATTGGTTGCTCTTTATTGATGTTTAAAGGATTTGTGAATCAAAAAGTTAGAAGGGGGGTTGAATAAGTTTCCTAATTTAAAATTGCTCAGCCACAAAAAAAACATCAATTTTATGTGGTTTCCCAACTTAGGTACATCCACACTTAGTGGGTAGAATCTATGCACACTTCTAGACTTTGTTTTTTTAAAATGTGATTTGAAGGGCACCTTACCTTGTATAAGCTTTGAGCTTCTTTTGTATGTTTTGTCACTACAAGGCCACTCAATCTAGCAAGGTTTCAATAAGATCAAAATGTGGTTTAGAGGATCCCACAACCTTTACAAAATTGAGCTCTACAATAGAGTGTTTTGACATCACAAAACCACTTAATCCCTTAAGATCCCAATAAGCTCAACAAGGATGTCTTGTCACAAAAAGAACATTAATCCTGTAGGGCTACAAGAAAGAAAGAAAAGATACAAGAAAAGACTATAACTAAATTTATAGATCCTTGAACTTGAAGCTCAATACAGTCAACACACATGATTGATAATACAATGAGAAAAAAAGACTAATTTGCTTAGAAAGCTAATGATAAGTCTTTCTATGAATAATGCTTACACAATTCCCAAGATTTTGACATTGTCTTATAACTTTGGAATTTCTTAAAACTCCTCAAAATTCATGCAACGAATATCAAATGACTAGCATCAACGTCTACTTCAAAGTTTAAATGTCTATCTAAGATAGTCCTCAATGTAGGAGAGATGTATACTTGGAAAAGTAGATGTCTACTATGAGACGTCTTTCTATAGATGTCTATTATGTGATTTAGATGTTTGCTATTTCTACCAAATGTCTACTCTTAGAAGTACTTTGAGAGATGAATATTTTTTATGACCTTTGGGCTTCTCAGTAGTTTTCAAAGCATCTTTGCTTGATTTTTGGACTTGGTTTCCATTCCTACTCTCATGTAGTCCACTTAGTCTTTGTTTTGACATCTCACCATATATCTCATTTCTTGAAATATTAAATCTCCATGTGAAGTTCTTATTCATGGTCCTACAAAATCACAATCACACACATACATTCTACCTTCTCCATTTTCCTTAAGTTTTTGACATACCAAAAGCTCAACAATTTCCCCCTAGTTGGTGATGTCCAAAACTTAAGAAAATGGGTTAGTATGATTCATAAAATCTATAAAAAGATCATAGTTAATCTTTTTCCCTTTTTGGACATAAACAAAAAGGGCTAGAGGAATCCCCCTAAATATATGCATGACATTTTTTTTTTGCATTTTTATATTTAGGAGTAGCTATGTTTTATTGAAAATTAAGGTAAAAACTTACTTTATAGGACAAGGTCATGTTCCCATGCCTTTACAAAGAGTAGTGAGTCACCTTTCATTAAGGGGCTTCATGAAATCATTTGCAAGTTGATTTTCTTTTGCAATGAACTCTAGCTTTACATGTCTAAGTTGAGTATGTTCTCATAATAGATTGGTATAGAGGAATATATTATGACAATAGTAAAGATTTAGGAGTAGCTATGTTTTATTGAAAATTAAGAACTACTGTTGTCATAATAGATTGGTATAGATTGAGGTTTGATCCCTAAATCTTTAAGTGTTTCAGTCATTCATACAATTTGTGCACAACAAATTCTAGTTGAAATGTACTTGGATTTGGCCATAGAGAGTGTTGTGGATGTTTTCTTTTTGGTTGCCTTGGAGATAAGACTTTTTCCTAGGAAAAATAAATTTCCACTAGTGCTTTGACAATCATCTGAACAACCTGCCCAGTTTGCATCAAAATACCTAGCAAGATCAAGTAGGAAATCCTTTGGAAACCAAAGTCCTCAATTAGTAGTACCTTTTAGATAATGAAAAATACATTTAATAGCCTTTAGATGAGATTCTTTTAGATGTTTTTGATATCTTGCACAAATTCCTACACTTAATGTTATATATGGCCTACTAGAAGTTAAATAAGTAGGCTACCTATCATACCTCAATAAAGCATGAGATCAATAGGTTTTGCTTGATCATCTTTGGTGAGCTTAAAATTTGCAAAATAGGAGTATTTTTTACCTTTACTTCTACCAAGTTGAATTTGAGTAGTAGATCTTTGATGTACTTAGTTTGACAAATAAAGGTTACATCTATTTTCTAATTGATTTAGAATCCAAGAAAATTTTTGAGCTCTCCCATCATGCTCATTTCAAAGTTTTATTACATGATATTTAAGAATTTCTTGCATAGAATTTTATTAGTAGCACCAAAAATAATATCATTGACATAAATTTGAATAATAAGTAAATCATTACCTTCACTCTTGAGAAATAAATCAACATTAGCCCTACCTCTTTTGAAGCCATTGGATATAAGGTGTTTTGAGAGTCTTTCATTCCATGCTTTAGGGGCTCGTTTGAGTTCATAGAGAGCATTCTTAAGCTTGAAAACATGATTCAAATTAATGGGATATACAAATACTTTAGGTTGTTCAACATATACCTCTTATTGAATGGTCCCATTTACAAGGACACTTTTCACATCCATTTGATATAGCTTGATGTTCTTAATGCTTGCATATGCTAAAATAAGTCTAAAAGATTCAAGTCTTGCAATAGAAGTAACAGTATCATCAAAATCAATTCCTTCTTGCTAATTATATTCTTTTGTGACTAGTATTTCTTTGTTTTTAATGGTATTTCCATTTTCATTAGTTTTATTCCTAACAATTCATTTTATGCCAATAATTGATTTGTGGATTGGTTTAGGTGTCAATTCTCATACATTATTCCTAATGGATTGATTTATTTCATCTTATATAGCTAGAATTCATCCTTCTTCTCCTTCTACTTCTTTGAAATTTTTGGGTTCTAGTTATGAAAAATATGCCATATGGGCACATATTTCCTTAGTTTGGCTTCTAGTACAAATCTCATCTTATAGTTGTCCAATGAAATCATTGAGCTAGTGTGATCTACTAAGTCTAGGTATTTTAGGTATAAGTGGAGATATCACCTCACATTCATCCTCATGTTCACTATCTATGTCTAAATTTTTATCAATTTGAACCTGGAAGGTACTAGATAATTTTTAAATTGGAACTACTTCATCATCAAGTTGTGGAGAAGTAATGTTACAATCATCAATTATAACATTTGTAGTCTCTTTCACAACATTAGTTCTTTTGTTGAAGACTCTGTATGCCCTACTAATGCAAGAGTATCCTAAGAAAATGCATCATTGGTTTTAGAATCAAATTTTTTCAAGGCATCTTCATCATTAAGAATATAACATTGGGAACCAAAAACATGAAAATAACCAACCAAAGGTTTTCTACCAATCCATAATTTATAGGGAGTTTTATTAGTGAATCTTCTTACCAGTACTCTATTGGAGACATAGCATTTAGTATTTAAGCCAAAAAATTTTAAGGAAGATATTTTTCATTTAATATATCTTTCCCCATTTCAATTAAGATCTTGTTCTTCCTTTCAACTACATCATCTTGTTGAGGAGTCTTTGCAACAAAGAATTAATGAAGGAAGACATTCATTTGACAATATTATTCAAATTTAGCATTCTTAAATGCACCTCCATTATCATTGGTGATGACTTTGACACCATAGCCTTTTTCTTTCTATATTTGATTCCAAATTCTTAGGAAATGATCAAATACTTCATCCTTGTGATATTAAAATGCAACCCAAGTAAGACAAGAGTAGTCATCTACAATGGTTAGAAAATACCTTATCTTTAACAAACAAAGCATTTGAGAAGGACCAACCAAATCCATCTGAAGTAAATCTAAGAGATGAGAGGTAGAGATGCAATTTTTGTTACCAAACCTTCCCCTTGTTTTCTTTCATTTTTGGCATGATTCACAAGTGTTCAAATTGAAATCTTTGAGTTTAGGCAATTCAAAAACCATTTCCTTTGTCACTAGGATTTGAAGTATTTCTTTGTTTATGTGGCCTAATTTTCTATGCCACATACGAGCATCATCTATATTACTGATCAAACACTTGGATTCAAGTTTAGGATTATCTCCAAATACAATGGTGTAAACATTTTCCTTTGTAGTTCCTTTTATAACAATATTTCATGAAGCTAAATCTTTGATTTTGCAAGTTTCTTTTAAAAATGTAACATTGAAATTTGAATCATAAAGTTGATTGACATTGAGAAGATTATTCTTTAGTCCTTTAACAAAGAAAATGTTATTTACTATAGGTTGACCCTTACCTGTCCATCCTATGATACCAATACTTGTTATAGAAGCTTCCATGTCATCTAAAAATGTGATGGTTCCACCATTCTAATCTGGAAAGTGTATGAATTGGGATTTATCTCCAATCATATGTCTTGAACAACCACTGTCAATATACCATATGCTTATTTTAACAGCAGAGAGAGCAACTTGAGCCATCATGTTTTGTTTTAATTTCTTCTCCTTTTGCTTCCAAACTTTCTTTTTCTACAAGGCATCTTGTCTAGGCTATTTTTAAAAGACCAAGTGTAGTGTTTCATCCATAGATGGCAACAAGCCTGAACATGTCCAAATCTTCCATAATAAAAGCAATTTAAGGTCTTAAATATTCTCATATTACCAAACTTGGAAGGTCATCCTTTTGAATATCTTTAAGAAGCCTTGATATGCTCTTGGTCTTTGAGCTTTTCCTCTAAAAGTTTCTTATTAATCTACTTAATAACATTGCTTAGCCTTTGAATCTCAACCAATATCTCTAAGTTTTCTTTCTCAAGATAGTAACATTCTAAATTCAGAGTTGAAATCTTTGTCTCCTTGTCATGTAATATTTATTTCATTTTAAAGCGTAGACTTTGAAAGAAAATAATTTCATTGCAAAGCAACAAATACCTTTCTTCAAAGGAGATTTCATCTCTTTTATGATGACAATTATGATCATCAATAGATTCTTGATTCATCAAGGTAGGACATAGATGATGAGTAACTTTTGATGCATCCTTTGGATTTCTTTTCTTATCCAAATTATTATAGATGTTGCTAGACCTGTAGTTACAATCTCTTTTGGAGGCCATATGGCCTCTTTCATTGCATATCCAATTGAATGTAGAAGAGGAAATATAAAGTTTACCTTTGCTTCTAAAGAAGAGGAGTTGAATGTAGCTTTTCAAGATGAATTTGATGGAGCATATCAGTATATTTGTCCAATTGACTCTAATAGTTGCTGGTGATTTGATATTAGTTGTCCCTTCCATGTTCATGTTGAGTTATGCGTGTAAGATTACTAGGCTCTATTACCACTTGTGGATCAAGAACTTAGAAGGAAGGTTAAATAAATTCCAAAATTTAAAAATTCTCTAGCCAAAAAAACACACCAATTTTACATGGTTCCCAACTTTGGTACATTCACACTCAAAGGGTAGAATCTATGCACACCTCTAAACTTTATTTCTTTAGAATGTAGTTTGAAGCACACAATACCTTGTACAAGCTTTGAGCTTGAATTTGGAGTGCTTTGTCACTATGAAACCACTCAACCTAGCAAGGTGTTAACAAGCTCAAAATGTGGTTTAGAGGATCCCACAACCTTTACAAAATTGAGCTCCTCACTAAAATGTTTTGATGTCACAAAACCAGTCAATCCTATAGGATCTTGACAACATCAATAAGGATGTCTTCTCGCAAGAAGTACATCAATCTATAGAGATAAAAGAAAGAAAGAAAAGATACAAGAAAAGAATGTAACTAAATTTACAAATCCTTCAACTTGAAGCTCAATACAATCAACACATGCAATTGATAATGCAATGAGGAACAAAAACTAATTTTCTTAGAGAACCAATGATGAATCTTTCTATGAATAATGATTGCACAATTTCCAAGATTTTAACATTGTATGATAGCCTTGGAGTTTCTGAAAACTCCTTGGAATTCATGCAACAACTATCAAATGACTAGTATAGACATCTACTTGTAGTTTAGACATCTACCTAAGATAGCCCTCAATGTAGGAGATACATCTATGTAGAAAAATAGATGTCTACTTTGAGACATCTACTATGTGAGTTAGAACTCTACTATTTTTGCTAGATGTCTACTCTTAGAAGAACTTTAAGAGATGAAGAATTTTTATAACCCTTGGAATTCTATGCATTCTTCATAGCATCTTCATTTAATTTGAAGACTTCATTTTCATTTGTGCTCTCATATAGTCTACTTAGTTTTCATTTTGACATCTCACTGCAGATCTTGTTTCTTGAAATCTTAGATCTTCATGTGAAGTTCTTGTTCATGGCCTTGCAGAATCAAAATCACACACATACATCCTACATTATTCATTTTTCTTAGCGTTTCAACATATCAAAAGGTCAAAAGGATTGACTCAAGAGACATCAACAAAGAATATGAAACGTTGTCATAGGTTCATCACCAATGCTTCCTCTTCACACTTGATTCCATAGCTATTAAACCATGCTATAGAGTGATCATGGTGATGAAATAAGATCCTAATGGAATTTTAGGAGTTTGAAATGAGATAAAGGGTATACTGGTTATCGGGGAATGGTCACATGGGCTAACAAGAAATTCCAAATGTTGACATCATGGCTATGGTGTGGTAGTGATATGTGTACTAGCTAAAAAGATCTTCATGCTTCATGCTTGAATTTTTAGTTACTTGATGATGTCTTAGAGGAACCAAAAATCCATTCTTAGGCTTCTTTGGCTACTTGACTCTTTTATTTTAGAGTCATTGACTTGATTGGCTTTAGGCTACATTAGCCTCTTAGCTTTGTCGGTAATTTTCTTTCCCATTTTTTTGAGTGGTGAAACCTTCATTGGGTTTCAATTCCAAGGCCAAATTTTGTCTTTCTTTCTCATCAAATGAGATGTGTTACATTCAATGAACTTGATGGTAAACCGTGTCAAAGGAGATGTCACATGGCCATGATGGATGAATGTCAAACATAGGTCTTCATCATTATCAAGATAAGGAAGGTTGTAGTTTGGCTATTGGGATATGGCTCAAGAAGGATAACAAAAGTGATGTGAGGTAAGCACTCTTGGCATAGTTGAACAAGCTAATCAAATCTCATGCATCAAGGTCATGCAGTAACTCATTGTTGTGATGAGTCACACCCCTGTGATGACTTTGAGCTTCATCCTACAAGAACTCCAATAGGATAAGAAAACAAGTCAAAGAATACATGTTGTTACAAGATATTACATAAGGCCATTTGAGACAACAAATAGATATAGGCCACTATTGATTATACTTGGTAAAACATGAGAAATTTGTACTTTGTTTCATAGATTTATACAAAGTTTGTCATGCTTTGAGGCACTAAAGAGAGATATGAAGTCATGCAAGCTCACATGTTATAGGCTACATGGTCTACCAATATTACATTCTCATTCAAACCTGCAAACAAAAGGTCAACAACACTAAAACCAAATATGTCAATGTTAGATGTAATTAATCTCATGTGAAGGCTTCAATGTTTCTTTGCAGGGATTTGATGATATCTTGAGTGAACTAGGATTTTGATGAGGAACTTGGTTTTAAGGTTTTCTTCTCATCATTATGGATTTGAAGTGGAGAATTTGACCAAGTAGCCTTTTGTGTTCAAGGAATTTGGTTAACCAACACTAATGAAATAAGATCAACAACACTAAAACCAAATATGTCAAGCCTTTGACTATCTAGCCTTAATATCATGTTAAGGAATTTGATCACTTGAGAACATAAATGTTTCTTACCAAGTATGAAACGTAAATGAAATAATAATATGAGTGCCAAGATCTAAGAACAAAGAGAAATGAAATATTATGACAAACAAGAAAAACAAAAAACTATTATATTAAATAATCTATGAAAGCAAAGGTTTAGAAAATACAAATAGTGGATTGTGAAAGCCTAAGAATACAAAAATCTTTATGAAAACTAATGCAGATGGTAGGGTGTGTTCTACAACCAAATTTATGATTGTCTTTCTTTAATTGATCTACTCTTGGAAGTTGATTGTGATAGGTTCTCTTTACTCTAGATGATCTACACTAGTTAGAAATGGCTATGGACTTTTGAATTTTTTCTTTGCTTCGAATGTCTCTAATTTAGATGAAAGAAACAATGGTTCAAAATTCCTTAAACTAATGTAAAAATTTGCTTAAATAAGGTGTGAATATCTTGATATTTTGCTAATTTGATTTTGCCATGATTTTTAACAAATTTTGCAACATTTCAGAAGCTTTTGATCACCAAAATCTACACCATATGATACACCAACATTTTTTATCTTCTTAGGTTGAAATACCAACTTATTTGGCACTTTCACCATCAAAAAATACAACATATGAACCACCAATGTATGAAGCTTTTCTTGCCAAATTTGATTCCACATTTGGGCTATTTTCATGGCCACCAATGTTTTTGATGTTTTTCTACCAATTTTGGCAACTTATTTACTTTTTGGGCGTTCGCACATTGGCTTAGATGAAATTTGCAACTTTTGGGTTATAAACTTCATTTTATATGTGAGAAGTTATCCAAACTTTTGTAAGAACAAGGCCATGGGGTAGTATGTTTGATGGAAAAATAGGCAATTGTTTCTACCTTTAAATTTCCATCAAATTACAATGTAAATTCTTAGCTATTAGGCTTGTTATACATAATACAAATTTTCTTTGTGGTGTCTTAATTTCTCCTCTTGTTAATATTTGAAGGATTAACCCAAGAGAAATCAACAATGAATGCAAAATAGCACCACAAGTTCATTAGCAATTCTTCCTTTCCATAGTTGATTCTATAGTTGTTGAACCATGTGGACATGAAATAAGATCACACAATGGAATGTTATGAGTTTGAGATGAGATAAATGCTATATTGGTTATTAGGGAACATTCATGTGGTCTATTTTAATGGTCACATGGATTAACAAGGAATTTCAAATGTTGACATTATGGCTTTCGTATTGCAATGACATGTGTGTTAGTTTAAAAGGTCTCCATGCTTCATCCTTGAACTACTGGTTACCTGATGATGTATTAGAGGAACTAGTACTCCACTCTTATTCTTCTTTGGCCATGAAACTTCTCTATTTTATAGTCATTGGTTTTTACTAGGTTCAGGCTACATTCGCCTCTTGGCTTTCTTGGTAATTTTCTATTTTTTTTTACGGGTAAAATCTTCGTTGGTCTTCATTGCTAAGTATGAATGTTGTTTTGTTTCTCATTGAATGAGATGTGTTACATTCAATGATCTTGATAGTAGAGCATGTTGAAGGAGATGTCACATGGTCATGGTGCATGGATGCCAAACATAGGTTTTCATTACTATCAAGGTAAGGAAGGTTGTAATTGGTTATAGGGTTATGGTTTAAGAGGGTGACAGGAGTGATGTGCAGTAAGCACTATTGGCATAGTTGGACAAGCTAATTGAATCTAATGCATCAAGGTCATGTGGTAGCTCATTGTTATGATGAGTTATACCTTTGTAATGACTTCAGGCCCATCCTACAAGAACAACTCTAAGAAGATAAGAAAATAAGTCAAAGAGTATATGTGATTACAAGAGATTGCATAATACCACATGAAATAATAGGTAGAATACATGCCATCATTGGTTACAACTAGTAAAACATGAGAAATCTACATTTTATTTTCTAGATTTATACAAAGTTTCTAATTCTTTGTGATGCCAAAAATAGATAACATGTTACATAGGCTTACTTGTTTTGGGCTACAAGGTCATTGATGTCAATTAGTCACCCATGCTTACAAATAAAGACAAACAAAGGCTATAGGAAAATATGTTGGCATTATATATAATAAGGTTTGTGATAGGAATGGTTGACTAGATTAGTTAATCCCATTTATTTCTGCATTCTCCGTTGTTGTAAGCTTTGGTGACTAAGAAAGATCCTTCACAATTAGCCAAGAACTTGTCTGCATGCTGACAAATAGACTTAAGGACAAGGTCTTCTTGTTTGGCTTTCTACCTATTCAGATCATGATGATGTTATTATTATTTCTTTTACCTTTCTTGATATCATTTTGTGTGAGAAACTACTTTTATTCACTTCTCCTCTATTGAATTGAGGTCAATGGTACACAACTTCTTATTCTGCTAATTAATGATGAAGTTAGATAGAGCTGTCCTTAAGGATGACACCTATAACTCAAGAGGCACACTAGCTTCAGATCCATAAACAAGGCTATATGGGATGGCACTAGTTGCAATTCTAAAGGTTGTCCTAAAGGTTCAAAGTGCATGTACAAGTCATTCATGCCACTTGTGTTTGCTATTATTTAGCATCTTTTTAAGAAAGTTTATGACGACTTTGTTGTTGGCTTTGACTTGCCCATTAGCTTGTGGATAGTATGATGATGAAAGGAATGTTTAATGTTTGATTGTTGACAAAAGGTTTGTATTTCTTGGCTACTAAACTATGATCCATTTTCTATGACTATGGTTTAGGGTATGCCAAAATGAGATACTATGTTATGTAATATGAATTTATAGACTTGTTGAGATGTTATTCTTCTTAGAGGAATGGCTTCAATTAACTTTGTAAAAAATTCGATTGTGGTAATGATGAAGCTATGCCCTATGAAAGAATTAGGCATTGTAGGTTCAATAATGTTGAATCCCCATAGTTGTAATGGCCATGTGATTTGAGTAATATGTAACTCAATTGGTGGTACATGTATTAAGTTGTCATGTCATTGATAGGAATCACAAGTTTTATCCTTCTGCAGGAAGTCACTTTCCATTTAGGGCTAATAGTATCCTAATCATCTAATCTTTATAGTCATGGCTCTAGGTCCTATATGTCATCCACATATGCCCTCTTAAACCTACTCAAGGATTATGCGAGCTTTAGTTTTGTGCAAGCACACTAACAATATGTCATCATAGGACCTTTAACATAATGTGTTAGTGGCTATGATAACATATTGTTTTGATCTTTTACATACATTGTCCTTTTGGGAAGTAGGTAGGTTCTATGGAGATTCACCATGCATTAGGTAAAATTTAATATCATCATATCACTCTTGTTGTGGAATACTGTCAATGGTAACTATAGATGCACCTCCAGTGATCTATGTGATAAAAAGAGCACAGTTCTTCGTCAAAGAAGGTAACTTGCTAGACACATCTAGCATTACACTTAGGGCTAATATTCCAATGACATTGGCTGAGGCATTCTTAGTTTAGTGTAGATGTTGGATGCCAACATCTATAAACTATAGCATGATTTTTTTTGGCTATGTCACAATAAGATTGTAAATGTTTAGCTTTGCATGCATAAACCTTAGTTACTTGGTTAACAATAAGTTGTGAATTTTCCTTTTATCATTAAACATGTGGTTCCTTGATTACGAGCTACCATCATTCCTTTGATTAACCCTTCATATTCTACTACATTGTTGATGCATGGAAATTAAAAATAATAAATGAAAGATTGGATCATACCAGAGGATGATATTATGATGGTGGCAACATTGGCCCCATGGGTAGTTGAAACTCTATCAAAGTGCATGATGGCCTCATATCCTTCAAGTACCTTGTTAACAATGTTAACATACTTATCAAGGAACTCAGGGTCTATGGTTGCATTGTCCTTAACTAAGGAAGTTGCAAGTTGAGCAACTATATCTTGACCTTTTTTTTAGGCTTGGAAGATGTAATGTAGGTCAAACTTAGCTATTATGTGTAATACCCTCCTTCTTATCCTTAGGACAAAGAGCATTATGTGGGGTAACAATAGAAACCAAAGGTTGATCATGGTATAGTAATGAAATCATTTCATTCTAACGTAGTGAAAGGAAGTATGGTTAAGCCATGACCAAGAGGAAGAAAGGATTAAAAGACAAGATAATGGAAAAAATTATATCTTTTAATATTAATATGAATATATATACAAGTAATTTAAATTATTAACATCCTCTAAAAGAAATTTTACATCAATAACATTTTAAATTCCACATTTATCTCATCCAAAACATCTTACATAAAGAAATATGATAAGTTCTCATTGTCACTACCTAATTTATAATCCATACAAAAATCTAAGCACGTGAATCAAGTTAATATATATATGAACTAGCAATTATAGTTCGAAATAACATATAATGTCATCATGTGTTATGAACATCTCTAAGGTACCAAAAGTACTCCATGCTCTTCCTAGATCAAAATATTTGTATAGAAAACAAAACTATTAGCTATCGTTGAGTGAATAACCTTGGCACCATCTTTTGGCCAAATCAAGGATAGGTTTCATAGGGGTTAGGTTGTGCATGACAACCTACAAAATAATTAGTGTAAAGCATATCCAAACAACAACCACTACAACATCAAAGATCATCCATCAGAAACATGCAAAATATCCAATACCATACATCTATTAATGCAAAGAGTATCTAAACACACAATCATTACAAACATCCATCAAGAATGGGATTAATCCATTTGAACATTGTACTGGTCTAAAACCAACATCCGTCCACTCCACCCATCAACTAAACAAACAAGAAGACTAGCACGTACCACACTTAATGTCATTGTATATCAAGTTGTCATGAATACTTTTAAATTTCCAAATCAAATTACCATGCACATGGATTTATTATTAGTCTTAATGAATCAAGTTGGTCCCTATGGATCCCCACCAAGATTCGAATCAAGGTGGTCCCTGGGTATTCCCTCCAAGGATTTCAAACATGCTAGTGCTAGAGGTATCCACCTCTAGCATTCTGGAGGAACTAAACAAGATCGATGAGCCATGGATCACCCTCTCCTACTGAATGGGGCTTGTAACAAGAGCCACATTGGTGCACTGATAATGGGGATCAATCATAAAAATCAAACAATCAAACAACCAAACCATCTCCATCATTGAAGCACACATCAAACAATCAAACCAAGACATCATTGAACCATCTCACAATCATCAAAAGATGGCAAACTAACATTGATGGTGAAGAGACTCAACATCATTTTTACATAAGCTAGCAAAAGGACCATTAATCCAACATGTCATTCAAAATCCAAAAATCTGACATGTTCTGCAAAAATTCCAAGAATAACACTCTAGCATGTCCCAACAAATCTAATGGTTCAATAATCCAACAAAATCCAAGATGGAAATTCTCCAAAATTTTAGCACCAAATCACAAGACCAAACTCAAAAAAATACAAGTCCCAAATGTATAAAGATTCATAATAAATTAAAATTCATATCCCTTAAAAAATTTGCAATGTGTAATATCCAACAACAACTTCAAAAGAGATATAGCAATGCCAAGGATTAGCATCAAAAAATGATACACATCCCCCAAAAACTTCACTACAATTCAACATCTCAAATAAGATAATAGGTAAACTAAACAATCATAAATAAAACTCCCATAACTCACACATTCCTATTAATTTTGTCTTAATTAATAATTCAAATAAAATTTATTATCCATACTTAATTATTGTAAAACTATTTAAACAATTGTAGATTCATAGCAATATATATTAGTCCAACATTATAGGTAATAAAAAATAGAGACAGAATGAGTGACTAACAATAAATCTCACATAACTCTACCAAACGATAATCGTTTTAACTTCTTTCACTTCAATTGGAAACATAACATCCACATATAAGTTGGATAAGAATTTTAGAAGAAAGTAAGTGAAAAATATGAATATATTACTAGATGAATATCTGTATGATAGTTTTACATAAATTTAGTTAAATTTAGAGAACTCACAAAGATGGAATCATAACTCTAACTACACATGATAATTTTTTGTGCTTCCACTTGGATCTAGATGGTATATATGTTGTAAGTATCATATTAAAATTTCAGAATTAGAATCACAATAAAACCAGAGATATATCATTAAATCTACCCTACTAAATTTTCTATTATTATAAATAGCATTGGGAAACTAGTACGTAGTTCCTTATTCATAGTAAATTACAATATGATTCCTTCATCGAAGTTGTAGATAATATACTAAGAAATCCAAAAATAGGTATATTGCAATCAAATTCTAAATATATAGAGAGATATGGACATTTTACTGAGCCCTATTTGAATCATTCTAAACCGTCAACAGAGTTCATAAAAAGTACTTTAAATTAAGAAAAATCAACAAATTCAACAATAAAAAATTAGATTTAAAACGTGGCAACAATACCCATTCCAAATATGCTAGATATATAATATTTTTCATCAATTAAAATAAAACTCAACATTGATCTGTGCAAAACATGATGAATTAAAACAAGCATGAAAAGGGTGCTATTACTCACTTGGAATCTTGCTAGCTTCTGTTACTTGAGTCCTCCCATGTGCTCCCTAGATTGGTAAGCTTCTCAAAAGCCTCCAAAATAGCAACCCTCCAACCTAAGATCTAAGAGACTAAAAATACATTTGGTTAAGAAAGTACATGGTACTTAAAGGCTTCTTCCCTACTCCATCTACCCCCTACCCATGTAACCTAGCTACCCTCTCTCATCTACCTTCAAGACTCATGTGACTTATCTACCTTTCTCTCTTTTAATCTAAGTAATAACAAAATTAAAATTAAAATTACAAATTACATGCATACATCACATTTCATGCCATTATATCCATCATGCCATAGCCTTCATGAGAACCTATCATAACTCATTCACTTGGTTAGTGCACACCAGTGATAGGTAAAAATCATTATTAATCATGCACAATGGTAAAAATAAGTAAACATGAGCAATAAAAATATATCATATGGTAAGAAAAAATAAATATTAATATAAAAAATTCATATTAATATTATTAACCATCCTCAACCATTCTACATACAAGGAAAAAGGTTATTACCCTTTACTAAAGTACAGGTTGTTATATTATGACCTTCCACTAGGCTATTTAGCTACTTTCATATATATTGGTTATTATGGCTCTTAATATGTTGTCTTTACATATGATGTTGACTTGGCTCCTAAATAGGTAGTGTCTCCAGTTCTTTAAGGAGAAGACTAGGACTAGATAGTACTTCTTGACCTCTATGTATCAAGTCTTATAAGATATTAATGCATGGCTCAAGTAGTAAATAGGCAGCTATGCTCTATCATCTCATTTTTGATAGAGTAGAGAGGCTATGGACATGTTGGAGATTTCAAGGTAGATGTAAAATAGTTTGTCCTTCTGAGATGAGTACACAATGGATAATTAAGCCAACTCTTTCTTAATGTTGTCAAAGGCTTCTTGGCTCTAGTTAGTTCACTCATAGTAAACTCCCTTCTTAAGAAAATGTTTCATGGATTGTAGCTTATCTGTAAGCCTTGAAATGAACCTATGAATAAATTGCAATCTACCTTAGAATCTTGATAACTCCTTAAGGTTATTTGATGCTACCAAGTTGGTTATGACTTTAATCTTATTAGGATTGACATGTATCCTTGCCTCAAATACTACAAAACTAGGCATCCTACCAATTTTAATGGTGAGGAAACACTTCTTAGGATTGATTCTAATTCTGTATTTGAGCCAATTTGGAGTCCTAAATCAAGGTCATGTCCATAACCCTAGCATGTATTTTTTGAATATATATGTCATAGCTCATTGATAGATCACACCTATTTTCTTTAGACTAAATGGTATCATGGTATAACCAAAAGTTCCACAAGGGGTCATGAAAGCTATTTACAACTAATGCTCTAGGTTGATCCTAACTTGGTTGTATCCTAAGAATCCATCCATGAAGGATAGTAAGGGATGATCAGATTTAATATCAATGAGTTGATTAATACTATGCAAAGAAAAATCATCTTTGATAGTTGCTTTGTTAAGGTCTCAAAAATCAATACAAATATGAATGCTCCCATTCTTCTTGGAAACTGCCACTATGTTGGATACCCAATTAGCATAATTGACAACTTGGTTAAAACCATCTTGATAAATTTTCTTAATCTCATCATGAATTTATAGAGCCAAATCAGATCT
Source organism: Gnetum montanum (assembly GCA_015680685.1). Lineage (NCBI taxonomy): Eukaryota > Viridiplantae > Streptophyta > Gnetopsida > Gnetales > Gnetaceae > Gnetum > Gnetum montanum. The sequence goes on along the minus strand of MNCI01029903.1, from coordinate 1,239,990 downwards.
AACTTTGTATACTTTTTGCTTAATAGGCTTGATACTAGGGTCAAGTATGATGTTATGTTATATTAAACATGGGTCAAGCCTTGGCCTATCATCGTATGATAAAGAAAAAGATGTAATTTTATCTTGAATAACCTTGGTGATGTCTTGAGCCTATTGTGGTTTGAGTGAGGAACTTAGTTTTAGTGTTTTTTCTTTATCATTATGTGTTGTAATGGTAACCTCAGCTAGAGAGTCCTTAGTAATGTCATTAGCCTTGAGGTTAAGGGTTTTAACTATGTACTTAGGCCATTTGAGGGACTCCTTTATTGAGGCTATATGATCAAATAGGTCCTAAGGGTTAAGATCTAGGTAATCAAGGTTAATGGATCATTTAACATTCCCATATGGTCCACCTGGGTTTAAAGGTATGTTGAATTGTGCCCATGTGTCCATGTTCTAGTCTTGCATATCAATCAAAAGAAAATTAAGTGGCATCTATGTGATATAATTTGCTAAATAATGCTAAATTGATGAAAAATAATATAGTAATAGAACACCATGAAACATGACAATGTCAAAACAAAGTAAAATTAGGTATAGCAAGGCTAAGTAATGTCATAAATGATAGAAAATGATGCCAAATGAAAGTGAAATGAGGCTAAATGCGATCAAATGTTGTCAAAATGCAATAAAACGAGGCCAAACGATGTCTAATGGTCTCAAATGATGAAAAATGACATTAAATGGGATCAAATGATACAAAATAATATAAAATGAAATTCAATGAAGTTACAATGATGAAAAATGATGTTATAATGTTGTAAAATGATGTTTAATGGTTTTCAATAGGGCCAAATGAAGTCATAATTGTGAAAAATGATACTAAATGATACCAAATGATGCAAAATAGAGTGAAATAGGGCCAACCAAGGTCAAACAATACCAAAAATGGTGTAAAATATTGTCAAATGACACCAAATGGTATCAACAAATGATACCAAATGATACTAAAATGGGATCAAATGATGTTGACTGGGTCAAAATTGATCAAATAAGGTCAAACTAATTTGGAAATAGTATAAATAATCATATTTATTTTTATTTTGGGTTTTTATGATTGAAATCAACAAAAATCTAATGAACATAAGTTATAAACTATCAAAATAGATGAAAAATAGGAGAACAAAGATTGCAAATTGTTAGAATAGGAAAAAAGCCAAAGAAATGAGGTTGTAAACTATAAAAACTAGCAAAAAGCTAGAGAAAACCAGTTGTAAAGTGTCAAAATAGTAAGAAATATAGCAAAAATAGGAAAAGGTTTGCAAGAAATAGAAAAATCTTGTAAAAACTAGTTGTAAACTACTAGAAAAGTGGTTTTTTGTTGTGAAAATAATTAAAAAAAGATAAAATATTATATTTTCAGTGTGTACAGGATTTTTCTTCAATGTGTGGACATCCTAGAACTCAACCACAATGTGTATAGGCTATTATCTCCAAGTATAGATAGTTTGAACTAGGTTTTAGGCATGTTTGACCTACCAAAACAACTTGTAACCACTCCAAGTCATACTTTAGGCATGTGGGACCCACTATGATGGTATTCAAGCTTATTTTGCCTTGGTTTTTTATGGATGAGTCTTCACACATTGGTATACACGTTGGCCCAACATGTGAGGCTTGTTTCCCAATGTGCAAGGCTCATATGTCAAATCTAGAAAGGATTTTGGCCAAGTTCTTGAAGCTACAAGTCTCTTGCTATAGTGCCTAGGGTTTGGGAGAGGAATTTATTGTTCTGGAGTTATTTTGAGTAAAGTGGATGCTTGTAGATTCCCATACATTGGCATATATGTTGGCCCAACATGTAGAGCCTAACATCCAATGTATCCAACTTTTATGACAAGGTTTGAGGAGGTTTCAACTATATGTTTGACCTTGTTGAACTTCCATGTCAATACTAGGAAAGAGGAGTGAAATCTGCATTGTTTGAAGTTTTAGGAACTAAGATAAAGGCCTTTTAATGTCCACACATTACCATATATGTTGGAAATATTTATGAGACATAAATGCTCAATGTATAGACATCCTTAGGCCAATTTGTGATGATTTCAACTCGTCTTTTGACTCTCCAAGACTCCCAAGGCAACGATTAGTGTTTTGATATGAAATTTGTAGTTTTGGATGTTGTATAAGTCAAGATAGAGGCTTGGTTTGACCCAAAAATTGGAATATACATTGGGCCAACGTGTGAATCAAATTTAGTAGTTTTATGAATCTTTATGACTTAGTTTTAACATTTTTAAGTAGGGTTTTGAAGAAGGATCTATAGTTTTCAAGGTCATATTAACCAATTTTTAAGTTTTTTAGTGGCCACACATTGGCATATAAATTGTTCCAATGTGTAGGGAATAAATTCCCAATGTGTGAAGTCTAATTTGATCAATTTTAAATTTTTTCAATTTAGTTTTTGAGCTCTACATTCATCTGTGTTAGCACCTCAAATGTTTGAGGGAAACCTAAAGTTCTGAGATTATTTTTACCATCATGAAGGTTGAATTAGGTCCTAAAATTGACATATATGTTTTTTCCAATGTGTAGGACTTATCTTGCCAATGTGTGAGTTAAATTTGATAGGTTTTGAAGGTTTTTTGACAAGGTTTTGACTTCTCCAAGTTCCTAGTGTAGCGACTAGGGTTTTAGAAAAAGTCTGAAGTTCTAGAGGTTGTACTAACCAACTTGAAGGTTTGATGATTCCCACACATTTACATATATGTTGTTCCAACATGTAGGGATTGATTCCCAATCTAATATTTGATAAAAAATATTTTCCAAAGCTTAAATGATCAATTTCCAAAGTAGTTTTGCATTTTAGATTTTGTGAGTTCCACCTAGCCATTGTTGAACAAACTTGAATATGTTAAAACTTGTTATTAGCTTCACACATTGTCATGTATGTTGGTTAAACATGTGAGGCACAATTACAAACATGTGAATCATTTGTGGATTATTTTATGAATTTATGATAGGCTTTAAGGATTTTAAAATCTCTAGCTTAGCACCTAGGTTTTGGGGTAGGATCTGCATGTTCTAGAGTTACTCTTGGTAATGTATGAGGTTTCTTGAAAAGGATTGTATGTTATAGAGGTTCCATACATTATAATATTACTTTGCACCAACATATTGGGCTTACAAACCTTAAACCTCCAATACATGAACTTCCTTATGTGAAATTTTGGTGTTTCAGAACTTCTTGAAATCTTGAAGTTTTGTGGGGTCCTCTAGATGGTTTAAAGTTGAAATTAAGATGGTAAAGGCTTGATCACAACGTATAAATGTTTGTCAAATATGTTGGATCTCTTGTGACCAATGTACTACTAAGGCTTTTATTTTGTATATTGATGTATACATTGGTTTTAAAAGCATAACTTGGAAGATCAAAAATAGAAACTTTCTACCTAACCTAACTTACATGACTTATTATCTTCTTAAATATTCTTAAGCCCAATGTGAATAAGGTTTTCTTGGATTCCTAAAGGCTTTTTTGTTTCTATGTTTGGAGAAGACTGGAAGAATTCCCATACCAAACCCTAATGTTGAAGTAATTTTTTCCCAAGTCTCTTGAGTGTTGTGCTTGGAATCTACAGTGCTAGTTGATAAACCAAATTCATCACATCTTCCAAAAAAATTTTGCATCCACCCATTTCCATTAATATTGTTGAGATAGTAAGGCAAGGAGTTTTAGGCTTTTCTTCCACAATAATCAAGATAAAGGTTGGAGCCTTTTGATAGCCATGGTGAGGAAGATTGGATCAAGTAGTTGGAATTCAATTTTGGAAGAGGTAGAGAAGGCTTTTCATATTTTTTTAAGGCTTATAGATCCTACTATGAGATAAGGATCAGGATCTACCAGGCACCAAGTTCGCACCATTATGATTTTTCACAATTTTGTAAAAATGTTTTTCCACCTCTAAGCTTACCTAGGTTAAAAATTTTCAATATGTTTGTGCCAAATTAAAGATTTAGGCCTATTGATTATATTGGAGTCAAGATTTGGATTTTTTATAATTTATTGAGGGAGATTTGTATTTTTTTGCCAAATGTGTGTGCAACATTTTGCTTTATTGTTGGTCAATTTTGCCTCTGACACTTCTTCTAGACTATGTATGATAAAATTTTCAAGTTTTGATCACATGCATCTATTGTTCTAAGTCCTTCAACTATACTATAGGTGAAATCATATTTTTTATGTTTTTAATTAATTTTTATGGATTTTTTCCCAACCTAGTTTTTAGTGTTTTAGTCAATTTTGTTGATTTTTTGTAGTCTTCCAATGGAAAAACTAATAGTGTTGTCAAGGTTTTGGGCATTTATGATTAGCATTTTAGGTCTCTAGGATTGGTGGAAATTGTGTAGAAGGATTTTTGTGAATTTTGTATTTTTGGAAATGTTTTACGATTTTTTTCAAGGTGTTTACTGTAATTGATTCACTGCGAACTGATTTTTTGGGCAAAAGTTTGGCTAAAAATTAGCATAAATGTGGTTTTTTTTTCCTACACTTGGATTGTAGCATTAATGGTTACTTTTGTTTATTTACGCTATGTTCTTTGCATTTGTAACTAAAAAAATTAATAAATTTTTGAAAAAATTTTCTAGCCTCGAGGAGTTGTATTAGTCAGTTTTGGTTTTGATTGCAAAGTTTCTAGTTTACATGGCTATATTGCCAATGTTGGGTACTTATGCTTGGCATGTGATTGTTGTGAAATTTCTCAAGTGTTATGGCTAGCATATAGCACTTGTTAGACAAGTTAATTCCAACGTATAAGGGTTTTTGTTACATTTTGTCATTAGATGTGGTAATGTTTAGGCTTTAAGAGCCAAGAAATCCTATACTTCTTGTTTCCACTTTTTTAACATTTCCAATGTTTGGGCTTGTTTAAACTATTTGACCATTAATTTATGAAAAATTCCATTAATTAGGCCCTAGTGCTATAATTATTGGCCTCTAATTATGTCAAATATTAGTTTCATATGTGAGCAGTTTGTAAAAAATGCTTATTTCAAGGTTTTAGAGGCTAACTGTTAATGGAATGCTAAATTGATTTTTAATATGTTAATTGGTGTAAAAGCTAGATTTTGGTTTATATTGTGAATGTAGTTACATTGGTGTACTTGGCTATTTTTATGATTTGGATTTAGTGGCAACATTGTCATGCAAGTGGTTATTTTGGTTGAAGTTTGTTAATTTTTGTTGTAATAGTCATATGGTTTTTTTATGTTCTAATGGTTATGAGTTTTGGCTATGTATTGGGCCTTGTTAAAATCTATCTTGATCATTATTAAGATGGTTGGGATCCTATGTTGCATTGGAGGAGCCACATAGAAGAGACTAAACCTAGATATGTGCATTGATAGGCATATTTTGATATGATTTAGACCTTAAGAATGAGAATTCTTAGCATACCTACTCTACAACTATAGTGTGATCATGTAGTCACACTTGGTGGTGGATGTTGCCTTGGTCATCAAAGAGATCCTCTTGGAAGGATCATCTTCTTGCATCATGTAGTTCATAGTGGATGACCCCAACACTCAAAGGTGAATAGAGCATAGTGGAAGCTCATTTTCAATGGGAGTTAGATAGTTATCCCAAATATGGAAAATGCTTATGTATTTGCAATACAGTTTTGAAGACACCTTGATGATATGCCATAGGATAAACAAACTCTTTCAAAATGCTCCAATAACTACCTACTTACTAGAACCATAAGTCTAGTCCCAATTTTTATATTTGTTCATTTTTCTCCTTTAAGGTTGTTTAGTTCTAATTGCTTTGATGCTTCATTTTTTCTAGGTATAGGATGCATCCTAGGGAACTAGTGAGGAATGACCAAACCTTCTTTGTGGCTCATGTAGCCTTGTAAGAATTTAAGCAAGATGAGTTCATGAGAGTGAAGGTGCTCAATCAACTTAAAGCTAAGTTTAGTAGATAACATATGTGATATTCTCATGTATATGAAACAAATCTAGCAACTAATCATGCACACAAATGATGGGCTCATGCAGAATTAGGAGTTCCTACACCAGTTCATCTTAAGGTTGTGGTCCTTTTTAAGCCTAGTAAGTAAAATTTTCTTAGTGTGGCTAATAATTTTTATTATTTTTTTGGTTTTTATATTTTTATATTTTTGTTCTTTTTGATTTTTTATAGTTTTAAAAGGCTAACATGTTAACTATGCTATGTTTTAGATTCTGTGCATAAGTCTACAGCTGATACAATTATCTTAGGATGTTCCAAGGAGAAAATTTAGCCCAAGTAGGATGAAATAGACTTTGCACAAGAATGCTTATTAATGTAGGATTGTAAAATTTGTTCATGTTGCTTAGTCTAATGATGTTACCTATCAAGATATTGAACATGATCAACACTTTTAATGAGGGAATCATCAAATTTATCACTCAAGTTCATGGTTATCCTGTTATGTTGAGCATTAATGTATCCATATTCAGTAATCTCTTTGGTGTACCCTCTAGTAGTGCCAAGGTTATCATAGGGAAGGATGTAGGTTATAGAAAGAAAATAGAGGCTTGGCTTAACTCTCCTTCCAATGCAACATTGACTTTTAATAAGTGTAAAGTTGAGAAACCCAATGAGACCTACCTACTTTTCCATGCTAGGTCCTTTTCCTTGTTGCTATTACAAAAGAAAAATATAGGAGTTTAGTAGGCTTGGAAAATGAAAAAGATGTTAATTAATGGTACTATGTTTGAATGGGCTATCCACTTGGTCATTAGCTCAAGGGATAAAGTCAAAAAGCTTTGCAATAACCTTACTAATATTCATCTCATGCATTTTGCATTCTTATTTGAAAATCTTAAGAGGTTTGTGGAGTTCTTGGTAATTAAGAGAGATGGAGAATGGGTTACACATGATGCTTTCCAACTCTCTAGGCCTTGGACTAAACATATCACTCACATTATGCATCACTAAAATCCACTAGTGGAGGATATAGGAAAATCACTATCTGTTACCACTAAGCATCTTAGTGATTCATGTGGTTTTTATGGTTGTTCCCTTAACAACATAAGAATTGAGCCCCATGCTACATGTTGCAGTGCAAAGAAGACCAAAAGGTCACAGATAGAAGCAAATGGTGCTACTAGAATGAAGATAAAGAGGCCATGTGTTGAAGACAACATTTAGGTTTCTAACAAGCAAGCACCTAAGAGGATGATCATCAAGCTCAACATGGTAAATTAGGATGTTGAAGGTATGTAAATACATTTTTTGTATATTTTTAGTTTTAAATTTTTTTGTAAATTTTTTGTTATATTTTGAGTTGTATTTTTGTTATTAAATATTTGCTAATTTATTTTATATTTTATTAATTTTGCTCCATTATATGAAAGAAGTAGGAGTTGGCTACTAAGGTTGCTATTTGTGGCCTATAGAAACTAGCATGTGTGCAAGAAAAATGCAATAATGGCAACAATAGCCACACCTACAAAAGTAACTAATTGGGGCTCAATGGCTAAGCAGCCCATGGCCTCAACTCATAAAGTGACCAAATCTAGTGCCAATCCACCTATAATGGTAAGGGTCACAATGCAAGCCACTCCAAGGCCTTACTTTGAGCACAAGGATCACTAAAAGTACACACCATTATTGATGAAACCCTCTAAATTCCTAGAGCAACTCCTGAAAGCTTGGTGAATCCAATACAAACAAGTATCAAAGATTTCCTGCCAAAAACATGATAGGTACTATGAACTACTGAGGAATCCTGCCTCAGCAATACCAAATAAGCCCTCGATCCCGCAACACTTTAGGCTAGACCAATACTATCATTACCACTAGATGTCCAATCATAATACAAACTTCTATCATGCTTTGCAAGATGATCTACAAAGAATGATAGAAAGGGGCAAACTAGTGCTCGAAGTAGTGAGCCAAGCCAACACAAATGACACTCCCTACATCATGAACTCTATCAGCGTATGTGGCAAGTCTAAACCTACACAAGAATCTTTTGTGATCTGAATGTCTTCCAAGAAGGCAAACATCCCCTTGGCCTCCACAAGTAAGAGGCCTCCCTTTTTCATCAAATTTCCACCTTAGACACCCACAACACCCTTCATGGTCAGGGTCCTGCAACATCTGTTTGCTACAATGTTAAACTAGCAAAACTTGTCTGCTAAGATGTTAAACTAGCATGATGCAACAACAATAATCACTAAACAACCTTTTGTTATCAAGGTGTCACAATGCACTGGCCCCACAATAATGATTGAAAAATAGCCATTTGTTATTAGGGTGCCACAATGTGATGGTCCCTCACCTACTTAAAGCTCGATAGTGGGCAATGTGTTGATCCCTTCTTCTTCAAGGGCCAATCCCATTGGCAACTAGGGTAGGCCTACCAAATGGCAACACAAGAGGCTAAAAAAGTGCCTCATGACCCCTATGGCCAAAGCAAAGGCCACAATCATCAAGCTGAAACCAAACACTAAGGCCCCTACCCCAAAGTAGGCTAAGCAACCCAAGTGCAAGTCCCCTCTACTAGAGATACATCTCTTAGGCCACAGGGAAGAGGTCAAGGCCAACACAATGGTTGATGACAAGGAATTCATGGCTGCACTAACCTAAGTGAAATGAATTCTCAAGAAAAAGAACACAACACTAAGCTTGTATGACCTGGTCATGACCTCATCTGCTCACTGCTAAGCATTGGCCTGGATGTTGGCCCTCATTCCTATCATAGAGCACATCCTTGCAGATGAGAACACCATCTATGTAGTGATCTTGCCTCTTGCACCACAAGAATTTAGTTCAATATCCCTTGAATTTTGCAATGACATAGTCAAGATCAACCCCAAATGAGGGAAGGTCACTACAACTCCACTATCAATTAGCATATGCAATGGGCAATGCACCATCTGCAGGGTGCACGTCGATGATAGTGTAGCAACAAACGTAGGTCCCTATACCATCATCAACAAACTCAACCTGACAAACAAGATTAGGCCAAAAAAAATCATGTGTCCAAAATCCTTCAATGGATCATGTGTCACTTCAAGGGTACAATCAACATAGCCTTCATGGTAGGGGAGTAGTTCCCCACTATCCTAGATTTCATTGTCATAAAGGAGATGTCAGGCTTCAACTTGATCCTAGGCAAGCCTTGGCTAGCTTAACTATGGGTCATATCCTCTTCCATTCATTTAGAAATCCTCCTTCCATACAAAGGTGGCCAAGTTATCATCCATGGTGATAACACCTCCCCTTTGGCTATCCATAACAGAGACATGGATCAAGTGTTAGAGGTGGAGTTTCTTGGCAATGTACCTACAACAACCAATGAAACACCTAAGGCTAACACACCCAAATGAGTGATTGAAGCCAATAGCCTCCTAGAGGAGCCTAAGCCTTGCACACACCCTAATTCATGCCCGAGCAGGAAGCAACTATATGACCAAGATACCCCCTTGGCCAAAAATGTGATAGGCACCTACCCATCCTTTGCTACCACGATCTCTACATTTTTTGTTTTCATTTTTATTACACTTGTTCATGCATCTACATTTCACCAATTTGCTTAGCTTACACATCATTTCACTTTGTTTATGCATTTTCACTTTGTTTGCACATTCATTCACTTTTCTTATGCATTGCATTTGAAAAATAGAAAAATACATAAAAATCAAAAACATAAAATTACAAAAACACACATGGCTTGAAAAGGCCTTAAACTAATGCATGGCTTGCTATGGCCTTAAACTGGCAACCCATGGCCCATAATGGCCTTAAACTAGCAATACCTCTAGCCCGCCATGGCCACAAATTGGCACCATATAGCTTGAAATGGTCTTAAACTAACATTTATGGTCCAAAACTATCACTGTGACCTAGAATGACCTAAAACTACTACTTTTTGCATTTCTTTCCTTTCACTTATGCATTTTAACTTCATTACACAAGTGCCATCCAATGTTGTTTTTCTAGTTGATTTTTGTAGGATCTTGCAAGCACACAACATGGCTATGCATGCAACACCATACCTCATCGAAGCAAGGTAAGCATTCATCTGCCACAACGCTAAAACTGGCACAATAGTCTGCTATGACTTTAAAGTGGCATAGGTTGTCCTTGGGTCATGATGTTAAACTGGCACAATAGCATGTTCACTATGATGTTAAACTGACATACAACAATTTACTAGAACTATGAATTAGCATGCCATGGTTTTCCAGGACCTAAAACTAGGTTCACAGTTTTCTAGGACCTTAAACTGGCATTTTCTAATCTTTTTGTGTACTTTCCATTAGTGTGACCTTTGGAGCACATGTAGCATCATCGCCCTTGATACTTTGACTAGCTTCCTAAGGACTTGTAACTAGTTCAACCTTTCAAACATTTACAGCATCTTTGCATCTAGCATCTCATTTGCATTTCACATCTTATGGTTTCCTTGTCTTCTTAGAGTTGTGTTTGCAGGATGAAGCCCTGGAGGTGGTCATGTAAAGGTGCATCCCATCATAGTAGCAAGTTGCCACATCACTCCAATGTGCATGAGTGGATTAGCTAAGACACTAAAGAGTGAACATCCCCTTCATCCTACTATAGCCTATGCACATCCATTCCTGCATTCCAATACCCTCTTGCATTCCCTACATTCCCACGCATGTAAATTCCTTTGATGCCTATGAACTATAATGCACATGTCACACTCTCTTCATGTCAACTGCAAAACCCATGGTGGATATAATGCAACTTGTAACATGCAGAGCCTTCTTTGGCTGGTCAAAGCCCAAGTGGATGTAACGCAACTCATCCCTAGGAGGAAACACTTGTCTAATAGACGTGATGTAGCTACATCAAAGCAAAGCCCATCCACTTGATGGCCAAAACCTTGCAGCTAGCATTTGCAATGTGCAGAATCAAACTTAGGTTGACCCCATAAAACAAAGATGCAAAAGAAAAAAAAGCAAAGCAAAAGTAAGGAAAAAGAGGGAAAAATAAGAAAAAACAAACGAGAAAAACCACAACCCCAAGAAATCACCACAAGCTCTAGTTTCACAACTAGCCCAACCTTGAATTGACCTTAACTCTCTCATGAGAACTTTGATGAGAGGTCAACATTTTAGGGACAAGCCACTTCATGCCATGGTCATCATCAACCATTCTAACTTCGCATCTTGAATCATGATGCACTATTTGCATTTCATCTCCTATGTTTGCATCTCATCCCCCTAGCACATTACCTATGACCTTTGCCCTCAACATACCCTTATCCATAGCACTCTTGAGCATGGTGGAACAACATCCAATCTGGTACCAATGAGTGATGTTGATGCCATGTTTGTTATGGTGTTTTTCATTCTTTGTTGACATCTCTTCAGCCACTCCTTCAAACATTAAGAAAGAGGGACCAATGAAACACCATAAAATATTGGGCCTTAACTTCCTAATTGGAAATTTGGCTGTGTCAAAACAATGACACTTTTCTTAAATTTTGTCTAAGTATTGAGACTATGCTCTCCACCACTAGGACTATGCTCTAGAGCGTTGTTAGTGTAGTCAACACACACATGCTATTTTTGCAAGATTTTTTCTAAGTGTCAGAATGATGACACTTGCTGTAGATTTTTCTAAGTGTTGAGACTATGCTCTTCACTACTAGGACTATACTCTAGAGTGTAATTAGTGCATTCAGCATGAAAACACCAATTTTGGCATATTTTTTCTAACTATCAGGACTATACCCTGCAGTGTAATTAAGTGTAGATAGTTTGGAACATCAGTTTTTGGAAAGATTTTTCTAAGTGCCAGGACTACACTCTCCACTATCAAGACTATGCTCTAGAGCATAGTTAGCACTGAAACACAACTTTTGCAAAATTTTTCTAACTATTGGGACTACACTCCTAACTACGCTCTAGAGTGTAGTTAGCATAGTCAACTTAGACACTAGATTTTTCATGATTTCTCTAACTATTGAAACTACGCTCACCCCTAGTTGGGAACGTAGTTAGCCTCCCCTCGAGCATAGTAAACTACACATTTGGCTTTGGGTGAATGAGACCTAGATGCACTGGTAGAAAGGTAGAGTTGCACACCACAATCCACTACAACCCCTTTGTAGTCCTTCAGAACACCCCCATGGTACACTACAATAACTAACTCAATAGGCATGGATACCATGGTGAGTGCCAAACTTCATGGCCCGATACCACTGAGACTGTGACTATGCTCTCCCCTATGCTTGTTGTACACTACATACCTTTTTAACCCCTTTTGGAGTTAAATATGCTCCCATTTTGGATGGTGTTTCATTTCTCTCTTGTATTTCTTACATTTTCTAGCATTTTCCTTGCATTTTTTGCACTTTTCGTGCATTGTCACTTTGCAACTCTACTTGGGCGATAGTCTTCATGGGTTGGCACCCTCATTTCAGCCAAAATCCTTGACTATGCTCACCCCCGTTTTGTGAATATGCTCTACACTTAGCTGCAAAACACTACTTAAATGCTTAGCACTATTTCATGTTGTTTACATTGGCATTCCAGCTAACCACACCACCCCCTAGTTACACCCAATGCCTTAACTGCAATCGGTGAAGTCTCTATTTGATCAACAAGATAGTTTAGGGCACTCCACCTTCGTTTCTAGCAATGCCCTCATGCAAAGGCAAGGTTAAAGCTATGCATCCATTAATCCCTTAGTTATTCCAGCCACCGACATTTTTTGTTGTTACAATTTCATCCATTGCAACACTTGGACTAGCATTTTTTCTTACTTTCTAATGCTTTACTTTCAATGATTTATACTTTAATGCACTTAGTAATTAAATATTTTATTTGATAATAGTGTTTGAGTATGACCACTTTGAACCTAATATATTAACATTTAGTAATCCCACCAATAAACACTTGGTGCACCCAATAGTGAACACTTGGTAGCCCATTAACATTAGTATAATTTTAGGATATGTATGGAAAATGGGATTAGATACTTAATGCTTAGGCTAGTTTAGACTTCTTTTATGTCCTTATTTATTTAGTTTAATCATTTAGTGTTTTAGATATTTTAACATTTTAAATAATATTGAAACATCATACACCTCAACCACACTCAACCATACTACTTAAACTAACATAAGTTATGATTAGGAAGATAACAGTCATTGATCTCACACTTAGTTATCTAAGACATCCTGCTAGCCCAAGCTCATAGAATTTGACCAAATTATGCATGAGTGCTTATGATTTATATGGTTGAGCATAGGATCTACTCTACCATTCATCATTAGTGTCATTGCAAGGGACTTGTATTCTATTGTTTTAGAAAACTAAGTTATACAAAGATTATAATAGAATCAAAATGATACATCACAAGAAAAATAATAATATGTTACTCAAGATACACTTAAAACAAACTAAAATAAGGCCTTCTTCTTGTAGGGCTAATTCTCTACCTATGGCTATCATTACAAGATCATATGATAAGACAAGGAAGAATATGAAGGATGTACCTTAACAGATAAAAGTTTCCTACACACATCTAGAACCTTATCATTTTAACTTCACCTTCATCCTTCATCTAGATGAACAATTTTAATGAAGAGACTTTGAGGATAAAATAGTTTTACCACCTAATTATATGATCCCATCAACGTTCATGTCATCACTGATGAAGTTGGGGCTTGAAGCAATAGACTCAAAATACTAAGTAACTGATCATATTTCTAGGGACTATTAATCAATATAGGTTCAGCTTTAAAAATATAAATTCATGGATGCTTTCCATGAAGTTTCCAAAGGCAAAGGAGTCGCAATACAACTAACATTAAAGTTAGAAAATGATAACACTAATCATTCCTTAGGCAAATCTCAACATGAGGGTCCTCCTTCCTTTGGTGGAGGTAACATAATCCACCAATGGTTATGTTCAACCTTGGCAAATAACCAAGGTAAGGAGAGAGCTATATCTATAGCCAAGGGGACTTCAAGGCTAACGTTTTTCAACCGTTAATACAAAGAACAACAAAGGGACTAAAGAAGAAGAGTAAGCTCACATAATGCTTCTAGCTCTTCATTCTCATTTTCTTCTTTATCATCAAGCTGCAATGAAGGTGAACATGACTGTGATTGAAGGGACAATGATTCTAGATAAGGTAAAGATGATAGAAGACCTCATTGTAGGGATGGAAGAAGGGAATATAGGTAAGAGTAAGAAAAAAAATACATCACCAAGAAAGAAGGCATAGCAGGCAACACCATAGGAGGTATGAACATGACAAGGATCATGAAATATAAGATACATATGATGAACCATTACTTGATACCTGAAGTATGAGATACATATGATGAACCATTTCTTGCTACTTGAAGTATGATGAACCATTGCTTACTACTTGAAGGATAGCTAAATGAATTAACTAGATATGAATAACATCCTTAAGTTTAAAGGAGGCTATAATTCTAATTTACAGCATCACTTACAAGTCTTCCATGATGCTCATACCTTAGAAAACATTAATAATAATTGAAAAAGACTCAAATTCTTCCCTAGATACTCATAAAAAAAGCTAAAAGTTGGTATTGATCATTGAAACTAGAATCTATTTGAAGATGGAATACGATACAAGAGCTATTTAATGAAAAGTATCAAATATACTACAGAGTGTTTAACTTGAGAAAGTAGATCCAAGAGTAAAGATAAGATAATCATGAATTACTTGATGCAATCTTAGGTAGGTATTATTCTCTACTTCATAGATGCATAGGCCGTGAATTCCCTCAAAGGGAACATCTACACCATATTATAGATGGACTTAAGAACAAAACTAAGGAAATTATTGATGTCTATGTCCAAAGAAGGCTACTAGAGATGATAGCTCATTAGATACAAAGCCTAATTGACTAGGTAATATAGGAAGAGGAGTTAAAGAAAAGAAAAAGTATAGACAAGTACAATGGAAATCACTTCATCTATAGAAAGGAGGTTCATCTTTGTGAACTAGATAAAGGAGAACCATTAGAAGAAGTTAGGTAGAAAATACCTTTTTGATTCAAAAGTTCATTGTTGAAATATTAGCTAAGGTTAACAAAATATGGGACTCCATTTCTGAGAAGTTTTGAACAACATTGAAATTATGAAGAAGAAACTAGAATGGAGAAGAGCCAAAGATAAGGATAGAAAGAAAATGAAGAACACATGAAATAACTATTATCATTAGAAAGGAAAAGTTGCTACATTTAAAGAGGTTGCATTCTTCGATTCAGATAATGAGGAATATGAAATCTACTAGTATGAACATCCAAAGACTTATTGTCTAATCTTGTCATAGTTATAGGAGTCTAGTGTTTATTCCTTAAGTTGAAATTTTGTCAAAAGGTAGGTATCTGATGAGGGGCAGAGTGGACCCTATGCCCAACCATACGAATCACAAGTATTCACTAGTGATTTAGTTGAATTCCATAGACTTTAGCTCTCTAAATGCCAATAGTAAAGATAGTGACTTATATACATGATCGTTGTCTTTCTAGCTACACTTGGGTAAGTGCAAGTATATGGTTAATTGGAGCCAAGGTACATGATTTTTATTAATTTTATATTTTCATCTAACTATCCTAAGTGACAAATAAAGTAATTAATGAAGTATTCATTTAAGTAATTATCTAGTATTCTAGCCTATTTCCTAGCATAAGTATCTAGTCCCACCTTTTGTACACATCCTAAACATGTTACAACACTACTAGACTACAAAGTAATAGCATTGTTGGGATTACCAAGCATTAACATTATGCTTGAGGAAATCATACTTATGCATATTGATTAAGTGCATTAATTAATTAACTAAAACATGGAAGTCAAGTGTGCAAAGAATAAATTGCATAAAATAAACATTAATCTATTTCCAAGTATGTAAGGTTTATCAAGAATCTCGTCTTTATTGTCATCACAACAAAACAATGGGTTCAAGTACATTGGTTCATGAACAATGAGCTATACAATCCTTAACTCCTACTATGGTACTTAAACAATATTCTAACTTCTACAAAAAGAAACTACAAGAACTTCATTACTCTATTGACTAACTAATGTCATAAATGCAACGGGTACATGCATTTATATAGGTAGACCCAAATTCCACATTAATGCATCAAAATATGCATCAACAAGGATGTATTGACACATGCACATCAATGCAACCCAACGATGATTCATCATACCCCCAAAACTAACTAAAACCTTGTCCTTGAGTGAACAAAAGGAGGATCAAGCTTTTTACAAAATTTGGGAAGGTATGGAACCATGAACTAACCGACTGACGTACTAACCAATTAACTCTAAGTGCCCAATTGTATGAAATTACATCATTGACAAAAAATGGATGTTCATGAAAATAAAATTAAATTTCCTTACAAAAATTGATAGTTGGAGTTCCTCTAATAGCCAAAGACAGAGAAAATCAAACAGTGCCAAGAGGTGGAGGCTCATGAAGTGACGATAGACCTTCTCCAGCCTTTAGTGCCTATGGTCATGGTGGCTGAGGCTAAGGCTATGGCTATCCTATTGCAATTACTACTTCTAGTGGAAGATGAAAGGCATCTAGCAGCACCTTCCTCTTCTCCTCCTTGGTTTGGGGATCATACATAGTCCACACAACATCATCGATGTGAGTTGGCATTTGAACATCCCATGGATAGGGCATGGTTGGAAATAGCTAATGCTAAGCTTGAAGTTCTACACACCAACTTCATACATCAATGGTTAGTAGTGTAATGTTTGGTAATCCTAGAAGTGTTATTGCTTGGTTGATCGAGTACCGTAACACTTAGTAATCACAGTAGTTGATACATGGGTTCAGAATGTGTACAACAAGTTGGGAACAGATACCCATTGCTTGTAGGCTAGTTTAGCATTGATCTCCTTGTTGTTAATTAGATTAAATAATTAATTTCTCTATTATCATTAGGATTAGCATAAGGCCAAAACAACATTAATAATCATATGCCTGACTTTGTACTAAACCATATCTAACAAAGCTACCACTACTCCAAGTGGGAAGACAACATCCTGCAATCAATGCTTAACAATCTAAATGCCACAACTAGTCCCATTTATGGAATTTGACTAGATTGTACGTGAATGATTGTGACTTGTATGGTATGGATCTAGATGCTAGTAGACCACTTTAAGTTATTGTGGTACTTTCTCCTAATTCTTAATGGTTTTGACATGTTCCTTTGTTGAATCATTAGTAGATGGGAAATCCATCTTATGAGTAGAAGACATTTGCAATTGATAAGTGTTTCTTTGAATAAAGTATCATTATTTTCAAATAATTAATTATTTTAGGCTCTAATAACTATTCTTGAATAACCTTAACTATCTAGAAAACTAGCACCAGTTCTCGACAACCACTCCAATGATGAACAACAAAGTAGATCCTATGTCCAACTATACATATCAAAAGTATGAATGCATAATCGAATCAAATTTTGTGTATTAAGGCTAGTTTAAATATCTTAGATAGCTAAGTGTTAGATCTTGGTCATTGTCGTCTCAATCACACTTGTGCAAACTTAATTTGTATGGTTAAATGTGATTGAAGCACATGATGAAAATAGTAGTATTAAAATACTAAAATGTTATATTTCTAAACTCTTTAATCTAAGGGCAAGAAATAAATTTCATTTAACCCAAGCATGGAGTAACCATTTTCAACTTGTCGTATACATCTTGAACATGCATCGATGTTCTTAAGTTACCAAGTATTCGCTGCTAGGCATACCAAGTGCTACACTAGTAAGATTACCAAACATTAATGCTTTTATGCTTGAGGTTGGTTATACTCATGCAATTTAGTTAAGTAAGATAAAAGGTAAATTAATTAACTAAATACATGAAATTAAAAAACATTTAAGCTGAATTGTAATTAAAAAAATTCTAAAGCTAAGACAAGTGCTATAATGAAGAAAATAGATCTCAATTTTATTGTTGCCATAAAAATATGTCTGATGAGTGGTGAGGTACCCCTACACTCAACCATATGAATACAAGATTTACACATGTGATCCGGTCGAACTCCACAGACTAAGTGCCTACACGCCTTATGGAACACCTAAGGTTAATCAGTCATTGTCCTCCCAAGCTTACTTGTATTTTTCATGGTTGTATGGTTAAGTAAGCTTGAGGCATGTGATTTTTATATCTTTTACATTTTTATCGCCTATGCTAAGAGAGGAAAGGGTTAAAGAGACTAAGTAACTAACTTTAACCAACTAAGCCTTAATTAACCTAGCATCAACATCTGTTCCCACTTGTTATTTCACACCCTGAACCAATGCAACGCTACTGGGTTACTAAACGCTATTCGTTACTAGGAGTACGAAGTGTAACGCATGTGCTTGAAGCAGTCATACTAAATGCACTTAACTATGAGAGTTGAGGGTTGAGAGAGATTAAATCCTAAGAAAGAATTTAAACATTCAATAGTAATTAAATCCTCATTAGCTTAGTCCATGCACTGCAAGGTTTATCCAAAAGTTTGTCTTTATTGCCATACACAATTGTGTGCTCAGGTACAAAATTGCTCAAATAAAGATTCATTCACTTTGGGACTCCTACTGCAGGCACATAGAAATTATTCTAACTTTGGAATAGAAAAACTGCAAGAGTTTGGCTATGGTCTAGATCTAGATGGTGAAACAAGGGAGAGCCATCTCTTATTTATAGATTTGGCGACGCGACACGATATCGTGTACAATACATCACGTACGCAATATCGTAGCGGATGTGATATCATGTACGCGATATCACGGACCATGTGATATCAGGTCCCATCATACCCCCATGACTGAAAAAAAAACTCGTTCTCGAGTTCCTTATGGAATATTGGGAAGGTATGGGATTATTGACTTGAATGGAACTAATGGTGAATGGGACGACATGTGAACGGATCATCATTACAGAACATGATAAAACTGGTGTTCATGACAACAAAAGTGAACACTTTATACATTTGACATCAGGCCTCATTTGGCAGCTAACAAAGAGAGAGAGAGAGAGAGATAGAGAGATAGAGAAGTTTGCTGCTGCCAACGCTAAGATTGCACCTTTCATTGTCTATTTGTAAGCATGCCATTAGTCTCATTCCTTGCATAACTACTTTAGCACTGATCCATTCCAAGTGTTCCCTCTAAATCCAATCTGTTGTTGTATGATTTTCATCTACACACACAACACAATCTTATATTAGAAAGGGTAAATGAATTTTAATGCAGTTGATACCTTGCCTTAATGTGAGGTCCATTAATTGGGTTGTGGTATGGCTAATGTGGATTCTGGAGATATAATATTCATGACTACCGAAGTGTAGGGGTTAGGAGAAAAAAAATTGGGTCAGGACCCCATGACTAAGAGCGAACCTCCGATAGCGATAGAATGGAGAAAGAAAAGGAATAAGAAAGATGGAGAAAAAGAGACAACTATAATGTCGATGAAATGGATGTCAAGATGGAAATGAACAAAATAGAGTTGATTGCAAAAATGTCAAGGGAAAGAATTTAATTGGTGCACCAAATAGGAATTCTAGTGGATCCTCCCCAAAGTAGGCTCATGCCCTTAATGCCCTAACAAACCCACATTTAAAGAGTCCTTAGGCTCTTTGAATGTCATTTGGAACAAGAGTTAAAGTCTTAACCATAAGAATTTACCAAAAAGAAAACAATGTGTCAACCAAAATATACACTAGTGATACAACCAGCAATGAGGTGAATGATGGAGGAAGAAAAATGGAAAGAAGAGAATAGAATGGAGTCTCAAGAAAAAGGTGTTGTATAGCCCCTTGTGTATTTAATGATTAATGTGACTTAGTAGATCCCATTCCAAGTTCAGCCTCAAAAAAACCACATCCATTAACTTCATATTAATACATTCAGCTAATCCATCCTCCCGAAGTAACAAGAATGCCTTCTCCAAAGAGGCACCACCATTCCGACAAAACAAAAGATGAGAAGATAGGAAGTGAGAAGGGCCTTAGTTAGAGGGAACATGTTTATTTTAGTTCCATAACCAGTGCTCATAGCCCAGATGATTATTTTTTCTAAGGGGTGTGCTTTGAATTCTCACTCTCTCTTTTTTATGTTTTTCGTGAGAACCACATCATCCAAAGACTTATTATTTTTATTTTTATTAACTCAGCTTCCTGATAATTAGGTAACATCAAAACAGTAAGAAAAATCAAGAAGGAAACATCCAAGTAGCCAAGAGAATGGACAACACAAATGCATCAAGTTCCCTTGAAGCCACACCCTTTTGAATCCTTGAGTCCTTCCTTAGTTTGAGAAATGCCCAATCACCAATTCGTTGAAAGTTCTTATTATTTTGAAGAAAGGGACTATACAGTTCCAAGCCAAGAGAGACCATAGAATTTTATGGATGTATGGATAAAGTGGACTCATTGCCTATCATATCAAAAGAACCATACCTTAGTATCAACATCACAACTTAAAGGTAAAAACCAAACATTAGCAATCACAAGAAAATAGTTCATACCATCTCTAGAGCACTTATTAAGTGACAAAATTTAACAAAATTGATAAGACACACACACACATACATAAAGAAATGAAAAATTATAAATAATATTGTACAACAAAAATAAGAAAAGTTAAAAAACTTGTAAAACAAAAATGTGTAAAACAAAAACGTGTAAAACAAAAATGTGTAAAAAAAAATCCAAAAAGAACTGAGGGCCTCAAATGATTAGCATACATGGCCATCTCCCCCATGATTGAATTGAAAGGGAGAGATCTGAAATAATGAGTGTTTGTTTGAATTTTTTAGAAGTGTCCAACTTCTCCCAATTGATGTTTTCAAGGGTAAGTGGTGGAAGTTGGCGACGCTCATGCTCCAGTGTATCTATGCTTTTGTTGTGGTTACAAGTCGTTCCCCTAGTCAGTTCTATGCATATTGGTGGGTTGCTCTTCGTATTAGCTGTCAACCACTAGGTGTTTTTTGGTTGTGTGGTTACTACATACAAGCACCTTTGTATCTAAGTTTCCTGGGCACACCGGTTGTATACAAGAGATATTGAATGCTCATGTACATCATCACCCTCTATATCATTGTATGTGATGCACGGAACTTTCTTCTTCTCGATCTTTCCATAAATTTTTTCCTTAGATATTTCCAAGGAAAGATCGCAGATTCCTAGGCATGTGTTTATGGTACTTAGCCATTCCCTCCCCATTATAATTGGGAAATCCCCTTTGTTATTGTTGACTTCTATCACTAGGAAATTGACTAGGTAGGACCAACCACACATGGTGGTAATAATGTCCTCCACAAGTCCCAAAGGGATAGTGATGGACTGGTCAGCCAGCTCTAATTGAATGTTGCTCTTCTTGAGTGGAGGCAGGTTCCAGGCTCTATACATTTCTCGTGATATTAAGTTAACTTCGGAACCTGAATCAAGAAGATCCTTACATGGGTCATTCCTAGTGACTTGGAGGTAGATTAAGGGACTTCCAGGGTCAGAGAGTTTCCTAGGAAGGTGGCCCACATTTATCCAATCAGTGATGGTATGTGTTAACATAATCATATGCGTTGAGCTCTGTTGTTGGTTTGAAGGGAGCTCTGAAGCCTTACTTGATGGAGGAGTGGTCATAGACTCAACCACTTGTGGTGGTGAGAGCTTGTTTGGACTATTGGTTCTAAAGAAAGGTCTTCTCTTTGTACGGTTGTTAGAACCAGTAGTGGGTTGAAGGTTTATAGCTCTCGTAGCATTACGTTGCTGTGGTTGAGTGGGGAGTTCCCCTTG